>CAEFZP010005648.1:277500-857969 GCA_903064625.1 Mallotus villosus | reverse complement strand
TAGCCATTTGTGGCTTATTGCTATTCACTTAGCGCTGTTGCTAGTGATGGTCTGTGATGTCACACGTATGCTGCTGACCTCTTGTGTCACTGAAGTCCTCTGTTTTCCGTTCCATATGTCACTGTGACATCACAACAGCCAGTCCCTCCCCCACCGGCCTCCTCTCACTCGCTTTGTCACCTTCCAATATGCTGCAGGCTGTGAAGCGTTTTGACTTTGATGAGGGCAACACACAGGCACACACACACACACAGCCACACACACACAGGCACAACCCACACACACACACAGCACCCACACACAGGCACACGCCACAACAGACAGGCAACACACCACACGGCCACACACAACAGCACACACACACACAGGCACACACCACACACACAGGCACCACACACACACACACACACACACTCACACGCTCCAAGGAGTTCTCCTCTCTGTCGTCACAACCGTCTAAAATAAAGAGTGGTGTCGTCTCCCTGATCACGCTGTAGTAACAAGCCTGTCGCCCAGCCATTCCAATAAACACAAACACCCTCTCACACACACACACACACCACACACACACCACAGTCAGCTCTCACACACCTACACCTCGTGTCCTCTACAGCAGACGATGCGCCAGATCTGACCTCTCTCCCACCTCCACGCACAGCGACCCCTGCGTTTTTGTAATTGGTAGAATGACCGTTCACTCAGTGGCCTGGGGAGTCCATTGTTCCCCGCATCAAGTGTGTGTCGTGTGTCAAGAGTGTAGCGCGTGCGTGTGTGTGTGTGTTTCTGTGAGTGTTTCTGTGCGCGAGGGCAGTTTGATGACGATGCCCTGCTGTGCGCGTGACAGAGGGTTGCCCTCTAAAAGCTACTCCCCTGCCTCTCTCATTCTCTGAAGTTCTTCATGTACTCACAGCGAGGCACTATAAACAGCCACGCGTTCACCTGATACTTCCATCTCCCCGGCCTCCTCAAAGAAATGCCCACATGACAGCCCAACTATAGAAATGACTGTCTTCTCCTCCGGTGGGTGTGTGCACGTGTATTTGTGTGTGTGTGTGTGTTCGTACACAAGGTCTCTCATCTGGTGCCAAGTCCTCATGGGCTTAGGTAGGTTGTAGAGTTCGGCTCAGTTCTGACTTCCCTTTGACCTGCAGGAGAGACTTCAGAAGGGGGGGAGAGGTGTTAGAGCTGAGCCTGATGCTCTGCAGACCCGCCTCACTGGAGGGTTTACAAGCTCACAGGTTTCCTGTCACCTGTTCGGTGGTGGCGGATTGACGCTTTGTTTAGCCATCAGAGCACCCGCCTCCCCTTCTTTGCTTTTAGCGTCATCGTCATCTGTGATGTGTAAGGGGCTTCCGGCATGTTCCATTCCAATGTTCCTGATCCCATTGCTGTACATAGAGCGTACCGTGCAGATGAGTACTGATATGGAAGGGGTTGATCGCTGACTGGGTAGGGTGGTCTGACTGCAGTCCTGTCAGTCTTATTGTTACATTTTTGCACACCAAACGACCTTTTGGTTTTTGTGGTATTAACTCTCCTCATCTCATTTCCTCTCCTCTTGCATCTCTCCTCTCTCACTCTCCTCCCTCTTCCTCTCCTCCCCTCTTCTCTCCTCACCTCTCCTCCCTCTTCCTCTCCTCCCTCTTCCTCTCCTCACCTCTCCTCCCTCTTCCTCTCCTCTTTCCTCTCTCCTCACCTTCCTCCTCCTCTCCTCTCCCTCTCCTCTCCTCTCCTCTCTCCTCCCTCTTTCCTCTTCTCTCCTCCCCTCCCTCTTCCCTCTCCTCTTCCTCTCCCACCTCTCCTCCGCTCTTCCTCTCCTCCCTCTTCCTCGCCTCCCCCTCTTCCTCCCTCTTTCTCTCCTCACCTCTCCTCCCTCTTCCTCCTCTCCTCACCCACCTCTCCTTCCCTCTTCCTCTCCTCCTCTTCCTCTCCTCCCCCCTCTCCTCCCTCTTTCCTCTCCTCTCCTCTCCTCCATCTCCTCTCCTCTTCCTCCCTCACGCTCTCCCTTCTCCTCCTCTTCCCTCCTCCCTTCTTCCTCTTCCTCCCTCTCTCCCTCTTTCTCTCCTCCCCTCTCCTCCCCAGGCTCTTTTCTCTCCTCCCCTCTCCTCCCTCTTCCTCTCCTCTTCCGTCCGTCACCTGTTCATGTCCTCGCCTCTTCCTAATCCTCACCTCTCTCCTCTCCTCTCTCTCACCTCTCCTCCCTCTCCTTCTCCTCCCATCGTTCCTCTGCCGTCCCCTCTCCTCCCCTCTTCCGTCTCCTCTTTCCTCTCCGTCACCTCTACTCCCTCTTATCCTCTCCTCGTTCCTCTCCTCACCTCTCCTCCCTCTTCCTCTCCTCTTCCTCTCCTCCGCGTCTCCTCTCCTCTTTCCTCTCTCCCCTCTCCTCCCTCTTCCTCTCCTCCACTCTTCCTCACCCCTCTCCTCCCTCTTCCTCTCCTGCCCTCTTTCCTCCCTCCCCTCCCTCCCTCTTCCTCCCCTCTTCCTCTTCCTCCCCTCTGTGATTATTAATGCATACTGCTGATGTCAGAGCTTCTGGTGGAAACAAGTCCTAAATGAGGACTGTGAACAAATGCAGTGTACGTGTGGAAGTGTGTGTGTTACATGTTGAGTGGTGGCTGAATGAGGGATGGGTGTTGCAATCAGAATGTGTTATCTGCACATTACTTTGAGTCAGTACTGAAGTAACTTTCCGTAATGTGTAATGATGTTTTACATGCATGCACGACGCACTGTGTGATGAACACATACATATACAGTGTATTTGTCGGGAGAACATGTCAGCAGATACTGTGTGTGTGTTTTTGTGTGTCTGTGTGTGTGTGTGTGTGGAGGTGTGTGTGTGTCATGTTTCTCTACACAACGATTGAGAGCAGACTAATTACCAGTGTGGCTGTTCTGACCAGATGAACTTCAGGCTGTAAAGAGTGAGCAGCTAGGAGAGAGAGAGCGAGAGAGAGAGAGCGAGAGCGAGAGGCGAGAGCGAAGCGAGAGCGAGAGCGAGAGCGGAGGGAGAGAGAGAGAGAGAGAGTGATGTCATTGCGAGGGAAATGGGGACAATCTGTTTTTCTTTCATTCCCATACCAGGCAGGGGGCCAAAGTGTCCTGTTCTGCACCAACGGTGACGTGTCAAACTCTGCCACTCGAGCAGGACAGCAGTACATCGCCTCATTAGGGGGTGACAGTTGGAGGAGTTTAAGCTCCGACGCAGTCGTTTGTGACCCCCGTTCGGAAAGCGCTCCTACAGATGTTCTGTGGGACGTGAGTGGGGTGACTGGGATGTACAGTAAGGAACAGGAAAACATGGCTGTGCTATCGTTTAACGAGCGGTGGTGCCTGTATGTCTGCACACGTGTTTGGGTGTGCGTCTGTATGGGGTCATTCCTGTCAGATCAGGGGTCAGCTGTGTGTGTGTGTGTTGTAACTGTTCTGATTCGGATGGAGGTGTGTGTTTGTGCGTGAGAGAGAGAGAGAGAGAGAGGACAGAGAGAGAGGGAGGGACAGAGAGAGAGGGAGGGACAGAGAGAGAGAGAGAGAGAGGGGAGGACAGAGAGAGAGAGAGAGAAGGGAGATGGGACAGAGAGAGAGAGAGAGAGAGAGAGGGAGAGAGAGAGAGAGAGAGAGACGAGAGAGGGAGAGAGAGAGAGAGAGGCTTGCGTCATGTCTTCAGTCTGCAGTCTCAGCTTAAAGGGGCATCTATAATGCATGCCACACTAGCAGCTGTCTGAATGTGTGTCTGAGCTTTACATGAACACGGCTACAGTGATACACCTCCCTTGGGGAGACAAGCTACTGTACAGGAAACCTCTGTTCTCTGTTCCGGCAACTGGAGCTGATCGTAAGACCTTATCCACACCCTGTAACTGTAAGCCCTACACTGATGTGCCATGTGCTGTTTGGTCAGGGCTGGTGTCACTAACCGGTCCACATGAAGCTTCGTTCAGAGGGACTTGTCAAGACACTATGGCTTATTGTGACCCAAGTTTAGACACGGTCTTTATGAATGAATACAGACAAATGTAGTTCAGGCCTGGTACAGAAACACACACACAACGCAGACACTCACACAGACACACACGTACAGACACACACATTCACACAGTCAGACACGCACGCAGACACACACACACACAGACACACACCCACGCAGACACACTCACACACAGACACACACACACACACGCAGACACACACACAGACACACACCCACACACACCACACACACGCAGACGCACAGGTAGTAGCGATTAGTGCTTCGTCCCGGTCTCACCGAGTGTGACGTGAAGGATTATCACGATGGCTGTCCTCCCAACAGAGGTGACAGCCACGACTAGAGGGATAAGGGACGAGGACAGGGATGAGGAGGACGAGGAGCGCGTCACCCTGCTGTTCGTTTGACGTCACTCAGAGAGGGAATACCTCCGCTATCAGCATCTATCTCTCCACACACACACACACACACAGGATTAATGATTTAGCAGGGTGAGTGAAAAGACAGGTGTAATCCCTGGCTGGAAGATGACCCAGGGGGGACACTAAGGAGTGGTGATGTCACAGGGGAAGTGACATCGTCGTCCCAGATGGTGTTGATTGGCCCAGTGAGTCATCACGGCTCTGCTCAGAGCTAAGGTCCTGTCCAGGGGGCATTAGGATGTATGGGGGTGTGATCTAGGTCTGAATGACTGGGAGGGAACTAAGCGCAAGAAAAGAACGCCTACGGGAAATCCGAGCGAATTGTTCAGAAGAAGCTAACGTTATGGATTTTGCGCGAGTCCAACGTCGATTGTTTGTAGAGAGGAAGGCAATTGAGAAACAGTGTGGTGGAAGAAAAGCTCCTTCAGTTCATTGATGTGGATTGAGATCATGTTGCTCATGACATTTCTGTCTCCTCTCTCTTTCTATCTATTTCTCTCTCTCTCCGTCCTGTAGTTTCGATGTGGACAACGGGACGTCGTCGGGTCGCAGCCCCCCTGGACCCCATGGCCAGCCCGGGGTCAGGCCTCATCCTGCAGGCCAACTTTGTCCACAGCCAGCGGAGGGAGTCCTTCCTGTACCGCTCGGACAGCGACTACGACCTGTCCCCCAAGTCCATGTCCCGCAACTCCTCCATCGCCAGCGACCTGTGAGCGCGCTCAGTCTCCTCCTCCTCTCCTTCTTCCATTTGATCTACTTTTCCTCTCGTCTCCGGGCTCTGCCACACCCCCTTCCCCTCACTCTCTCTCTCTCTTTAAACTAATAAAGATAACTAATAGCTAATAACTCTGGTAAATAACCAGGAAGGTTATACTCGACTGGGCAAGGTCAGTTGGTGCCTGTGCCAGACATGTGTAGGTCATGGCTGTGGGCGGTCGTGGCTGACTGGCTGACTGGCTGGCTGGCTGGCTGGCTGGCTGACAGCTGGTACTGAGGTGTCAGAGAGAGGCGGCCTGTTCTCAGCCCTACAGCATGAACAACTTGTCGCCGTGAACACACACCATAGCCCTACAGGAAAATCACACATGGAGCCACACATAGACCCAACCCCCTTCACACACACACACACACACACACATACACAGAGTGATTCCAGAAGTGAGGCCATATTGTATACAATGTAGCATTGCCGTTTATCAAGAAAGCTATCTGTACATACACACTCGTGATTTGGTATACTCTCTACTGTTCCAAGAAAAGTGCAGAGATTTAAAGGAGACGGATGAGACAGGAACCTCAATGATGAAGGATATGACCCTGCCGTCAAGAGAGATTGACTTTGTTTGATTGCTGTACAAAAGCCAAGGATGGTAGAGAGTAACTACATTCAAAGTTCACATCCAATTTGTACATTCCAACACAGGCCAAGCATATCACTCCACTGTACAGACCAGACTTTCTGGGAAACTGATATGCTGTAAAGTACATGATTTGGGATTTATTTGGGATTAAATCTGAATAAACTCAGTGCTCCCCTGTGGCATCAAGTAAAAATGAAAAATGTAGGCCAGGAAGGTCTCCTGAGGACTGTCAATACAGAGCAGTAGAGTCTCTCCTCTCCTCCGTTCTGTCTGGCCATCTCTCCTCCCCTCTCTCTTCCTCCGTGTCTCTCTCTCCTCCCCTCTCTTTCCTCCGGTGTCTCTCTCTCCTCCCCTCTCTTCCTCCGTGTCTCTCTCTCCTCCCCTCTCTTCCTCCGTGTCTCTCTCTCCTCCCCTCTCTTCCTCCGTGTCTCTCTCTCCTCCTCCCCTCTCGTTCCTCCTTGTCTCTCTCTCCTCCCTCCCCTCTCTTCCTCCGTTCTCTCTCTCTCCTCCCCTCTCTTCCCTCCGCGTCTCTCTCTCTCCCACCTCACATGCCATGTGTTCACATGCCTGTTTAGTACTCCTCTGATTCTGTCTCTTGGGGTCTCTCGCTCATCACAAACACATACACGTTCTCTCTCTCTCTCTCTCTCTCTCTCCTCTCTCTCTCTCTCTCCTCTCCTCCCTCTCTCCCTCTCTCTCTCTCTCCTCTCTCTCTCTCTCTCTCTCTTTCCCCCTGCCCCTCTATGTTTAGAAGGCTTTATTTGTGTCACATTCCAGTTCTCTGACCATGGGAGCGTGTGACAGCCATATCTCTCCCAAGCCTTTCTCCCTCAGGCTGGCAGGGGGGGTGAGAGGTCAGGGAGGGGGCTGGGATGAGGGGGATACCCGGGGGGGGTAGTCAAGAGTGACATGACACTCGGTGTATGTGAGGGAGACACTGACGGCCAATAACCGTATTCATGCTTTTTCATGTATTGTCACATTCTGGTGTGGAACAGGACATCACTTGGATCCGTGTGTGCTTGTCAAATGCTCTAGTTACACTGTGTGGTTAGCATGGTTATGAAACAGTGGGATCGCTTTCCCCCTCTGGGTCACTTACCTTCCCTGAAAATTCATCATATTCATGTCACCTGGAATGATTCACCTGGATAGCCATGCTATGTGTATTAGATTTGGGGATCTAATTTCGATTTTTTTTTCTCTCTTGCAGTCATGGTGACGATATGATTGTAACACCATTTGCACAGGTGAGTGACTTCACAGTGATTGTACTGTAACACCATGCACTGTGTGAGGAGCTGCGTTTGGAGTAGAAGCATTCCAACCAATGGATACTTTTTTCATTCTACTCCTCTCCTGATTTCTTTCCCTCCTCCTCTCCTCTCCAGGTTCTGGCCAGTTTAAGAACTGTACGGAATAATTTTGCTGCATTAACCAATTTACAACAAGAAAGAGAAAGGGCAAACAAGTAAGTTGTGTGGATAATAACCACGTTTCAATCCCATTCACTTTAGTTTAAGTTCTAGTTTTCAATCTATTACATGCCAGTCAACTCCCAGTAGAAGTGTCTTGGGGTACAGTTTTTCTTGTGTGTGTGTTGTCGCAAGCTATTCTAGTACTATGCTGTAATTACAGACTACTGTATTGTATCTGGATGTGAATGTCAATTCTCAATGGCCAGCGGTAGAATGTCTTCCCCTGCTGGCCAGACACGGCATTACAACAACACAAGCCAGAGGCTCTGTAAAGGTGCCCTCTGCCATAACGCTACTGTTCAACATGAGAGCGACTGAGCCTGCTTGAGAGTAGATGTGAGTGGGGGTGGGTGGGGGGTGGGGGTTGGGGGTGGGGGGAGGCAGACAGGAGTTGGAGGACAGAGCTGTGACCTGTTTTGGGTGAGGTGTCAGTGTTTTTGTTTTTTGTTTTTCTCTACACCAGAAGATCACCCATGTGTAATCCACCCCCCATCACCAAGACCACCTTTACAGGTACGTTGGATCAAAACATACATGTTTGTCAGTGTGTGTGTGTGGTGTACGTAGGTGTTTGTGTATGAGCGCGGGAAACACACAGATGGAGACAGAAAGGATGTTGTGTGTGTGTGTGAGGGAGAGAGAGAGAGAGACACAGAGATGATATGAAACATAGGATCCTTATGTTGCTCAGGCTCTACATGTGCGTACGCATGCGTACATGTGCGCATGTCGGCGTTCTTCTGTTAAAGCGCAGTCGTGAGTGTTTACGAGACATACGGCCAGCTCTCCACACACACACACAGGAAGCAGACGACACAGATCAGAATGCCACGAGTCACCAGGTTAACAGTGGCTGCGTTGGGTTTGACATGCTCTGCCATAGGGCTGTAGATCACCCAGAGGCTTGGGTAACACTGGATCATCAGCGCTTCTGCTGGAGAGCCCAGAGACCTTTAACCAAAATAGAACCTTGTCCTTGACGCGCTCTGCTCCTCGTACCCCCGGCCCACTGGCCTACACGAGACATACTGTCCTGTCGCTCGACGTCCACACAGGGCGAGCGAGCCATGCATGATAACGGGTCATGACATGGAATGTGTACATTCACTCTGTCTGCCTCTCTCTGCATCTCTCTCTCTCTCAGTCCCCTTCTCTCCGCTCGTCGAGCTAACGCAGTACTCAGCAACTGTGCAAAGTGCACAGGGTATGTCGATGAAGCGATGACATTGTGCTATATTTAGACCCTGTGAGCGTGGGCAGGTACGTCCGTTACTGGTCCTGCCGACACGCGGCATCACGAGTCATCGCGGCTGTCGAAGTGGATCGGCTACTTTTATTGCCGTGGCTTCAAAAAAGTTCCGGTTGAAGTAAAGAACCGTAGCTTGGATGCTGGGGCTACCTGAGTTTGAATCTGAGGCTGGGGGCATTGGGGGCTGTCGAAGGCAGACTTTAGGAGGAGGCTGAGCATGATGTTGTGGCTTTGAGGGAGGCTGTCAAGGCCTGTTTCAGTCATTTACATTTAGTCATTTAGCAGATGCTCTTATCCAGAGCGACTTACAGTAAGTACAGGGACATTCCCCCAAGTAGGGTGAATTACTTCACCCTACTTGTCCCAAGGACACAACGTCATTTGGCACGGCCGGTAATCGAACCAGCAACCTTCTGATTAATAGCCCGATTCCCTAACCGCTCAGCCACCTGATTCCCTGTCATGGTTATCTGTGTCTGAGGTCAGCTGGCTAGGACCTGAGGCTGAAGGCTGTGACTGAGAGTGAGGTTGAAGCTAAAGATTACCTTGCTGTGAAGGATAATATACTTTTTATTGAGTTTTAAATGGTAGACAGAGAGGATAGTAGGCCATTAGAGTAGGCTCCAATACAAACGGACAATAGATCTCCATCCATCCATCCCCACCTTCATCCATTCATCCCTTCATCTCTCCCTCTCTACTTAGATCATTGATCAAACATGTGTCTATCCATGTATTGATGTCCTGCTCTGAGCTGTCTGTTAGAACTAGCTAAGAATACACATCCATGACCTCTGACCTAATAAGGATATTCTCTCCAGTCAGTATTTCAAGTTATTTCAGTCGGTTACAGATTATAGAAGGTTGAACAAACGCTACCCTTTTTCGTACCCCTGCCTCCCCCTTACACACACACACACACACACACACACACACCGAAAATCAAATCAACGTTGATTGTACAGACCCTTATTATACGCAATATCACAGAAGGCTTCAAGTACTCCCAAATAACTGCCCCTAAACCAACCTGAGACCCACTCACCTCCTGCTCCCTCTCCTCCCTCTCCTCCCTCTCCCCTCGCCCCCCTCACTCTCTCCTCGTCCTCCTCCTCTCTCTCCTCCTCCCTCTCCCCCCACTCCCCCTTCACTCTCTCCTCGTCCTCCTCCTCCTCCTCTCCTCCTCTCCCTCTCCGCCCCCCTCCCCCTCACTCTCTCCTCGTCCTCTCTCCTCTCTCTCTCCTCCCTCTCCCCCTCCCCTCCCCCTTCACTCTCTCCTCGTCCTCCTCCTCCCTCTCCCCTCTCGCCCCCCTCACTCTCTCCTCGTCCTGCTCCTCCCTCTCCTCACTCTCTCCTCGTCCTGCTCCTCCCTCTCCTCACTCTCTCCTCGTCCTGCTCCTCCCTCTCCTCCCTCTCTCCTCGTCCTGCTCCTCCCTCTCCTCCCTCTCTCCTCGTCCTGCTCCTCCCTCTCCTCCCTCTCTCCTCGTCCTGCTCCTCCCTCTCCTCCCTCTCTCCTCGTCCTGCTCCTCCCTCTCCTCCCTCTCTCCTCGTCCTGCTCCTCCCTCTCCCCCCACTCTCTCCTCGTCCTGCTCCTCCCTCTCCTCCCTCTCTCCTCGTCCTGCTCCGCTCCGCTCCAGGCTCTGCTGCGTTCCTCTCCGGGTCTTGGCGGCAGCCCTGCGTCTGTGCAGCACAGTGGCCCCTCGGAGCACTGGTGTCTGATGTCGCACTGAGCATGAGAAAAATGTCATTGACGTCAGTGCAGTCGCTGTCAAAGAGAGTGGCACTCTCGTCCGCCGATACCACACCATGGAAATAGGGAGGGAGGGGGGGAGAGAGAGATACCGAGACAGAAAACGGGGAAGGGAGAGAGAGAGAGAGAGGAGAGATAAAGAGGGCGTGCTCGAAACGGAGAGGACGAGGAAGAGAGGAGGGAGGGATGAAAGGAAAGAGACAGAAAGGCAGAAATGTGGTGTTGGGTGAGGTACAGTACAAAGAAGGAGACAGAGGTAGATCAGGAGAAAGAGAGACATTCGAAGACGGGAACGCGAGAAGAGAGGAAGTGGTGAGAGACGAGAGAACAGATACAAAAGAGGGCAGAGAAAGTGGGCTTGTCGGGTCGGGGGCACGCAGGTGCAGGTACTGACGTTGGCGGGGGGCCACGTTCTGCGTCGCGGCCACAGAACCGGACGCGCGTCCAGAACGCCGCGCGTGCTAACGATCGCGCGACATGGCTAATAGCCTCCCTTATCCCACGCACCATGTCAGGGGCTGATGGAAATACAACACTGCAACTTGTTTTTGGACATGCTACGTAGCAATGTTCAAGGTTCACTACACACAGACACACACACACGCATCTGGAAAGCTTATCCCAAATTTGTCCCAGACAGATGTCAGACCTAGATCTGGGAAACTCATGACGAACATGGCGGCTGGCTGCGAGAGAGAGAGAGTTGTCTCTGTGTTTGCTGTACGTAGTTCCCCACCCGAGGGGACACCGGCCCCAGATCCCCCAGCACCACCTGCCCCCCCCCTCTCAGACCCCCATACCCTGTGTTCGATCACCCGTCAATAGGAAGTGATGCGTGAGAAATGCACACATCCTATCATCGCAAACTGACTTTGGCCGAAGATTCTTCCGTTGTAAAGACGAGAGAAATGAAAGGTCTCTAGAACAGAGCTGTGGTGGAGCAAAGAAGACAGTTCCTCGTTTGAGGGTGATACGTCGACGGTGTCTCCCTGCTTCCTGTTTCTCCGTGTCTTTCATCCCTCCATTGTATTCCCCCTCGTTCCCTGTCCCGCCAGGGAATGTAGATGACAGTACTGAAACAGTCCCAGCCAGTCCAGTCCAGCAAAGTCCAGTTTGTTCCCGTCTAGTGTAGTCTGCTCTAGCCCCTAGCCCTCCCAGCCCTGACTCCAGATCCAGCACCCGGATCCAGGCCAGGCTTTCGCTGCGGCCCGCTCTCATCCACAGTGCAGTCCTTTAGGTAGCGCTCTGAGGGAGACCAGCGATTTCACGTTCATCTAGCAGGGATACCGCCGCAGCTGGTCACCGCTGGTCACAGCCCGCCGCCCGGAGGGGAAGAACACACACACACAGACGCGCGGCACACTACACACTCTGGATTACAGCTCTCTCTCCGTTCTCTGAACACAACGGATGCGCAGCCTTTCGACAACAAAGAGGCCCGATCAGGGATGACGTGTTGCGGCTAGGTCTACGTCTGGTGTCTGTGTGTGTGTGTGTGTGTGTGTGTGTGTGTGTGTGTGTGTGTGTGTGTGTGGACTGCACACCGCCGGTCCTTGCCAGCATGCTACAGTGAGGGTGTCTTTGTTCCGCTTCAGGCAGTGATGAGATGAAGCTTCGCTGGGTCTGAGGCTCCCGCCAGACCCCCCCCACCCCCCCCCCTCCTCCTCCTCCTCCTCCTCCTCATCCTCCACTCCTCCATTCCTATTCACCCCTCCATCCCTTGATACCTCAGCGGAGACAGCCATGGGCCCGCTAATGAAACTTCTGTTTATCCTGCTCCACGACTGGAACTACACGTCGATGGACTATGAAGTGAACCTGAGGCACAGAGAAGCCTGAGACCCTGGGCTGTGGTGTGTGTGTGTGCGGCGTGTGTGCGCGGCGCAGAGAGAGCGTGTTGGCGCTGCGTCTGTGCGTCAGGGACTTGTTTTTGTTGTACGTGTTGGAAGCTTAGAGGCTACAGTCTTAATTACCTCAGTCTTACTTTTTTTTGGGGATGCTCTAGTAGTTATTAAAGCGGGTTCAGAGGCATTTGTGTGGACATTAGGCCATCACCCAGCTGTTGCACTTCTGGAATTGATGTCCCCCCCCCCACACTGTTGGACACTTGCTGTGTGGAGAAGGGGCCTCCACAACAGGGAAGGTTGCGGTTGTGACCAGACTGGCTGTGACCTCAGTATCTTGGGTTAGGACACAGGACCGGACCCCTCTCTCGGTCCCTCACTACCCCCCCCCTGCCTCCCCCAGTTCAGCATGAAGAGTCGCCCATGCGTTCACTCGGGGCGTCCCAGCATAGCTGCGTGTGGCGTGGCGGACCCAGGGTCTGGAGACCCCTGCGCTAGCCCCCTGCAGCGGGCCTGTACTGACCCCCTGCCCCCCTGTCTCGCCCCCCCAGAGGAGGCCTACCAGAAGCTAGCCACAGAGACTCTGGAGGAGCTGGACTGGTGTCTGGACCAGCTGGAGACCCTGCAGACCAGACACTCTGTCAGCGAGATGGCCTCCAACAAGGTAAGTCAGACCGATCCATTTAGTTCTGTGGAGGGGGGGGGGATCTCAGAATCTGCTGTTTGTTTGTTTGTGTAGGTGGGAAAATAGTCTTTTTACTTTGTACAGTTTTGGTCATTTTCCCCAGATACATTATTCAGTGGATGTTTAAGGTGTTGAGGTGAATTGAAACAATGATGCTCTGTCTGCAAATAAATAATGGAATGCTAAAAGTGAGAACCCACTTCTTGTTCGAATGTCACATGTTCTCGACCAGTGTTAAAGTTAGGGTTAGGGGGTGGTCATGAGATGATGTCCTCATTACGTTTTTGGGCTTCCAAATCATTTTCAATTAGTTTCAGTTTTTCTTTCAAAAGGATGAGTGTTCTGAGTGTTCTGATGTATGGCTGCTTTGCCCTTGTGTAATAGTTGAAGAGAGGTTTGTTGTTAGAAGCTCATTCCTACACCGTTGAGCGCACTGTGATGGCCTAGTAGCGCAGGGTGGCCTTCCCAGCTGTATGTTTATCAGCTGCACCATCTGAAGCTTGGGATAAACACAGTAAGATTAGAACTCGTATTTGATCGCGTCGCTTCGTACATGGTGCTTTTCTCCCACCATCTTTGTCGGGCTGTACAGACAGACAGGCAGACAAAGAGACAGACAGACAGACAGGCATGTCTGTGTGTGTAGACAGAAAGACAGACAGATGTGGGGTGTGTGGACAGACAGACATAGTGTGTGTGTGTGTGGACAGACAGACATAGTGTTTGTGTGTGTGTGTGTGTGTGTGTGTGTGTGTGTGTGTGTATGTATGTGTGTGTGTGTGTGTGTGTGTGTGGGCAGGCAGGCAGACCGATATTGTGTATATCTGTAGCTGTGAGAGCAGCAAGGTTGTCAGGCAGGCAGGCAGGAAAGGGAGGGAGGTGTGCACTGAGCATGCTCCAACCTCTCCTCCGAGGCCTGGCCATGCTGCCATGCATGCTAATCAGCTCCGCCTCCAGTGATGTCACTCTGTGATGTCACAATGGTGGGGGGGGAGGGGCAGGCAGGGATAGGAGGGAGACAGAAGGACAGACGGACAAACAAGAGACACACACACACACAGAGAGAGAGAGAGAGAGAGAGAGAGAGAGAGAGAGAGATGGATAGCCAACATTGCCATGGCGACAGGCGAAATTATTTTATTATTTGATTTTTTTTTGTTCCGTCCGCGTTTCAAAGCAGAGCTAACACTGCCGTCTCCTCTCATGGCTGCCTCTCCGATGCACAGCCCCCCCCCCGCCCCCCTGCCCCGGTTGCCATGGCAACACCCCGGGGCCTGGCCGGCTGGCTGTCTCGCTCCGGCGCGCGGCCGCGGAGCGAGGACACGGGGGCTCCGCCAGGCGGGCTCTCTGGACCGACGTCACACAGAACGCTAGAACAGAACGCTAGAACAGAACGCTAGAACAGAACGCTAGAACAGAACGCTAGAACAGAACGCTAGAACAGAACGCTAGAACAGAACGCTAGAACAGAACGCTAGAACAGAACGCTAGAACAGAACGCTAGAACAGAACGCTAGAACAGAACGCTAGAACAGAACGCTAGAACAGAACGCTAGAACAGAACGCTAGAACAGGGCTTCCTGTGGCGCCCTGGGTCTGACCACCTGACGTACGTCTACAAGCAGGATTCGAAGACGGATCCGAACAGCGGACAATGGCGCAGAATACAATGGAATTAAACGATATTCAGAACACTTGAATATTAGCGTTGATTACGTATTCAAAATGTGTTCCTCCTCCCCTGCCTTCTCTGTCACCTACGGGATTGGCTGTATTTTGATGTAACACTTTGATATACGACATCATATATATTTACATTTCAATGATCGTATCACCAAAGGTTGAGTGGAAACCATTGAGCAACCCAGCTTCTTGACTCATACTGACGAAGGCTATATTCAGCAGGGGATGACTATTTTGGGTCGCACTTCCACAAAACAAATTATACCAAAGTCACAGCGTAGAATGGTGTGATGCTTTCCAATTTTTACCCAATGGTGTGTTTTCACACCTCTTACATGAGCTATCAATAGCAGCTATGTGTGTGTTTGTGTGTGTGTGTGTGTGAGAGAGAGAGAGAGAGAGAGAGAGAGAGAGGGAGGGAGAGAGAGAGAGAGAGAGAGAGAGAGAGAGAGAGAGAGGAGAGAGGAGAGAGAGAGACGAGAGAGAGAGACAGGATGAAGTGAGAGATGGAGAGAGACAGGAGGGATGAGAGTGTGTGTGTGTGTGTGTGTGTGTTGGTCTGGGCCTGTGATGGCTTGATCAGTCTTGAACATAGACGGAGGGTCTCTATCTCAGTTAGCATGACGCCAGTGGTCTCATCTGCTTTTCTGGAGCTGTAAATGAACCACAATGCTGTCTGGGCTGAATGGAAAGCCAAGGTGTAAAGTACTAAGAGACAGGTATGTCCCTCTCCTCTCCCCACCTCTTCTCCTCTCCTTTTCGCCCCTCTCTTCTCCACTCCTCTCTTTCTCATCTATCCCTTCTCTTCCTCTCCCCTCCTCGCGTCTCCTCTCTTCTACCAATTCAGTCATTGCGTATAGAAGTGGCTGGATGGAGACGTCATTTTCTAAATTTGACTTCAGCGAAAGATTAAGAATTTGGGATCACAAAGTCCCTCACCATCCAAGACCTTTGAGAACGTCAGCCTTTTTCCCCGAGGTGACCTTCGAACTCCTCGCGGTGACCTCACTGCTGTCCCAGACTGCCCCGTGACGTTCCTTCACTGTAAAAGTTTCACGGACGTTCACATATTCCACATGTTTTTGATTCTCTTCTTTGTTCCATATTGTGGCCCACCCCCTAGGAAGATGTTGTGAATCCCTTTCAGGATGAATATTGCATGGATGGAGTCATCTCTGTTACCAGCAAGAGCATCTCATCCCATGACCTCAGTTGAATGACGCCGATTCCCACTCCCCTCCTCCCCTCCTCCCCAAACTCACAGAATGTCTGTCGAAGATCGTATTAACGCAGACGTGCATCACCTCAGAAAATGAGACCCCACTCCCTCTTACATCCCTCTCTATCTCTGTTTCCCTCTCTCTCCCTCTTGGTTTCTTTCTCTCTGCCTCTCTCTCTCCCTCACTCTCTCTTTCACACACATGACACACCTGGTGTTTCAAAGGAAACGACGGACGTCAAAAACACCTCCTGTGAGACGTTTCCCCTGACTTCAGTTCCAGCCAATCGCAGAACGGGATGAGCTCACTCTTGTTCCAGGCTAGCAAATCAGAGCCGGCGATGAGCTCACCGCATTCCCCTAGCAGGTTCCTTGATTGGCCGTGAGCTTCACACGGGAGACGGGCTGAGACACGGAGCCAGCCTTGTTTGGAAGCTGTTGACAGCAAAAAGCTTCGGTCTCCCAGCGCGTCTGGCATCTTCCCAGCATCCTCTTCTTCATCCATAATTTAAAGCCCCGTGTGTACGCGCGGGGTGGCGATGCTCTCATCCGACCCCCAAGAAGAGACACTCTGTCACCAGCTCTTCCCAAGCTCAGTCACCCTCACACGGTTTACCTGGACCATGGCTCTCTCTGCAAACACACCCAGAGCAGAAAGACAGGCTGCTTGTTCTCTCTTCGTCCTGTGGGTGTACCTGGAACTCTGCTTCTACCAGGGAAACTAGCCTCTCTCTCTCTCTTTTCACTGGGATAGTCTCTCTCCCTTGATTTCCTTTCTTATCTGTGTTATCGCCTGACGTACAGTCTCTTGATCTAGTAGTCTTATTATCTCTGGACTACGTTTTTGGGGGGGGATTTTCAAAATGCCTGAATCCAACTATCTTCTGACTGTGTCCTGGGGTTATATTAAGGTAAGACATCTGATCTAGAGTCAGGTAGGATTCAGTTTGTAATAAGACCATTTACCAGTTTTGATGCCAGCCAGAAAAAGATGGTAGACTGATGTCATCGTCAAACAAAGGAAGGGAGTCTCAACCTTGACACGCTCAGGAATGTGCATGTTTTCATCTGTCTTTGTGTGGTTTGTGTGAGAGAAAGGACAGAAAGAGAGAGAGAACCAGACAGGGGTATCTTTGTGTTTGGTGATGTGTTTCCCCAAGACGCATGTCTGCCAATCCCGGGATGTAGAGGGGCATGGAGGAAGGTGTGTTGTCTCTTGTCTGTGGAAGAGAGAGAGAGTGTTAGTCAGTATGTTAAGGAAAGCATACTGAGGAATGGCTCAGTTGGTTTATTTTGAAGCATCTGAAGGAAATGGTTTGTTGGAAACGTTAAAAAAAGCACTGAGTTTTATTATTTTACAGTAAGGTGCTATTATTATAATGATAAAAATTGGGAGGCTGGTACTGTACTTTGGAATATGTCTTACACCTTCCCTAGACTGAGGAGCGATGCAATCTTTTTTCAAAGCCCAAAAGATGTGTTTCAAGTGCAATTCAATTTATAATTATACAGCAAATGCTAGTGTCTGTGATATAAAAACAAAACAATGTAATCAATCTCCATAAATAATGACTGTAATGCCTTGCATCCACCCTAAAGATCATTAGGAATTAAATACTAAATATAATGTTTTTTAGTTGTTGTTCCTGTTGACCCCATTGGCTTTATTTTGAAGTGGCTTCTGTTTTGCAATCAGTTTGTTAATGCTCAATCTCAATAGTTCTCCTCCAAGTCAATCAGAATGTCCTTTAAATCAAAGGATAAATTTGGATCTGCCACTCCAATCAGTTTTGGAAGAGGGAGAGAGGGCGGGAGAGGGGGCGGGAGAGGGGTGATGGGAGAGTTGGTGTAACCATGACGTAGTCGTAGGTGTAACATCTCACCTAGTCTTTGTTGGCATCAAGAGTGAAGTGTGTGTGAATGTGCGTGCGTGTGTGTATGTGCATGTGTGTGAGTGTGTCTGTGTGTTTGTCAAGGACTGTTAGAATTAAGTATTATTAATGAGAATTGCTTTTAAAACCCATGGCTGTTGTGTGTTATTTTATAAAGCCCATAGGACCCCTCACAGCAGATCAAAATTGGGCATGTTTATATTGTAGTTAACATAAAACCAGTCCTGAACAATATACTTTATGCACAACGCTGTATATATGTTTTAGATTTCTAAATATATCTAAGATCACTTTAGTTTTGTCTCATGATATTCAGTTGTTAGGATGCTAAATTGTGTCCACTCGGGTACATGTATTCATTTGAAATTTTAAAAAAATGATATCCTGATCTAATTTATTTTCAGTATAACATATATCCACAATAAAGTAGAAAAACACAAATCTCTAACCACCAATGTGTGTGTGTGTGTTGTGTCTTTGTGTCTTTCGTTTGTGTCTCAGTTCAAGAGGATGCTGAACAGGGAGCTGACGCACCTGTCGGAGATGAGCCGGTCGGGGAACCAGGTGTCTGAGTTCATCTCCAGCACCTTCCTGGGTGAGCAGCCAGACCTCGGACACTCCTGTCAGGCGTTTTACACTCACTGATGACCCCCCTGCCTCCTCCATCCCAATCAGAGACACTAAAACAACACATTACTATAGTGTTCTCCATTCCAGACATTTTTCGAGTTTTTCTGTGGGATTTAGTGGTGTGGTTTTTGTTAAGGGTTGCAGTGTTTGGTTAATATACGAGAAGTATACACAGATTTTTACATGAATGCAGATGACCTTTACCTCTCAATCATATCAAATTTTAAAATAAATTCATAGTTGAGCGTCTGCTATTTTCTCTCATAAACTGTGTTGTAACTACAAACATTCCTGCTGTGGTAAACAGTGGAAATAAATCATGTATCATTTCTACCAAATTCTGGTAGAAATAATCTCTATCCTGAAATGTAAAAGCCAAGTGACATGGCTTCCCCCCTCCCATCTTTGAGATGTCATCTGGTAGACTCAGACGTGTCTCATCTCACGGCCTCCTCTCTCTGTCTCGGACGGGCAGACAAGCAGCACGAGGTGGAGATGCCCGCTCCACAGACCCAGAAGGAGAAGGACGAGAAGAAGAACAAGCCCATGTGTCAGATCAGCGGCGTGAAGAAGCTGCAGCACAGCACCAGCCTCACCAACTCCAACATCCCCCGCTTCGGAGTCAAGACGGAGACGGAGGAGGAGCTGGCCAAGGTGAGGGGGTGGGGGGAGGAGGAGGAGGAAGGGGGGAAGGGGGGAAGAGGAGGAGTGGAAGAGGGATGAAGTGGAGGAGAGGAGGAAGAGGGGAAGGAGAGGGGGGATGGAAGTGGGGCGGGGGAAGAGGTAGAGGATGAAAACGAAGGGGGGGAATAGAGAGGGGGCGGAAGTAGGGGGATAAAGGTGGGAGAGTAGGAGAGGGGGGGGGTGTTAGACGAGGAGTACAGAAGGAATGGGAGAGAGGCAAAGGGGGGGTTGGAAGGATAGGTCAAGAAAGGGATGAGGAAGAGGGTAAAGACAAGGAGAGAGGGAGAGAGGGAGAGAGGGATAGAGAGAGAGAGAGAGAGAGAGAGAGAGAGAGAGAGAGAGAGAGGGAGAGAGGGAGAGAGGGAGAGAGAGGGAGAGAGGGAGATAGGGAGAGAGGGAGAGGGAGAGAGACTGTAACATGCCCTGCTATGCCGGGTGTTGACTGCTGCCTGAGTAAGAGTGGAAGCAACAAGATAAGGAGAAAGTCGAGCTCTAACACCTCAAACGTGTTTTCTTCACAGGAACTGGAGGATGTGAATAAATGGGGCCTTAATGTTTTCAAAGTCACAGAGTTTTCTGGGAACCGGCCGCTTACAGTCATGATGTATTCCATATTCCAGGTATTCCCACACATATCAGGAGTTAACTCATCTCCAGTTATTGTAAAACCATTACTTGACTGCCACAGTATATGTTAAAACACTGTCTCATCTTGCAGGAGAGAGACTTGTTAAAAACGTTCAAAATTCCACTCGACACCTTTATAACCTACCTGATGACCTTAGAAGACCATTACCATGGCGATGTGGCCTATCACAACAACATCCATGCTGCTGATGTGACCCAGTCCACACATGTGCTGCTATCCACCCCTGCACTAGAGGTGGGACCCCTGACGCACACCTCTCTCACACACACACACACACACACATACACACACACACACATACTGTACACACACACACCACACACACACATACTGTACACACACATACACACACCATACCCACACCTAATTACACACACATAGTGTGCACACACCACACACCCACACAGCATACTGTACATACACACCACACACACACACCTGTGCATACTTTACACAGACAACACACACATACACATTCAGTTTAGGCCCACACAAATACCAACACACATACACATAAATACACACATTGAAACCTAATCTACTACTATAATGAATTGCCAGTTCTGTGATCAGAGTTACTGTAGTGTGAAGCTGACCTGTGTCCCTCTGACCTGTGCCCTCTGCCCTGTGCCAGGCGGTCTTCACAGATCTGGAGATCCTGGCGGCCATCTTTGCCAGTGCCATCCACGACGTCGACCACCCAGGAGTCTCTAACCAGTTCCTCATTAGTACCAGTGAGTCGAAGCTTACTGACTTTCACACACACACACACACACACACACACACAAACACACACACACACAGCGACACACTACTCTTTAGTATCTGACACAGAGTCAGTGGACTCCAGAGGAGAGATCGATAACACCACCAGTCTGTCCCTGTGACTGAGTAGCAGACTAAACACATATACACACACATACTACACACACCCTGATACACACACACACACACACCACACATACCCTGATACACACACACATACCACACACACACACCACACACACACACATACCACACACACACACACTAATGTACACACACAAACATGCACACACATTGACAGACTCAGAAATGCACCCACCCACACACACATGCACCATACTCACTTTGCAGGAAGCCAATTTATAGCCTTCCTGTATTTCCTCACACCTCACAACACTTCCTCACCTCCTTCTGTTCGTCATTCCACACACACACTCCCACACACACACACACACACACACATATCTGTGTCGTGCCCACCCAAACTCCAGACAGGGATTCCCTGCAGCAAAGCCAGTATGAGTCACAGGTGGACTAGGAAGCACCAGCGTGTCTGTCTGTCGGTTTGTTTCACTCTATGTGGACGCAAGCTCACACTCAGTGGAGCTGACAGGATTTAGAATACCTTTCCTTGTCAAGTTCAGACACGTCTGGTACCAAATGCATCCTGTGTGACTGTGGGGAACTCTGCTCGCTAAGCCTTTCTGAGAGTGTGTGTGTCGTGTTGTCCTCAGACTCTGAGCTGGCCCTCATGTATAACACTGTGTGTGTGTGTGTGTGTGTGTGTGTGTGTGTGTGTGTGTGTGTGTGTGTGTGTGTGCAGACTCTGAGCTGGCCCTCATGTATAACACTGTGTGTGTGTGTGTGTGTGTGTGTGTGTGTGTGTGGTGTGTGTGTGTGTGTGTGTGTGTGTGTGTGTGTGTGTGTGTGTGCAGACTCTGAGCTGGCCCTCATGTATAACACTGTCTGTGTGTGTGTGTGTGTGTGTGTTGTCCTCAGACTCTGAGCTGGCCCTCATGTATAACGACTCGTCGGTCCTGGAGAACCACCACCTGGCTGTGGGCTTCAAGCTGCTGCAGGAGGAGAACTGTGACATCTTCCAGAACCTGAGCAAAAAACAACGACAATCACTACGCAAGATGGTCATAGACATTGTAAGTCACTACTCATCGATGCTCGGTTTTGTCATGGGATGCTTCAGGGTCCCATTGGTTGCTTTTCCGGATCTGTTCCAATTTAGAGGAATTTCACGCACGGTTGGAGTCTGTAAATCTGACTGCCTTTGTTGTGTGTGTGTCCCCAGGTCCTAGCGACTGACATGTCCAAGCACATGAACCTGCTGGCTGATCTGAAGACAATGGTGGAGACCAAGAAGGTGACCAGCTCTGGGGTCTTGCTGCTGGACAACTACTCTGACAGGATACAGGTCAGCGCTGTGTGTGTGTCTGTATGTGTGTATGTGTGTGTCTGTGTGTGTGTGTCTGTGTGGGTGCATGTGTATGTGTGTGACTGTTTGTGTATCTGTGTGTGCATGTGTGTGTGTGTGTGTGTGTGTGTTGTTTGTATATGTGTGTGTGTGTGTGTGTGTGTGTGTGTGTGTGTGTGTGTGGTGTGTGTGTGTGTGTGTGTGTGTGTGTGTGTGTGTGTGTGGGTGCGTGTGTGTGTGTGTGTGTGGGTGCGTGTGTGTGTGTGTGGGTGCGTGTGTGTTTGTGACTCATGGACTGTTTGGACTGGCTCTGGCTCCAGGTTCTCCAGAACATGGTGCACTGTGCGGACCTCAGCAACCCTACCAAGCCCCTGCAGCTGTACCGGCAGTGGACCGACCGCATCATGGACGAGTTCTTCAGCCAGGGGGACCGGGAGAGGGAGCGAGGCATGGAGATCAGCCCCATGTGCGACAAACACAACGCCTCGGTCGAAAAGACCCAGGTACCATACGCACACACACCCACACATACCTGTACTCGGGGTGCAAATTGTCATTTTTGGCTCCACAGTCCAAATGGCTAGTGAATGGTCACATTTGACCAGCCACTCAATAGATTACCATCGTTTTTTGGGCTGGTGAGTATAGAAAATCGACTAGCCGCTTGCGTATGTTAGCGGAATTTGGTTGGTGGATGCAAATGTTGTGCCTTGCCTGCCTGCCATCACAACCTTTTTACACACCGTTCTAGTGAATCGGCCTCCTTCCTCTACTCACCCCCCATCCCTCGTTCCCCTGCAGGTGGGGTTCATAGACTACATCGTGCACCCCCTGTGGGAGACATGGGCCGACCTGGTGCACCCGGATGCCCAGGACATCCTGGACACCCTGGAGGACAACAGGGAGTGGTACCAGAGCACCATCCCCCAGAGCCCCTCTCCTGCCCTGGACGAGCCCGACGACGGCAGCCGCCCGCCCGGGGGGGGACAAGTTCCAGTTTGAACTCACCCTGGAAGAGGACGGAGAGTCCGACACGGAGAAGGACAGCGGGAGCCAGCCCGAGGAAGAGGAGGTGGAGGAGGAGGAGGAAGAGGAGGAGGAGGAGAACAGCTGCAGTGACTCTAAAACCCTGTGCACGCAGGACTCTGAATCGACAGAGGTCCCGCTGGACGAGCAGCTGGGGGAGGAGGTGGAGGAGGAGGAGGAGGAGGAGGAGGAACAGAGAGAGGTGGAGGGAGAGGGCTCTTTCACGCCGGACTGTGTCGTCGAAGAAGAGGAAGGGGAGGACGCGAAACGGGAAGAGGAGAAAGGGAGAAAAACTGCCGACACATAGCAGTGTGTATGGACAGCTAACAGACTCGCTGCACCTCTTAGTAATGAAAGATAAATTATTTCAAGAGTATTTTTTGGGTTTCGTGGAGTTTGTCTGTTTTTTATACGTCCATGTTTATGGTTCCAAAGCGCACGCTGCTTGTCACCTTGGCCTCTCCCCCTCTTCTTTATCCCACTGGTCAGCTTCTCAGACACACACACCGGTACTTCTCCAAGTTTTTGCACTCAGGAAAACTCTCTTTCCATTCCAGTTTGTAACTTAAGTGGTCGGCGTTTCGTTTAAACCTCATCCCTGTGAGTCGAAGTTACATTTAGGAGTTTGGATCAGCTGTTTCCCCCCCCCACATACACATAACCTTTGTCACACTACACCCCCCACACACACACACACACCCACACACACACAAACCCCCGCCCTCCTCCCCAGGCCAGGGCCAGAGTGCAGCGGTAGAAGTATAGCAGTTCTCTGTATTTAAGTGCCCATTCTACAGAAGTTGTGTTTCAAGGAGGACCTCTACCCCGAGTTATTCCTCCCCTGGGCGCCAGCGGATGGACGGACAGACGGATGAGGACGGATGAGGACGGATGAGGACGGATGAGGACGGATGAGGACGGATGAGGACGGATATAGGACGTCCAGGAGGCTGGCCGCTGCAGCCCACGGGGCCCGCTGCATTGTGGGACTTTATCCAGACACTTTTTCTGAAGTTGAAGTCTTCCTCGTACACGTGACTGAAAAAGGCGGCAATCTCCCAGCTCAGACGCTGTCTTTGACCTCTTTGGTTTTTGTATCGTATCGTATGTAACTTGGAGATCTTTTCTAGATTTTAGAGGACTGATTATACCCTGTGCTGGTGAGGGAAGTCTAATCCAACACTGGTTTTCAGTGTTTAAAATGGTAACCTGCCAGTTGTATTAGGAAAGGGATACGGAGTAAGTATTTGCACTTGCTCTTATCTTTATGAAACAGCGTTAAGAGAAATATTGCAGTGTCCCTGCCCAAACGTTTAGCTGCGTAGCTTTCAGCTTTTGTTTTATAGAATGTTTTGCTGTGGGGGAAAATGTGACAAGCCTTGGCACAGACTTTAAGTTCAGTTTCAACTGAAGAAGCCTTTAAGTTGAAGTTACTTTCTCTTGTCAGCAGTTCATGTCGTCAGACAATGCAATCCTCCTTACGGATAGAAGAAGCACCTTGAGTCAGAGAGTTGAACGTGAGTGCTCTGTACGTTTGTCTGTCATTCATTTTCTAGCCTAATGTGTAAGTCTATGGAGTCTGGATGCTGGCAGTGGTAGGATACAGTACATACTAAACTGGCAGTGGTAGGATACAGTACACTAAGCTGCATATTAGCTGCAGTCAATAGGCTCATTTCTTCTTATAGGGTCACTCAAGGTTGAATTGACAGTTTTATGATGCACCACATGGATTCATGGTTGTTACTTTAAGAATGCGAAGCATTGTCATTGCCACTATGATAACCTTTACTTTTTTTTACTAGAATCAATCAGACAATCATCATGTGTTGGTGTCCTGAGGAGTATTGGTTGACTGTATGTAGATACTCTAATGCACTGATGTATTCATATCTCACTCCTTTTATTCTAATGTTTTTTGTTTGTTTTTTTCTTTTGTATTCAACTCGCCAAACCTGTCATGTACATTTAGGCTTGAACAAGGTTCATTTACACCTCAGCCAAGTTCCTCTTTTTTTTTCCAAGTTTCTTTTATTGTCTTTTACACAGCTGACGCTACTATTTATTGATTTTCTTTTGTGTAATTGTTTTGTTTCATTTCTGGCATATTTAAGCGGTACAGTACAGCTTTCACTGTAGCATAGATCTACCGCACCATACAGGCTTGCCCCTCTATTAAACCCAAATATGCTTTCTCTTTGAATTTGTACAGTATAGACAAGGACATGTCAACATTTTGAAAAAACACTTGAATCAATATTCATGGATTTTAAAAATGGTGTTTATTCTTAAAGAAATGTGTCATTTCGAAAAACTGTTTTATCTAATCCGGATGATTTTTTATATGTCGGGAT
Organism: Mallotus villosus; assembly: GCA_903064625.1. NCBI lineage: Eukaryota > Metazoa > Chordata > Actinopteri > Osmeriformes > Salangidae > Mallotus > Mallotus villosus. Next base: position 832,864 of record CAEFZP010005648.1, on the reverse strand, counting down.
TAAATGAAATTAATTTTATTTGTGCCAAGTTTGCTATTCTTTTCATCCTCACCCGATGACCTTAGCTGTAATACAGTTTTCTGGTTTTATCGCTGTTTACAAACATGTATTTATTGTGCTGTATATACTGTATTATTCTTATTGATATCATGATGCTGTTTGTTGTAAATGGTTGATTCTTATCATCCCTTATGGTGATGGTGTGACTGAACTCCATCTAGGTGACAGAGTGTTTGTCACACATGCTTCATGTCAAATGATCCATCGGTATATTGGCTTTCTGAGATCTAGCTAGCTCAGACGGGAGAGGGGAAAGCCAAATCTGTTTTTGTTTTTGTTTTTCTAGAGAGGGAGCTGTTCCTTGGCCCATGGGCTGTGCCTTAAATTTAACATGCCATTTATCTTTCTTTTTTTTCTTAGCTTTCTAGTCCTCCTCTTTTTGCTGCATTGTTTGGGTTGATCTGATTTGAACATCGGATTCTCCGTCATCAGGCATTTGAGTGAGAACGTTGCCTACATTTTTCACAGCCAAATAAACCCAACATATTCAACAAATATCACCAAGGCAACGATTCTTGTTCAATTCTGTTGACAGAGAATTCTAAGGTCAGGTTTCAGCCCATTTACCCTGGAGTGACGGAGGGACTGATATGTGGCTTATAGTAGATCTAAATAGGCCTGGTCTACAAACCTTAATCCCAAGACCTGAAAAGTATAGGTGAAAGCAATATGGTGCTTGTTTCCCCTAATCCCAGTCCTAAAGTTTGGAGTAGCTTGTCTGGTATTGCTAGCCCCAATTTTGATTCTTTCAGATCTACAACCACTAAGGGGGATAGGAGGGGATGGTTCTTGGAGATGGGGCTTATGGAGCACCAGGGCGTGGTGACACACCCGTGTGTCCAGTCACTGCTGCATTTCTTTGGGCTGAGACACTGAGGGTGCTTCACCTGGCCTGGTCTCTGCCTCGCTCTCACCACATGCAATATCTACACCCACTGACATCTTTCTGCCAGAGACACGAAGCCTGGTATTGAGATGGAGAATGCAGGAAGAAGGGATGTCATCCTAAAAAGAAAACGCGTCCCAAAATTGAGAACTTTTATTTTGACACGCATACTGTAGATTCTAAACAGCCCTGGACCAATGGAATTAGAGGGATCTTTAACTTTTTGTGTTCTATTTTTATGGTATGAAAGGAATACACAAACTGTAACTTCAAAAAGATCTCCAGGACAATTATTTTTGGGTTATGTCTTTAGAATGCCAACTTGTCTGGACGTTTCACGAGACAATTAAAAGTTATTTTAATGGATTCCTTGTTAATTGCAGTCTATTGGATAGCACTGTAGACCATAAAGACTTTCTGTATAAAAATGAAGAAAAAAAAAGTTTTTATATGCAACAAATTAAATAAAAGCATGGGTTGATTCTGCCTACCTGTCTAGTCTCACGTATCTGACTGTGTGAATGCTCTAAGTGTTAAAATAAGTCAACATATTTTTCCTTTTGGAATGATGGGGCTTATGACAGTCTGGGTGTGTCATGTATTGATCTTAGGAGAAGTTGTGGGGGAAGTTGTGTGAAGAATACAGATGACAACCTTGCTCTCATCTTTTCCAGACTGACAAAACAGTGCCCTCACCTGTCCTTCCACGGTGGTGATTTGGGCATAGTAACAAGTTAATAATTTAATGTTCTAATATGCATTTGACAGTACAGGTGCTGGCCGTATAATAAGAATATTCTCAATTTATAATGCAGATTTCAATTTCCAACAGGACTTGGCACCTGCACACAGTGCCAACCTGGTTTAAGGACCATGGTATACTGTTCTTAATTGGCCAGCAAACTCGCCTGACCTTAACCCCATTGAAAATCTATGGGGTATTGTGAAGAGGAAGATGCAATTTGGGATTTTCCTTAGTTGTCAGTTGCCAATTAAGAACAGGGATACCATGGTCCTTAAACCAGGTTGGCACTGTGTGCAGGTGCCAAGTCCTGTTGGAAATTGAAATCTGCATTATAAATTGAGAATATTCTGATTATATGACAAGCACCTTTACAGCCCACTATCTAAACAAAATCTGTTATAAAATAGAGGAAGTCCAAATAATTCCATTCACTTCATTATAATAATTCATTAATAATTTAGCTTGACTACATTGTTTAATTAATTTATAAGTGACTGACATTTGAATAATGAGATGGTGATGATAAGAAATAAGCAGACACCTGACAGTAGGAGATTGGGCAGGGGCTGACGATTTCATATGTGTGTGTGTTGCGGGTGGGGGGGCAATTCATTTTAAGAGGTTGTAACTATAGAGTACAAGTAACTAATTATTTAAAGATATGAAAGGTAATTGGCTGTACAGGTAAATATCAATATATTTGTGCACCTTTTATTTAACAACATGACAAGGTTAAGGCTCGTTCCCCAGTGTTCTACTCTGTGTGTTTTCCTGTCCCTCAGCTCCCCCTGCTGGGCCCTCTGGGATTGTGTGTGTTTGTTTTCCTGGATCCTGCACACTGACATCCATCAGCTCATTACCCAACAAAACATCTACTCCGGTTTTCCCCAGCCACTCTTCATCAGATTGTTTCTCTGCAACAGAGGTAGATATACACACGTCAAGACCTTCCTGGTTCTATTGTTGTAGAAAAAACATCACACTGTTGTAATTATGAAGATGGGGAATGATTATGGATTATATGATTGAAAATGAACCTAATCACCTTTTTTACATTATAAGCTATATTACTGAAAACCAGATGCCAAACTGTAGACTGATCAGGGGCGGCTCGTCCATAAGGGCGATTGGGGAAAACTGCTCCTGATATAAGCGCAATATCCTTGTAAGTCACGTAATGTAAATTTAAATGTAATCATTTTTCTGTCGGATTCTACTACTAGATCGTCTGATCTGCCACTGTATGTAATTTTCAAATCAGGTAACAGTCATTCAGTCAGCCTAATTGCGTGCTTCAAATGGACCCATGGATGGATCCTGGGGATTGTTGCATTAGATCTCATTCATCTGGATTGGTGGTATTGGTCATGAGATCTGAATGCCAATCAACACCAACTATTGCCAGGTGTGTGTCACAAATGAGTGTGTGTTTATAAGATAGTGTCTTTCCACATCCAAGTGGATGGGCTTAATGCTGTGACCCACCCAGTTGGGAAAGCACTTATAGATCTAAAACATGCTGTCAGGTTTGAGCATGTGGTTCCCCATAGACTCAATGTTAGAGCTAGATCTGCCAACTGTTTCTATCCTGGGGATTGTTGCATTAGATCTCGTTCATCTGGATTGGTGGTATTGGTCATGTGATCTGAATGCCAATCAACACAAACGATTGCCAGGTGTGGTTCACAAATGAGTGAGTGCTTATGACAAAGTGTGACTGTCCACATGCAACCTTTGTGGTTCTAAGGTTGGCTAAATGGTTAGAGAGTATGACTACAGATCCGGAGGTTGGGGGTTCACATCCCCCAAGGTGCTTTCATTTGAACATTGAACTTATGTCTTCAAGTGGAATTCATAAAGACATAATTAGATTCCGAGGGAAATTCAGCAAGGCCCTGGTGGCCGAGTGGATATGCATGGGATCTTGAGTCCTGACCCCTCCGGTTCAAATCTGGCTGGAGGCAGTGTACCCCATGCTTGCTTCCTGGCATGCAAAACATGTTAGTATCTCTTTAAGCAGAGCACTTTTTAAAAGATAAATACTACCTTCACATGCCGGAGGTATGGGGCCCCAGTGGCCTAATGGATAAGCATGCAGCCAAGCAAATCCCAACGGCATGGGATCAAATCCACCCAAACCCTCGAACCCAGAGAAATCCTTTGACTGAGCTTGCTCTAAGGTCGCCCCCAAGGTGTCGGGGGCTGGGTCGTGGGCTGTCAACGAGTGGGTCAGTAAGCACAGGGGTGGTGCAATCAGATCCGTGAGCCCAGATCCTGTGACCGCAGCGCACTCCCCCGACTGTCCAGACTCCCCGACTGCCAGTCGGGATATCCCAACTGTCTTTGTAAGTACCCGACTGTCCCACCAGGAAAGACAGTTGGGCGAGAGGATCTCGGGAGCCCGGGAGTCCCGGACGGGAAAATAAATTTACCTTTTATCAGTTTTATATATAAGTCCAGCTTTTTTTCCAAGTCCAAAAGCAACAACTGAGTTGTAGGAAGATCCTTCAGCCAGATTTGACCACAAGTGTGAGGTCATTAAAGAGACCTTTTCTTGCAGCCTTCCATGGGGTTTGAACCCACAACCCTTATCTGTCAGGGTACACGTGCTTATCCACTGAGCCATCAGGGACACAAGGAAACATGAACTCGTTGAAAATACATCCTTAAGGTGACTTGTGAGGTCATTAAAGAGACAGTTTCTGCAAGGAACGACCAACGCAGCCCTCCATGGGGTTTGACACACAACCCTTATCTGTCAGGGTACACGTGCTTATCCACTGAGCCATCAGGGACACAAGGAAACATGAACTCGTTGAAAATACATCCTTAAGGTGACGTGTGAGGTCATTAAAGAGACAGTTTCTGCAAGGAACGACCAACGCAGCCCTCCATGGGGTTTGAACCCACAACCCTTATCTATCAGGGTACACGTGCTTATCCACTGAGCCATCAGGGACACAAGGAAACATGAACTCGTTGAAAATACATCCTTAAGGTGAAGTGTGAGGTCATTAAAGAGACAGTTTCTGCAAGGAAAGACCAACGCAGCCTTCCATGGGATTTGAACCCAAGACCCTTAACGCTCATGGGTACACGTGCTTATCCACTGAGCCATCAGGGACACAAGGAAACATGAAACTCGTTGACAATACATCCTTAAGGTGAAGTGTGAGGTCATTAAAGAGACAGTTTCTGCAAGGAAAGACCAACGCAGCTTCCATGGGGATTTGAACCCAAGACCCTTAACGCTCATGGTACACATGCTTATCCACTGAGCCATCAGGGACGCAAGGAAACATGAACTCGTTGAAAATACATCCTTAAGGTGAAGTGTGAGGTCATTAAAGAGACAGTTTCTGCAAGGAAAGACCAACGCAGCTTCCATGGGGTTTGAACCCAAGACCCTTAACGCTCATGGACACTGCTATCCATGAGCCATCAGGGACCAAGGAAATATGAACTCGTTGAAAAACATCCTTAAGTGAAGTGTGAGGTCATTAAAGAGACATTTCTGCAAGGAAAGACCACGCAGCCTTCCATGGGGTTTGAACCCAAGACCCTTAACGTCAGGGTACATGCTTATCCACTGAGCCGTCAAGGGACACAGTCAACATGAACTCGTTGAAAATACATCCTTAAGGTGAAGTGTGAGGTCATTAAAGAGACAGTTTCTGCAAGGAAAGACCAACGCAGCCTTCCATGGGATTTGAACCCAAGACCCTTAACGCTCATGGTACACGTGCTTATCTACTGAGCCATCAGGGACACAAGCATATATGAACTTGTTGAAAATACATCCTTGAGATTAAGTGTGAGGTCATTAAAGAGACAATTTCTGCAAGGAAAGACCAATGCAGCCTTCCATGGGGTTTGAACCCACAACCCTTATCTGTCAGGATACACGTGCTTATCCACTCTAGACAACAGTGGGTGACTACTCAACCCGACCGTGGTTAAGGATTCGAACCGGATATTTGTGAACACCGAGTATCCAGCTACTCTTTATTATTCACGCCCTTAGACCGCCACACCACGGAAGCCCTTTGCAGAAAAGTACTTTCTCCGGGTGTTCTTGACATGCATTTCGATGCCAATTGACACTCCTCTTGGGTATTTCACTGGAAGACTTGCACATTGACTTCAATTAAAACTCACATGTGGGTGGGGATTGAACTAGCCATGTCACAACTCCCATCTAGCCAATGACTCATCATTAACGACCGCAACTAAATTATGGCCATATCATTCCTTTTCTCCGGTTGTTCTCCAAGTGCTTAAAAACTTGGCCTTCCTGGGAATCAAACCTTCAACCTTTTGATCTCAAGGCAGCCGCTCTCCTCACTGAGCCATCCAGGTTATAACAGATGTTTCTCTGGGCGTTTTTCAAGTGCCTCTTCCAATCTTTGCTTTAAAATAGGCTGTCCTGAGAATCAAACCTTCAACCTCTAGGTTACAAGACAGCCTCTCTCCTCTCTGAGCCATTGGGCCTTGTAAAACTTCTATGCTCTTCTTGGGTACTTGCCTCTGAAAATCTGTTCTTGATTTTAATAGCTAACAGTAGGCTGGATTCAAACCATCAACCTCTGGTGTACGAGACAACGTCCCTCCTCTATGAGCCATTGGGACTGGTATGGTATCGTCACCACTCTTGGATACTTGCCTCTGCAAATCATTTCTGTGGCGCCACACAGCTGCTCACAATCGCCCACTTGCACACCTGGCAACTGTTTACTTTGATTGGCAATCAGATCAGCATTACTTGCCTCTACGCATCAGAAATAAGATGCCACTGGGGGGCGCCACAGAACCAGGCGGGGGGAGGGAATGACATCCCCCCTACCCCCCAATTTTCAGAAAAACCTGGAAAACCTGAAAATTGGGGGGTAGGGGGGAAGTCATTCCCTCCCCCCGCCTTGCTCTCTGGCGCCCCCCAGCGGCATGTTACGAGACATCTATGAGCCATTGGGACTGGTAGGGTATGGTCACCGTGCTTGGATACTTGCCTCTGCAAATCTGTTCTAGATTTAAAAAACTGACAGTTGCTGGAAATCAAACTTCTATGAGCCATTGGGATTGATAAAATATGGTAAAATATGGCTCTTGGGTATTTGCCTCTGCAAATCTGTTCTAGATTGTAAAAACTAACAGTAGCCTGGATTCAAACCATCAGCCTCTTGTTTACGAGGCAACGTCCCTCATCTATGAGCCATTGGGACTGGTATGGTATAGATACCACTCTTGGATACTTCAAATCATTTCTCTGGCGCCACACAGCTGCTCACAATCGCCCACTTGCACACCTGGCAACCGTTTACTTTGATTGATCAGATCACATGACCAATATATAGCTGCAATCTCCATTATTCATCATCATTATAGGAAATCAAACTTCTATGAGCCATTGGCTGATAAGATATGGTAACAGTTCTTGGGAACTTGCCTCTCCAAAGATTTCTACGCTGTTCTTGGGTAATTGCCTCTGAGAATCTGTTCTACATTAAAAAATTGACGGTAGCCTGGAATCAAACCTTCAACCTCTTGTTTGTCAGACAGCGTCCCTCATCTATGAGCCATTGGGACTGGTACGATAACTACACTGTTCTCGGGTACTTGCCTCTGCGAACATGTGATAGATTTTTTAATTTGACAACAGCCTCCTTGGAATCACCCTATAACCTTGTGTTTACGAGACAACTTCCCTCTCCTATGAGTCATTGGGACTGTTGAGATATGGTCACTGCTCTTGGGTATTTCACTTAATGGGGAAAGCACTTCCAACTATAAAATCTTTGGGGACGGTCAAAGACATACTGGAGGAAAATGAACCCGGGTCCACAACTTACATGGTACACGCTCTTAACCAGTGAGCTACCATGACTCCAAGAAGACATAACAACATTTAAAATACATCTTTCAAGTAAAATGGCCTGTTCCTAAGGATGGTTTTTTTTTCTACCAAAAGGCAAAGCAATGCCCTGGTGGCACAATGGATAAGCACACACTACCTGCTGGTAGAACCCCCCAGCGTGGTGGCCTGGGCTCAAATCCCTGCTCAGGTGGCTTTTGTCACATTGTCAAATACAAGATATAGAAGTTGAAATCTGATCAAAGAAAGATGTTCTATGCAGTTAAGGTTTTAATAAAGCAGTTGTCCACTGTATTCGTTTGCCTTTTGTTTTTGCAATCACACTCAGGCTTCCAAATACAGAGTAATTGGTTATCGGCCAATAACCAATATCCTATCTATCTTTCCATATCCTTAGCTTCCTTCAAGACTCACTTCAACATAGCAGACAATGTCTGCTTTATTTGGTACGGATCAGTGAAGATGATGAAAGGGGAGGTGAGGAAATGCAGGAAACGGGAACCTTCCAGAAAGTTAATAGCAACGCGAGAACAACAACAAAGGAAAAATACACACAACAAAACCGACACTTCTTCTGGTTCTTTACTGTTAGCATAAGTAACGTCACGTCGATGCACATAGCGTAAGCTACACATCTCCAGCCCTCGGGCCCCAGCACAGCCCACCTCGATGGTGCGGTAGTAGGGATCCAGCAGCAGCTTGGACAGGGCGGTGATCTGCGGCGTGCGGTCCCAGCCGTCGGAGCAGTGGACCAGGACGGGCCGGCGGTCGCGGTCCACGGCGTTCACCACCAGCAGGGCGGCCTTCAGCAGCAGGGACAGGTGCTGCAGCCACTTGGTGCTCTCCAGAGCCGACAGCCAGCTGCCGCGGAGAGACACAAGTCACGCGGAGCTCTCCGGAAGGTCACGACGTGTCTGGGACCCAGAGCGCTTACACACACCTCCTCAGGTGTGTGTGTGTGTGGTGTGTGTGTGGTGGTGTGAGGTGGTGTGGTGTGCGGGTCTAAGGTGCCAGAGCCCTCTTACATGTATTGCCTTAATGGATATCACAAACGTTACAGATTCAAGTAAATATGAGAAGCTGTTTCGATTTCCTTATTTTCTTTGCCCTCCTCACATTGCCTTTGACCCCTGTGTGGAGAAGCTGGGCCTCTTATTATTTCAGAGTACTTCAAACAATGTGCTCTTGATTCAAAAGGAGTCAGCACGATTCAATTACAAATTACCCCGGTGGAATCTGTGAGCGCAGTTGGAAAGAGATCTCTACGTTTGGGGCTGGGCCAGCTTGTGAAAATCACACCCAGATGTGGAGCCAAGGCCATAACACAGCTGGGACTGCCAGTTACTGCTCAGTCACACCAGCACTGCAGACTCCTGCATGTCTGCTATAACCAGGACCAGAGCAGGTCCCACTGTGGTTGAGACGACTGACTGACTGACTGACTGACTGGACTGACTGACTGTGACTGACTGACTGACTGACTGACTGTCTGTCTTGTTGGCTGGCAGACTGCCAGAACTTACTTGGCTGGGTCAGGCATCTGGGTGCAGAGAAAGCGCAGAGCCTGGAAGCTCTTGCGTATAGAGTGGATGTTGGCCATGCCCATGAACACCACCTCACAGTTGGGGTAGTACTCTGGAGAGAAACAAGAAGGGTGGGAGTCAGCCGAACATCAACAAACACCCGGGGGAGGGGTGGTCAACGTGTGAGAGGTGGGGCAGTCTCACCTGGACACTCACAGCCCCCGCCCTTGGCCCGGTTGGCCACCGCGGCGGCGTAGGAGCGGGCGTCCAGGATGAGCAGCTTGTGGGGCTGGATCGCCAGCGTCTCCACCTCCGAGCTGTTGGTCAAGGAGGACTCTGCACGGGCACAAAACAACAATCCCCTTTTATCTATGCAGGCCGTCCTCAACTTGAATCTGGAGAACGATTCTGATGGATGGTGACAGCGTGCATCTCAACCGTGCAAAAACAACACGACAGTGAGCACAGGCGTGCCGGGGCCTCCCGCGCGCCACTAACCGAAGTCCGTGTCGCCCAGGTCCGTGCCGTTGGTGTAGGAGCCGTTGGTCAGATGTTTGCGGGCGCTGCCGCCGCCGCCCTCCACCGTGGCCGGCGTCACGGCGCAGGCCTTGGCGATGGACTGGACCAGGTGCTCGTCGTCGGCGTTCCTCCAGCCCCACCAGCTGACCTCCGGCTGGCCACAGCGGGCGATCACAGCCCCTGTGCTCTGGTGCCTGGAGGGGGGAGCAGGCACGGGACAGTCAGCAGCCAGACAACAACAGGCTCCACTGTATCAGTGCAAAAACAGCCCAAATAAACATACAACACATCTCTTTTAGTTATTAGTTATTTTTCGGGGGTGTTTTCTATGAGCTGTTAGACAGACCTGTACAAGGGGTGTTTCTATGAGCTGTTAGATCGACCTGTACACAGGGTGTTTCTATGAGCTGTTAGACCGACCTGAACACCACAGCAGGGAACCTCTTCCAGGAGCGGAAGGCCGCCACGTTCTCCAGCTCCTTGTCGGTGATCCAGGCAGGCACCAGGAGCTGCTGAGGGTAGCCGGCACACAGCCTGACCACGCCAGGGGACAAACGGGCACAGGGATGGGTGAGGAGGGGGGGGGGTTAGACAAGGAGACGAGGGCAGCAGGCGCGAGTGATGCCTCGGAAAAACAAATCCTCTGTCCCGCCGACACAGAATCCATGGGTCAGAGCCCTTATCTGTGGAAAACCTTCCACGCGTTGAAGGACATTCGCACAACCGTGCTCTGTGTCGCACGCGTAGGATTGAGCGTGCAGGGGGCGTGCCAACCCCGCAGCGAGGAGGAAGGCACAATTAGGATCACAGCAGTGCTCCTGTCAGGCTGCCGGGCAGGATGGATCTAATCAGATGGAGCAGGGAACCGTGTGTGCTGTGTGCTGGTACCTGAACTTGCTGTTGATGTCCGATATCCTCCAGGCGTTGTGAGTGTCGAAGCCCATCCTCTCCACCTCGTTCTTGAACCAGGAGGTCACGTGTTCCCCTGAAAGGCAGAGGACACGATGGCGGACGGTGAGATAACGCAGGGGGGGGGGAAGGAAAAACAGGGATGTGTGGACAGACTGGGGGAGGGGGGTCGGAGGTCGCCGCGGTTCCCGACCTGGTCGGCACTGTTCCCCGTGCTGCTCCTTCTCCCCGGCATACGCGTCCACACACCAAGCGTGGAAGGCGAAGGAGAACAGGTCCTCGAGGCGGGAGGGGGGGCGCGCCACCGCCGCCAGGCGCTTCATCCACTCCTGGCACTGCTCGAAGGTGGAGAACTGGCACCTGGGGGGGGTGACGGGAGCGTCCACGTCACGTGACCAATCCAAACAAATACGTGTATGCACAAGAACGCATGCGCGTTATTGAAAATAGGCCCGGTGGAGAGGATGTGTGTGGGAGTGTGTGTGGTGTGTGTGTATGTGTGTGGTGTGTGTGGTGTGTGTGTGTGTGTGGTGTGTGTGTGGGCCGCCGGTCGTACCTGACCACTTTACAGTCCTTGCAGGTGACGTGGAGCTGGAACATGTCGCGGCATTCCGCGCTCTCGATGAGCTGCAGGGGAACCTGCGGCGGGGAGGACAGAGAACGCTGAGGCCGGTCGCACCCGAGCCACCATGTCCGCCATGGCCTCTCACACCAAAACAGAGCAGCGTGTGCTTCAAACTGGCCTCGCCGTGGGACACCCTCACACGCCCAGCACACAGCCAATCACATGCTGTCAATGCCAGCGAAGTGTCTTCACTGTTCTTGCCTGAAGCATGAAGCCAGTCAGGAACGCGCGTATTAGAGGCGTTGACTCAAACTCTCATCACCTCACCTTACTGTATGCATGCCTGAGGGTTCCTATCACCCTATAGTTAGCATGACACCCTCTCATCTGATCTATGCAAATACACCTGCAGCTGTTTCCGGCTCTAACCATAGGAATTTGGAGTAGACTTTGAATACGGGCACACACTTAAATACACGTCCTCTACTTTTACAATGTGTTACGTGTGTTTCCACAGCACAACAGGAGCACAAACACCAAACACACTCCAGTCTGCGGTGACAGTTTAGACAGCGGTGACTGTTTGATGTGTTTTCACACCGGGACCGAAGCCATGCAGAATGGGCGGGCAGCTAACCAGTCGGTCGGCACACACACACGCGGTCGCCGTGCCGACCGGCCCAGCCCGTGGGGCATCACGCCGTGCAGTGTCTGCCGGGTACTTACTGACACCTCACAACAACAACTCTGATATCCCACACAAAACAGACGGGGGGGACCATGAAAGAAACAAAAGAAGAGGGGTGGGGGGTATGGGGTTAAAGCGGTGTGAATCTGCTGCCGCGTCGCATTCCTGACGTTCTAACACCCCTGCCGTCCCCTTTTAATTCCTGCTCTCTAATCTACAGCGCCAATCTGGCCGCTGCCAAAATTCCTCGTGTGCTTGTTAACGGCCTCGCCGCGTGCTGGCAGACCTGCGGCGGCTGAGGCGGCGGCATGTGATGCAGACGCCTCGCAGTGCCGTCCAGATAAGTGAGAGGACAAAATCACACTGTTTCCTGGCCGCCTGAAACCAGATAGATAGTCTATAACCCACACGCGCCACACGCACGCGAGCACAGTGGAAAACTACAAGGTGTGGGGCGGCTTGTATCTCCTCAGGTTTAGATCTAATAGTCCCAGAATGTTGCGTGACCGGTCTATGTTCCTCTGAAATGTTCTTGCATCTGCAGAGGAACCCTTTCCTGAGTATTACATGGATACGCCAGTGCAACACTAGAACAACAGTAAATCCAACTGCTAATTCCATTTGGAACCAAACACTGGCAGGATGAGCTACAGCTAAACAGCAGCCCTCTCTCTTTCAGAAAAAGGGAAGTTCTAGTCTCACTGAGAAGACAAGGGTAATGGGGACGTTCAGCAAAGAACCAACGGCGGGTAACAAAGCCGGTCTCTCTGTGTGGGTGGGTGTGTGTGTGCGCGTGAGTGTGAAAAGGGGCGGAAGTGTTGTGCATCCCCGGCGGAATCGTTGCAACCATGGCAACGGCGAGTGGAACAGGGGAAAGCCGAACGAGCGAGTGCGAGAAGAGAGGGAGCGGCTGAGTGGAGTCACGCGGCCACTACCGCCAACGACTATCTGTCACCGGGACGGGCCCCTCGTGTGCCCTCTGCAGACAGCCTTGCCCAGCACAAACCCCAGGAACACTGAACCGGGGGCTCCATTCATACATGAAAGGCCCCCGGCTGACAAAGACTGGAGGGGGGAAGGGGGGGCTCGTGGGGGTTCGAGAGACTACAGTACCAGAGAAGCTGTCGTGGCATTTTGTTATCGTGAAACGCCGCACGTTTTAGAGCGTTCCTTTTTCAGAGGGTCCCTTCGCTCTTCGGATGACGTCTCGGCACTTACATTGACGACGGACTCTTTGAACTTGATGTGGAGCCGGTAGGTGGACAGGGAGATGACGGCGTCCTCGGCTCGGCCCACGTACAGCGTGGACTCCCCGTGCAGCTCGGAGTAGGGCACCTGGCGCGGCGGGAGAGGAGGCGGGAGTCAGAGGTACCGTTTACGACGGGGGGGGAAAACCGGGCCTCATGAACCCCAGCCTCGTGTGACTGGAACAGGGGCATCGTCTGGAGGTCTGGGGGCACGTCGGCCAAGGTGGCTCTCGGTGCTGCGGCGGGCTGCTAGACTCACCTGTAGGTCTTCCTCCTCCAGAACAGGGGACTTCTTGGGGAAGATCTGATTGGCCTGGATGCACTCCAAGCTCTGCTGCCCCTCCTCCTCCTGCGAGCGAGGAGTCGGTGAGAGAGAGAAAAAAAAAGATGGGTGTCACCAACTCGCGGCTCTAGTTTTAAGACCTCGCTAAGCTTTTTACAGGCATTTCCATACACGGTCGCTTCACTGAGTAAAACACACCCAAACACCACCCACAAACAGCTTCTTTTTCTACAACGGAACATACATTACGAAATTAAACTATATTTGGAAAGGGCAGGGCTTTTTGAATCCAACTGGTGTGCTCAATCATCATGAGTAGTGTTTCTTAATCATGCATCCGTGTACACTATCCCAGTCATCTCCACCTCCAGATACACACCAGCCTGAAGTCTACCACAGAGCCCTTCTCCACGTCCTCCATTAGACCATGTCTGTGTCCTCCAGGCCTGCACACCAACCACCAACGCACTCTACACTCAAAACCATCATAAGTCATCTATTTACGCCCGCGCGTCTTAAATAAATTACAGGTCTATATTTAATTTCGGAGGGCCTGTTGAATTATGGTGGCCTTTGATTTCAACTGGGCTTCGTTTGCCAACTGTCTTCCTTAGTGGCAAGCGTGAGGGTACGTTGCGTAATCCACCACTATGTAATGAGAGTGTTTAAAAAAAGAAAAATGTCATGAAGACATTTCTTAGATGATGAGAGAATCTTTTCTCAACTTTCCCCCCAATGCTTGGGTCTTCACGGTCGATTTGAACAGGCCCTCAAGCCCAGGGGACAGTCTGTGATTGGGCGAGCCCAGAGCATGACACAGCAGGCTCTCACAGAGAGAGAGAGAGAGAGATCAGGCTGTTCCACAGAGATGACAGATAAAAGACCGGGGCAGCAGATCCCGCTAGCTCAGCGCCACCACCCTCTGAGAGCCAAGCTGACATGGAGAGTTGGCATGGCTGGAGCAACTCTGCTGGGGCCAGCCAGGGGGAGGCAACTAGACCACACACACACACACACACACACACACACACACACAACACACACACACACACAAACCCCCACACACACACACACAACCTGGTTTATGATTGACGTATCTGCTATCACGTCATATTTCTCCATATCATTCTCCGGTTGAAACGTCTCCAGTCTAAATACAAAACAATCCGCACCGACAGCAGTTTGTGTGGAACTTTGACACTGTGGACGTCAGACACGATTGGCTATCCCCTGCTACAGAGAGCTGATCGAAGGGGTAAAAATCAATGGAGAGTTTCCGATTTGGCAAATAGGGCCTTGATGAAAACACACATTACCATGGCCCCAGTGAAGGAGTGTGGGTCACTGGATAAGGAACACGGGTCTTCCTCACTGGAGCCAAACCTCTGCCTGCGAGAGAAGGAACGAAAGGAAGCAAAGATAAATAACTATGTTAATAACACACACCCCCCCCGATAACATAACAATGACCCGCCCCAGAACAATCCATTCGCATCGCAACAAAACAGGAAAGCTTAGTTGAACCTAGATATCATCCGAAAGGTCGATGTGTTCTCTTCAAATCTCTTATCAACCCTCACCATACTGATGAAAAGTATCATTACAGACTGAAGACATTTCCCCCAAAAAATGGGAACCAATTGAAACTGGAGAAGAGGGTGGTGCGACACCAAGACCTACCAATCACAAGAAGCTGGAGAGGTGGTGTTATCCTGATGATCCTGTTGTGGTCGTACCGGTTAGAGCAAGGGCATGTAATTCTGCAGCAACGAAAAAAAGAAAGCATGGCATGAACAAAATAGTTTCACCTGCAAACTCGAAACATCGCAAACAGTACACGCTGTTCACTTCACCTCTCAATCTACAAAAGGCCTTTTCATTCGCTGGGACATATAGCTAGCTTGGTGGTTACAGAAGGCTGGAAGTGAGGCAAGAGAGACCCTCTTAAATACACTGGAGAAATGGAAAAGTGCATTAGAGCAATTTGGATCTTGGGGCAGTCTGTCCACTGTCCACACATCCAACAATCAACTAGACAATCAATCAAGCCAAATCACCATGCACTCAAAACATTGAATACCAGATTAAAATAGTAAGCAAGATAGTCTTCTCAGATACAGACGAGTTTTTCTTATCTTCCAATTGACTTACAGATGCAGCGGTAAGAGCACATATCCTGACTTGAAAGGGCATGTCTCCATAAGCTGAGTTACAATCATCTGCCAGATTTGGATAAAGGCCATATGAACAGTTCCCAACACATGCAAATATAAACTATTATAAGCCATAGAACATGAACATGCAAAACATATATATAAAGAGGCTGAAACCAGATTAAAGGGGTCAGGACTTCACACACCTGTGGCTTTAAAGATGACATTCGTTTCCTTAGCTGAGAGCAGACCAAATAATAGTCCTCATATTCTGAAAGCCCCTATAAATTGACGAAAAGCACATTCTTGGGAGGTTATCACTCATTCACCTAACCCACATCCCTGCTGACACTGACTGATAAAGCATATCTATGAAATGCACTCCAGTCAGCTGCGTGCGCAGACCCACGGTTGTGTTTACTTCAGCTGGCTCATGACCCACGGCTCCGTCTGGTTGTGTTCAGAATCACACAGCCAGCACAGTCTAAGCCCCTTACAGTCTCAGCCCTGTCCCGTGACAACCATGCATCTAAACCTGCAGCACTTCACAAACCCTGCATGCAATAATATGGCTTCAAACGTCTCTAGAAACAGCCCTGTTCAATGCAATCACTGGGTCCATGGAGACGCCTTCCAATTAAAGTAGAGCTACGAGTGAAAAACGTAAACAATAAATAAACTTAAAACAAGTGTCCTTTCATCAACTTACTTGCAAGACAGCAAACCATTTACTGCAACCAACTTGCTCATCGGGCTTTTATAGTCTTTACGACTTCATAAAGACAATTGATTGTGTATTGCACCAAAGTCAATAATATACGGCGCTAGCTAACTACTGTACGATTCCAGCCTTAAACGAAAGTTGTTGTTAGTTAGTTACAGTGTAGTAGCCAAGTTCGATAGCGAACGTTCGGCTATAACCCATTCAGACTCGACTATAAGGTTACAGTACCTAGCACCAGATTTCAAACTAGCTATCAATCTACTTTATTCGTCGTTTAATTAACGTTAGCTAACAGGCTAGTCAATAGAAACAATGCCTTACTAGCATACTACCATACTAGTCTGGAGAACTGGCTCAGTTAGCTAGCCTACAGTACCCCTATAGACAACCTAACGAAAGCTAGTTAGCTAGCTAGCTTCTTCTCGTTGTTGATATTAATGTTACTGTATGGCGTGCAAGGCACAATTTGTATTATGAATACGTTGTAACGGATGTAAGTTGCGTTCTTCTTCTGAACTTGCTAATTAGCACGCGATGGGTGTCGCTAAATAGCTTACAGAGTTCTGGCATTTTCTAGTAGACAAGTGACAGAGAGCTAGTGCTAAGCTAACTAGACTAGCTTGAACTGTTTTTGTTGTTGTTATGAGATGGAGGGCGGACCCCAAACGGAGGCCTCTGCTATGTCAAAATACACCGAAGCAGGGAGACAACCGGTGGACTCACCGACAGGGAAGGAATTAGAATCAAAAATCCAACGATTCGGTCGATAATCCGTCCACAAAGATTGCGATGAATTAGCTTTAAATGAATAAACATTAGTCATATCCGAGGCCAGTTTCAATTCGTCCCGTTGAAGAGCAGAGTCGCCATCGCCGCAAATCTCCAACCCAATATTACTGCGTGACGTGAGAGCGTATCTAACGTCCTTACGTTACATCAGGACGGGGGAGGGGCATTGAACCAGACCACGCGAACATGTAAACAAACAAGTTCACAGTCGCAATCCCCGAATCCTTTTGATAAAATGTGTTTAGCACAGGGCGAAACCGTGTTCGCTTATTGTTGATCTGTAGGCTATGCATCAATTGTGTGTGTGTGTACTACAATGTTTGTGTCTACGTGTTGCAAACAAAAACACAACACACAGAGGATCTTATACAATAATGTATTGAATGATAGCTTGATACATGATTCCAAGAGGCTTGGCATACTACTTGATCAATTATTTAACATCTCTCAAACCTTGAAACATGTAAAAGATGAGATATTGAGAGTCTTAGTGACATTATTTGAACTGTTGGCTCACAGTTAGACAATCAAAGCACTTCACTTGGTATCCCTTATGATAACGTAATTTTAAGTCATCATACAATCATTTTCATATGCTGACTGAACTATTCATCCATTCGTCCCTTAAGTGACAGAGGTTCATTTAATATCCATCCAACACTTTTTACAAAAAGCTTCGCTTTTTTTTTACTGGGTTAGACATTTTGAGTGAAAGCACTCTGGAAAAACCACGAGGCTTGATATGGCAAGGTATTAATAATTACTTTTGAACAGTGATTTATTGGATGAAAATGGCCTGATTCTTTTTTCTTCTTCATTTGCATTAAATTCCCAGTCTTCCTATCAATGACATCAAATTACAAACAACTCTATTCTCAATGAGTGCCCGTGCCAAAGTTACCAGATGCAAAATACCAGTGCAATGGAATTAACTGGTGTAAAAAGGGATAAGTGCAGATTCAATGTACCAGAACAACAATACAAAATACAGTTGGTTCCATTTAAATGTGATCAGAATGAAACTGCATGCAAATTCAAACAATGAGATGAGGTTTACATGTAGAGAGGTATGGCTCTGAGTAAATAAATCACAATTTCCCCAATAATGTCCAAGATTCTCTACTCTGTAAAGCGGCAGAACACCGTACAATAAGTGTTTCATCGTTCAAAAGTACCTCAAATATTAAAAAACGATATTAAATTAAAGACTAATCAACTATGAGTTTAATGTAGAATTTCCAGATTTCCCGTTTTAAGCACAAGAGGTACACTGTGTTACTCCACCATATGAAGACCACAGAACCTGCTCAGCAAGTATGGAAAAGTTACACGACTCACTATGTATCAGAAATTGAATAGCCTCGTCCTGGTCGATCCCTTAAATCAATCGATTAAAGGTATATGTCGTTGTAAATTTCGGTGTAGCTTACAAAACAGTCGGTCATCAACTGGTTCACCGTCAAAAACCAACCAATGATTTCAACATGCATTCCAGTAGAGATGGAATTGTCATAATCCAGTGTAACATATGGTAGTTATTGTGTCTATAGTTTACATCAATTACTATTCGTTAAACATTGTGTTCACCAGTTATGAGAGTGACTGGTTCCGTAAAGCTTTAAAAAGCAAGACTACCCTGAGAGAAGGTCTAAAACATGGGCAAGCTTGCCAGACCAGAACTGGTATATATGAGTTTGGTTTATTAAATCTGTACACTCTATTTCAATATTATCAGCACACTTTGTTGTTGAACGTAAGGTTTCATTTTTAGTAATTGTGTAATATTTATATATCTCTACATATACAATCCAAATGTTGAGAACTATTCAGACATGTGCAAGTGTCTACTACCAACTTCAACGATACAGTATAAAGGCAAGGACTTGTGGACACTAAGGATAATTTTTCGATATTTGAGCTTTTCTTGAATCTTCACAATTATTAAAATCTAAGTGCTGTACGTAGTCAATACACGAGGTATTGAAGATCTAGTAAATTGTTTAGAGTATAAAACAGAAGCAAACAGGAGATAAGACAATTTGCAAGCATGACAAACTCATAGACATAACACACTAGTGGCCAGGACAAAGATATACGACGGAAATACCTGTAGTCTCATTTTGCATTCTTGAATGTACTTTACAAATGAATGTTGTCACATTAACAGATTATATCATGTTATGCTTTCATGTACTATTTAAGTCAGATATCGCCCCAATATCGAGGTACTTGGTGGTCTAGCTGATCAGATTCAACCGTATCTAACCATACAGGACATGAACCCGAGTTATGATTCCAAACTGTTCGCATTGCCTTATTCCACTGAGCTGAAGTCTAGATTCTGTCTGTAAATAAAAGATCCGACATTGGTGGCAGCTACAGTACGCAACACGTTCAAGAATTCAAAAGGTCCTGTGGGATGAGCAGTGCGACTCTGGGGGGGGAAAACGTTCGCACACTAACAGACAAAAGGATGACTGAAAGACAGAAAGGTATGTGGATATAGGGAAACATAGAGGACCACACTCTTCATTCTCCTTCTCGCAGTTTGAGGCATGACCCATAATCACAATCACCCACGTCTCGAAAGGAATGTGAGGGTGATTAGTGTGACTGTAAATGACAGCATGATAATACAGGAAGTGCGTCCACATCGTTTGAGGTGACCGGGTGCGCCTTGGGCCCGGTCAGAGAATCAGTGCCCCTAGGGATCAGAGAGGGAAGTCTGAAATCAATGATGTAAACTGTGCTCACGTGTAGTGAATGTTTCACTTACTGCCAAAAGCACAAGGGCCCTAAACTGTAAACCTCAAGGATTATTCAAAGAAAAGAAAACACACTAAAAGTATTCTACCCATTAATTGAACGTTTTTCCTTTTTTCTTATTTTTTGCAGATTTTTCAACTTTTTTCACTCATTTTTGCTCAAGTATATCACAGGTGACTAACTAGAAAGGATAACAGGGTCAGTTGAGTACCATGCTACATCTGGTTCATAGAAGGCTATTGCAGACGACTCTACAACATGTACAACCACATTTTATACGTTAGTGTGACGAGTATGTCAAAACATATCACCAAGAAACTAAGTAGTACATACGAGATGTTGAATATTTAGAGTCTTGAAGGACTATCCCTCAGTCAGTAGTAAGATTTCATGTTACTCGACTTAAACTGTCCTGTCTTACAGACAAAATCTGAAAAAATGCTATTCAAAAAGTAGCAAATTTGGTCAATGTCTCTTTTTAAATAGTTATAGTGCTTTTGATGGCTTAAGACAGGGGTCTTTTTTAATCTCACCCAGTGGCAATCTACAGAACTTCAGTGCACATTTCATGACACCATAGCTGCAAAAGTCTTCACATCAGTCCATTACGTAAAACAACAGCTCGTGCTGTCACATATATTTCAAAGAAGTATCCCATTATCAAAAAAACCTAAAACACATTTATAAATATTTTTTTTCTTTACTAAAAGTCCCAGTTTCCCAGTTTCCTACGAGGGGGTTTTTCAGTGTGACGAGGGAGAACCTTCCGGAGCCAGGCTCCACACCACGTGTTCAGCAGGTTTCTCTTTGAGAGTTTCCCATGTGCCATGCGGGTCAAAAGGACAGAGCAGAGAGGTGAAAGATGCCCTAAAACTCCCACTCCAGCGTCTCCTCCCGATTGGCTGCTCTCTCCAGCCTGTGGATGATGTTATTAAGGTTGGCCATTTTCTCATTGCGTCTCTGGCTGCTCCTGTTGACCTTGGGGCTCTGGAGGCCGGGGAGAGGGTTGGGATCCAGGCTGTGGTTGGAGCCGGCGGTGGGCGGGTTGGGCAGGGAGGGGGAGATGGGTGCGGAGGACGAGGGCACCGGGGAGACGGACATCATGAGGCCCGGCGAGGAAGCGGCCGAGGGGGAGTTGAGGGAGACCTCCAGGCTGCCGCGACACGGCTCCGACGAGGCCTTGAAGCTGACGGGGTCCACGGGCGACTCGCTGGAGTCGTCCCCCTCGCGTCTGGACTGGTTGGGTCTCTGCGGACCGTCCGCGGAGGGCATCCCGGGGAACAGCCCCTGGGCCTGGCTGCTCATGGCCTCCTCCTGCCTCAGGCTCTGACAGTGCGGCGCCAGGTGGAGGTCGCGGCAGCCGCCCGCCAAGTCCTCGTGCTCAGTTTTCAACTGAGGGAACTGGAGACCCATGGAGAAACACTGCATGCGTGACTGTCTCAGGAAGCCCCGCCCCCCCTCCTCCTCCTCCCCGCCCCCGTCCAGCCGCTCGCCGGCCTCCTGTTTGACGTGAGGCAGCGCTGCGTTGGCGCCCGGGGGACGGCTCGCGTGGGAGGAGCGTCCGGAGGGGGGCGGCAGCCTCTTCTCCTCGGCGTCGGAGTGGGGGCTCCGCGTGGCCAGCGGAGAGTAGCCGCGGGGCTCGGTGTCCGTGTCGTTGTCCTGGAGACCCTCCATCAGGACCTCCCTCCTCATCCTCGACCTGCCCAGAGACACACAGCACTCAAGACAGGACAGGACACACTAACAGCTACCAGACACATTCTGCTACCAGCAGGCTAACCGGAAGCCGGAATGAGCTACAAGTCGGCGTAAACCTGACCTGTAATTGTGGAACCAGTTGATGACAGTGTTGGTTTTGAGATGTAGCCGGGCGGCCAGGATTTCGATGGTGTTCTGGGAGGGGTAGGGCTCCAGGAGATAAGCCTTCTTCAGGGCCTCCTTCTCCTCGGCCCCCAGCACCACGCGGATCTTCTTCACCTGGCTGTAGGGGCACAGGTCCAGGGAGGCCAGCGCCGGGCTCACGCACTCAGAGTGGACGCTGGGAGAGTCGCTGTCGGAGCCCGTGCTCAACAGCCCGTACCGCCTCTTTAAATACGCTGTGGGGGGGGACGGCAGCAGACAGGTCGCGGTTAAAAGACAACGGCTTTCTGAGAAAGTCACGACGACGAATCGGAGAGTCGGAGGAGACGCTCACCCTTTTTCTCCATCTTCTTCATGTCCCTCAGCTTGTCCACGTTGTGGGGGTCGTTGAGCCACAGCTGCATGCGGACGAAGGGCTCCCTCCCCTTGAGGCTGAGCTTGTGCCAGGGCTTGGGTCTGGAGAGCAGGTCTGAGACGGAGCCCTGGGTCAGACCCAGGATGCTCTCCCCGAACAGACGTTGGCCTGGGGGCACACGTCCACACGTTACATGACATCCCATTTGATTTATTCAACCCATTTGAGGTTTTATCCAAATAATCATACACATAGTGCTTATGGAAATGACTAGAATGGTTTGTATACACATTCTCACACACACTACCACAAGTATTACAAATTCTCACACACACATACACACAGGAGCATAAACAACAAACGCCACAAACAAGATCCTAGTTTCCTTTCGGAACCAGAAGCAGTGTCATAATCCACCCCCGAAGGAGACTCACCGAGATTGTTGTCTGTGAGTACCTCTTTGACCTTCTTGGTGATGACATAAGTGTCCAGCTCCGGGGACATGGAGACCAGTTCCTGGATGCCCAGGGGGGTGTGTGGCTGGGACAGGGACAGCAGACAGGGGGTGGACTTCCCTCCGTCTGGGTGGAGGCCAGGGCCCAGACCTTCGGGCTGCTGGTTCTCCTTGCTGCTCTCCAGAGCCAGGCAGACTGGCTCCACCAGCGGGCTGGGGTGGCTCTCTGCCGGGCTGGGAGGCGGGGAGGGCGACGACTGGGCGTTCACAGGACTTTTGTCTGGGGGGGAGGGGGGTGGGTGGGTATCGACGATGGGGAGCAGTGTCAATAAAGTTTGATCAAAAGGAGCAACATTGTTCTGTACTGTGTTGTAAGATCTGGAGTGTATACCGCTTTGTGTTAAATACTACTTGGAAATGTCACCACGTGTCATGTGTGTGTTTTATTGTTATTGTGTGTGTGTCTACCCTACCTAGAGAGAGGCTGTGGCTGGGGAGATGGTTGAGGCCGTGGCCCAGCTGGTCCAGCAGCCACAGCTGCATACGGATGAAGGGCTCCCGGCCTTTCTGGGTCAGCTTGCTCCAGGGCTTGGGCCGAGACAGCATGTCACTGACACTGCCCTGAGACAGGCCTAGCACCTGGGCAAGACGAAAGCCACAGGTCACCATTCAGTTCAATGAGAAGTGATGCCAGACCATGAATAACCACTAGATGGCAGTAGTGTATAGGATTCAATAAAAAAGATGAGTAAAATCGTTATAATTTTATCTATAAGTTTAATCAAAATCTGTCAGCATGAGATACTTGTGAGAAATAGTTTGAATTACCGGTCTTCCAAACAGCACATAAATCATTCCTATTTACGTTATACAATCCCCCCCCAAAATCGCAAGATGACTTCTCACCTTTTCGCCAAAGATCCTTTGACAGATCCCGTTCTTGGCCAGCTTCTCTTTGACCTGCCGCGTCAGTTCCAGTGTGTCCACCTCGCGGTACATGTACAGCTCGTACTGCTCCGGGGTCAGCGGGGGCACGGTGGGCTTCAGGGTGCGGGGGATGTACGCCGGGTAGTAGGACAGGCGTCCGGGCCCGGGGGACTCCCCGCTCACAGACGCGTCCGACTCCACCTTCACCTCCACGGGCCGGCCCGTCCCCAGGCTCCTCCTCGGCGGCCGACGCCTCCTCGCTGTTGGGCAGACACTCGCCGTTCTCCAGGCGCGGCCAGGGCCGGGGCGGGGACCGAGGGCCCCGAGGAGGAGGAGGAGGACAGGGAGGGAGACACGGAGGTGAAGGGCCGCGAGCCGGGGCCCAGAGACCCCAACACGCCCATGGGGCCTCGCTCCACAGACCAGTGCTGGTCGAAGTAGGTGCCCGCCTCGCCGATCTCCGACTTGACCTTGCGGATGATGTTCTGCACGAAGGCGGCGGGGGAGATGACGCTCAGGGGGGTCTGGGGGCCGCTGGCGGGGTTGGCCATGCACAGCGTCAGCTCCCTCCCCTCCTCCTGCTTGATGAAGGCGGGTAAGGGCAGGCCCTTGGAGGGCTCCGGGGCGCTCCCCAGGCGCTCCGCCCCCTGGGCCCCCACGCTGGAGGCAGACGCCCGGCCGCAGGACTCCATCTCCATCAGGGCGTGCTGCTGCGCCTGCATCTCCCGCCGGGCCTGCTCCAGGATGTTCTTGATGGTGTCGTCGGAGCTGCTGCCCGCCCCGTTGCTGCTGCGGCCCGACGCGCTGCCCAGAGACGACTTCCCGTCCCCTGCGGAGAACACCACGGCACTCTCAGAACGTGGCGCATTCACCCTGACCGCACGCTACATTACACACCTGACGACAAACTACAATTCTGGTATCGAATTTCAACGATCGAGCATCAGGGCATTTTCGCCACAAACACCGAGGTGTCTTATCCACGATGTGTGTAGTGATCTGTGAGTCGATGTCGTCCCACCTCCTCTCTGAGACTGGATCTCCTTCTTGGCCTGCTCCAAGATATTCTTAATGGCGTCGTCTGACCCAGTTTCGGGAGTTCGGATGCGAGGAGTGATGCTCCCTGTGACAGAAAGGGTAACAGGGAGACAGAGAGAGAGAGAGAGAGAGAGAGAGAGAGAGAGAGAGAGAGAGAGAGAGAGAAGAGAGAGAGACAGAGAGAGAGAGGGGGAGAGAGGGAAAGAGAGAGAGAGAGGGTGAGTGGGATGGTTGATCAGAGAGCAGTTCCAAGGCTTTGCTTTTGACTGCTAGATCAATGGCTGCCTTTGAGATCGAGGCATGCGAGGTTGCGGTGGAGGGGAAGCTGAACTTTCAAAAGCTGTGGATCCAGGGAGAAAACAAAGTTGAGAAGTGACACAACAAACATGGGAGAGGGAGCTGTGGAGGAGTTACGGGTCTGAGGAGTTAAGGGGCGGAATAAAAGGTTAAAACGCAGAAGGATCCAGCGGCTAAGCCACCCAGCTCCAGCACATCGACACACGCAGCACAAATAAGAAGAAATCCTCACTAAGACGACAATAGTTGAAGAAAAACACTTCATCGATTCAAAGAGCAGTACAGAGAAACTGCAGTAGAGAAAACTAAAATCAGTTTTTTGATTTTTTTTAATGGTGACTTGTTTTGAATCCTCCGTCACGCTGCATCTCCTGATCCGTCTCGTGGACTCACCTCTCTGGCGAACCTGGATGGTGCGGAGAGCCAGGATGTTCTGCTCGTCCGACAGGAACTGCTTCATCTTGATGAAGGGCTCCTTGCCTTTCACCGTCAGCTTCCTCCAGGGTTTGGGCCGGGCCAGGATCTCGCTGACGGAGCCCTGCGATAGGCCCAGCACGTAGTGACCGAACACGCGCTGCCCGATGTTATGCTTCAGCAGCTGCTCCTTGACCTGGAACGCGATCTCCGCCGTATCCAACTGGTCCTCGTCCCCCGCCGTGGAGCTCCCGCTCTCCGATTGGTCGCTGGGCAGGCCCGCCTCCACGCCCCCGGCCCCGGCGGGCCCCTGATTGGTCGACATGAGGGCCGCCTTGGCTGCGTAGAGGGCGGTGGGGAAGGCCATGAGGCCACTGCCCTCCTTCTTAAAGAGCGGGGAGAGCAGCTGCTTGTGGAGGACGTGGTCCCCGGAGAGCCTGTCCCCGGAGCACGGCGACACGGAGAAGGGGCGGGGCAGGTCGTAGCTGGAGGACGAGCCGTCCAGGGTGGGGGGGGGTCCCGGGCTGGGGGAGGCGCGCCCGTCCGCCTGGGAGGAGGAGGAGTGGGATCCGGACGGCCTCGCTCCCTCCCTGGCCGTCTCCTGCGTCCGGTCCTCACCTGCACACACACACAGCGGGCCGAGCCACACGCTCAAAGACCGGCAGGACTAACTCAACAAAGGGCGTCACGTGACAGACCGCGTCACGTGACCCGCTCCGACGCCTCCGCGAGAGTCGATGCTTTACAATGACTGGAATGATGGAGTGTGCCGCCGTACCGTTGCTGTGCAGCGCGCGGGTCTTATCCAGCAGGTACTTGTGAGATGGAAGAAAGGCCTCTTTGTCCAGCAGGAGAGCTTCTGCAGCCTTGGACGAGCCCTAATGGGGGACGGGAACACACAGTCACACACAGACCCGGAGAGGGAAACACACACACACACACACACACACACAGACCCAGAGAGGGAAACACACACACGCAGCACACATAGAGGAGTAACATTCCGATTAATCAATTACAGTGACTGTACATATCCCTACAATGGATGACGCTCAATGAGGCATTCAATGGCGCTGGTGTACTTTTTCTTCCCTGACAGCAGTGGAACATTAGGGGGGGTGAAAACAAAGGTGTTTTGTAATAAAATGAACAACTGTGTATTAAAAAGAGAAAGGAGTGTGGGAAAATAAGGCGAGTGAGAAAAGAACAGATATCTCACCTGGGACGAGCTGCCATTGGCTGATGCCAGCTTCATTACCTTCAGGATACTAGAAAGGAAAACAGTCAGAGTGTGTCGAGTCGGTGTTGTTTGTGTCTGTGTGAGATGCTATGCGATACGGGGGGTGTTCGTTTCCATTCTGTGATCGAGAGTGTCTGCCTCACCTGAGTTCTGTTTTAATCTCTTCATAGTCAATCTGGGATTGCAGTTTAGCCTCTAATCTCTGAAAAGGACAAAGAGATTAGGCATATTTATAACATCTCGCCGAGCACTGAGAAACGTATTCATGGCACGTGAATTAGGAAATACTGAGCTCAGGCACCTCAATAGCTTCAGCCTTATAGGCCAGCTGGCGTTCCAGCTCTCGGATCTGATTGGCCGAGGTGTCCTGGACTTCCTGCAGCGTGAACTGCAGTCTCTGAACGTTCTCCAGGAGCCGGAGGATCTCTCTGTCTTTGGCCAGGAGAGCCGCCTCCACCTCGCCCTTCCCTTCCCGCTCCTGGCAGGGCGAGAGAGAGCGTGCGAGAGAGGGGGAGAAGGCGAGAGACGCAGGGATTAAAGAGACACCGATGACAGCTCGGAGAGCTCTCCTTCACCAATCACACTTTGCGCGAGCCGAGATGTGATTTCCTTCGTAAGAAAATGGAAATATATGGAAATATTGACAAAATCCAATTAGCACATCGGTTAAATATCCCATCACTGTTTTTCGGTCACTGAATATTATTATCGGTTCGGCTTCAAACATGGGATGGAAGAGAGGAGAAAGGCTTACCCCACTGGCCCCCTCTGGTGGATGGCAGCTCCTGGGGTTGGCGCCACTGGGGGCACCAGCCAGCTGTTCCTTCAGCCTCTCCACCTCCCTCTGGGCCATCTCTGCTTTCTACAGACAGACGTGACATCATCACAGCATTAGACCTTCTCACCAACCAGACCAGACCACACCTGTCAATCACTGGAGGTGCGAGCGAACAAGGGTGAGAGGATACGCAATGAATGTGCGAACCCCCCCCGCCCCCCCCCCTCTCCCTCCCTCCCCCCCCCCTCGACCAGAGAGAGGCTGAGACTGGGCCCTGCGGCGGGGCACACCTACCACTCCATTCAGCTGAGGGGGGCTGTTTAGTCAGCGCACTTTCTTTCCCAAACTGTTTACCTGCTCTGTCACACCCGGCCTGATAATTAATGATTCATTTTGAGAACATTTATCTAAGAGTTGCCGACTGAGAGAGACAGAGAGAGAGAGAGAGAGAGAGAGAGAGAGAGAGAGAGAGAAAGTAGAGGGAGGACAGGATAGAGAGAGCGAGAGATCGAGAGAGAACAGAAGCGAAATCACTAGGAAAGGAAGCAATCAGGCCAGTGAGGTAACTAAGAGCCGCGGCGCTCCGTCT
Organism: Mallotus villosus; assembly: GCA_903064625.1. NCBI lineage: Eukaryota > Metazoa > Chordata > Actinopteri > Osmeriformes > Salangidae > Mallotus > Mallotus villosus. The sequence continues at coordinate 805,186 of CAEFZP010005648.1, read as the reverse complement.
GCAGCGGCGCACGGCAAGTCTCCTGTCCTCCGCTGAGCGCCGGCGTGTTGCCGCGCTACGCCCACAGACGGGGGGGGCCGGGGTTTACTCTGTCTAATCACAGGCTCGGGGGAGGGGAGGGGGGCCGGGGGCGGAGGGGGGGGGGAGGAGGGGGGGCCGGGGGAGGGGAGGAGGGGGGCAGGCGCAGGACGCGGGGTGTCTAATTAAGCCGGAGGCTTGATTAGAGGAGTGATTACCTTGGCGACGGAGCATCTCAATCAAAGGGGAAGACGGCTCCCACTCACCTGGTTGGCTCGCTCGAGGTTTGTCATGATGGCGCCGACCTCCTCGGTCCTGAAACAGACAAAACACCGCCGCCTTTACTGAGGGTTGTCACGCGGCGTGCCTGATGTCAAGCACAGACAGTATGTGCCCACTTCACTGTTTTTAGCATCGTGCCGAAACACGGCCAACACGTTGCGTTCGCACGTCATCGCTTCGTTGTGAATTCCCACTCTGGCGTCGGCGAAGCGTCGCCGTAGACCATGCCGTAGCACCACGTGACCAGGAACACACGGGGTACGAGCGGTTCCTACGGCAGAGTTCTCTGGTGCTCTCAGACGTACCTCCATACATCCAACAATCACACAAGTCTCATTTAAATAGAGTCCTCGGCGAGATTATTCATGAGGTTTGTTTGAAGTTCAACAGTTTCCCTTTACACACTCGGGACTTGATTTTCAAAAGGTGGAGAAAGATGCATTAACGAGGACGGGGAGATTGATTAAAATATGCACATAGATTTAGGACGTTTCTCAGGACAAAGAAAGTCTTTCCATTTCACTAATTTCGTTCCGAGAGAAAATCTGAGTTTGCGTTTCCGTCTAACGATATGCAAACTCTCTCTCTCTCTCTCTCTGCTCCTTCATCTCACCTGACGTTATGTGACAACTGTAGCAAAGTACTGACTCAAACACCTTCTTTATGTTTTTACTAACAAGTCAAGTATTACAAAGCAACATTTTACAATTCAAACAAATATATCCCAGTTTAGGAGTGAATAAGATCTAAGTGGCTATGGAACGTCTATGGAACGCCTATGGAACGTCCAAACTAGGGATCTCTGAGAAGAATGGATGGGACCCCTGTGAACAGTACAAGGTAACAGGTGTCACGATGTCCACACCTCATGAACTGGTGCAGTATGGAACATCTGGGATTGACTGACTGGTCAGATACCCAGACTGGGACGGACAAATAGTCTCTCTTATGAGAACTGAGGAAACGGCCAGTGAGAGTAATGGAGACTGAGGCCTGCGGAAGGGGGGGGGATGGGATGGGTCAGGGAGACGTGTTTTTTGTATGTTGTGTCTGTATGTTGTGTCACACATGACAGCCTCTTCGCCACACTTAAACTTGCATGCGCTCTCACGCACACACACACGCATAAAAGAGGCGCTTCAAAACATGAAAGGTCGGTCTAACAGAAAAATGCTCTCCAATCCAACAAAGCGGATGGCATTGGGTGGGGGGGGGAAAACCGAGCTCAATCGCACCGTGGATTAAAGCCCGGGAGAAATTCCATTAGCAGCTCAGAGCGCTCCGTGGCACAACCCAAACAAAAGGGTGTTTACCTTGAACGTCTATCGACATCCTTCATATAACTTCAGCTTCATGTCAGACGCGAGCTGGATACATTGCGCTCAGAGAGTGGGACAAGGTAGAGTGTTTCTCCGAAGCAATCTTTAAATGGAGGCCATTTTTCTCGAGGGCTGTCAAGGCCTCGCCAAAAGCACCAGGCCTACTCTCATCGTCCTGCATTAGCTGCTGAGTCACTCTCTCCTTGTGCCTTTTACAATGGATTCCTGAGCTACGGGTCGGAGACAGGAACATTGAATGGAAAGGAAAGAGACCCTGACTGGAGTGAGCATTGCTGTTTGGTAACGGAGCACTCGTTGTTGTGTTTGCACACCCCAAGGCAAGGGGCGTCTGGAAGAACACTATCACACCGGTTCGAGGAGTACAGCGCGAAGGTGAAGTGTTCACGAGTGAAGTGGACACGACGGACATATTTGAAGCCGGCAGTAAACAAGCTTCAAGGCGAAAGCTCTTACTTGTTGGCCTTCTCCTGGTCGTATTTGCACCGCAGATCCAGCAGCTCCGCCTGGGCGGTGTTCAGGGCTGCAGACGGGGGCAAGTGGGAGGAGTTAGAGGTGACCTTTGATCCCATAGCGGCCTCAGACGCTTTCATAAACAGATCAAACCGACAGATGAAACTGATTTTTTTTTGGGGGGGAAAGATCCTCACATGAATGCAGCACATGGATCCTCTCCTCGGCTTCACACAGCCTGTCGGCCAGAGTGGCGTCGCTAGCCGCGTCCCTGCGAGAGAGAAGAAGAACATCCTGCTGTCACCGCAGGCCCTGAGGGACACTGATCCAACGCGGGCTCCACTGTACATGCACATCATCACATCCACCCAGAGGAGAGCGGATGTGAGGGAGGGAGGTGGGGGTGGGGGGTCAGGGCTGGGGGGTGCTGGGGTCTCACCCGCCGGCCGGCTCCTGGTGGTTGTGTTGAGGGGAGCCGGGGGCTCTGGGGGGGTGGGTGCTGTTGGGGGTCATCCCTCGTCCTGTCCGCCTGGACGCCTCTCCCGACGCCGGCCCTGCCTCTGAGTTGTCTGGGGACAGAGAGGACAGGTGAGTCACAGTGTGGCTGTCCCCCCTGCCAAGGAGACAACTCCAATCCCATTTGATGTTTACAGGCCTTTTTACAATTTAGCGTGACAAAGGGTTGCTCGCCGCAGATGATAACAAAGGCACACTGAGTCGATCTGGCATTCCGGTGATGGAGTTTTTTTTTACGAGGCCGTTTTAATGTCTGCCAACGTCGCGAGTGCCTAATATACCGTCCGGAGTCTGAGTGCTGTGGCTCTCACCTGGCTTGTCAAGGCACTCCAGGTGTCTCCTCCAGTGCCCGCTGATCTCCCTGACCAGGGCCTCGCTGCCCGGGGCCTCGCCTTGCAGCTGCTGTAGCCTCTCCTCCAGGGTGTGTGTGGCCTCCAGAACGGGAGCTGGGTCTGCGGGGACACACACACACACACAGACACAGACACACACAGACACACACACACACAGACAGACACGCACACACACAGATAGACATACACACACACACAGACACAAACAATAAATACGGATTCTTCAAACCTTTACTGGGGACATACTGCACTTTATTTCAATACAGAGTGAATATGAAAGTGCTCATTAAGCAACTTATAAGACAGGTTGAAGTTATGATAAGGTCTCCTTCTGCGGCACGGCGCCGAGCGAAAGAATATACCACTGAGAGCGGGTTCCAAGAGTGACTGTGGCGTCCTCCTCCCCACTGAGACCTCTTTGAAACTCTCACACAAGCCAGACCTAATGACACGAGCAGAGGACTTCTCTCTTCTCTCCTCTCAGATCTACAGACACGGACCCGTTTGAAACCCGTCGCTCTCTCTCCGGAAGACACATGAACAAACGGAAACCGCCACGAGAACCGCGGCGAGGTGTTCTACTTGGGATTCGCCGGGGGTCCCAGGTACACACACCTAGGCGCGTTCGACAAAGTGTGGAGAGAGAGAAAAAAAAACTAAAGTCTGCTCCTGAAGAGAAGAAGAAGAAGGAGGGAGAGGGGGGGGAAAAAAGAGCGGGATTCTTTAGCAAAACAGAGGAGCTGTTTTGCGATGCGAGCGCGGCGGCGCGGGGCCCCACGAGGCCAACTAGGAGGCTGTTTCTCTGCTAACAAGTCTCCTCTGTATCATTTGATCATTTAAATTATTATGCCAGGAATTCTCAGGGGGGCGCTTCGGCACTCCACATCACAGGGCTGTTTTTAATCTTCCTCCTTCCCTTTCTTCCCCTCCCGAGAAGTTCAACGGCTCCGAGAGAGGGAGAGCGGCTCCTGTTGTGTACCTGCCTGGCGCACACCAAAGGAGGTGACTTCTAGTGCCAAAGCACAGAGAGGGAGACTCGGGGGAGACGACTGACGAGGGGGGGGAGGGGGGTGTGGAGAGACACACACACACATATATTCTCTCTCTCGCTCTCTCCCTCTCGCACACACACACCAGCCCTTCAAAACTCCAAAAGAGGAGAAAAATCGCTGCTTTGCTGCACAAACTTTCCGATGGCAGCTTTCATCCACTTGTCTCGGCTGCCGTGTGGATCTCGTCCGGATCCTTCCGTCTGAGTCCTGACTGAAGTGACTTTTCACAGAGTCGTAACCAAAGACGTTAAAACTTCCAACAGACAAACGAACCTAGACAGGCAGGTTCAAAAATATATATATATATATAAAAAGACGACAAAATAAACGCTATTCAGAGACGCCGTTCAACTTTCAACTCTAAATGAGCAATTTGTTGAAATCCTGTGCTGCCATTGCCACGTCGGAACTTTCGTCAGAAAACATTTGGACATCATAATTGATTGAACTACTTTCCCAGGAACGTTTACAGTCAAACGCTTTCTGTGTTCACTGTTACACCAGCTCTGGAGATATTGCATCAGTCACACGGGACATCACATTTAAGGGCTGAGCCCTCCTAAGACAAACAGGACGACTTAAAACACGGCTATTCCATCGACCCTCTGTCACAGAAATCACTTTATCAGCCTCTTTCCCCCATATATGCTTTCAACTTTTAGCGATCAAAGGACTGAGATTACAGTCAGGGGATCTCTCGCGCTCGGACGAGCGGGGATTATCAATCTGCGGAGAGAAAGGGAAGTAAAGTCAGACATAGCATAAAGGGATGAAACTTAAGTCTGTTTACTAAATTAACCCCGTCAAAGAGCAGCACAGCAGGGGTGCCCCCCCGAGGGCGCACGGTCGGCAATTGCTGAGGCTGAGGGAGAGAAGAATGTTGATGACCATGGAGAATAGTCCTGCTAATTGACGCCGCTAATAAGCAGCGTTGGAAATTCTTTTAAGGGCAACTCTTTAACGGCGAATCTCCGGAATAAAAAAAAAGCACACATCTGCACCGTCCTCGGCAGTTACACCAGGGGAGATCAGATTGCTGAGCTCGGGGGGGTTTCACGCAATCACAAAATAAGGCCTGTCCGCGTCTCTGCTTTCCAATGCCAGTGAGACGCATCACTCTCTACGCAAAAAAAACTAAAAAACATTTGTCATTTTTTAATTCAGTCCTTATCTTAATTACGTGTGATCGGATGTCTGCCCCGAGGTCATGGTGACGGACGCACGACGGCACCTCGACGATCATCATAAATCAAAGCACGTTCATGTGTCGTCGTCGCCTACGAAACAACGATCCGTCCACACGTGAATCGCCGTGACCGGCTGGGTCCGAGGTGTGTGAGGTCATAGCTGACGCGCGTCTGTCCGTCCCCCTGGACGGCAAACACACGCGGTCATTCAGGAGCCAGAATAGCCCGCGCGCCGTATGTTTCTCAAGTGTGGCTTGTTTTCCACCGTATCATTAGCCGGTGAGCCAGCGGTTGGACGGCACCAGTGGGGGCCTTAACAACACGGATATGAGCTGAGTTTGCATCAGTCTTACAGATAACATAATGAGGTTCCCATGACTGGCTCCGAGCGGCTGCTTCCGTGCCGTTTCTCTGCTCTTGCTCATCTCCCAGCTGGGTGCAGCAGCAGCGCCCTCACAGCCAAGCGGAGGAGAGGGCCGCCGCTGCCCCGACAGCAAGGCCAAGCGGAGGGGGAGGGGAGGACGGAGGGAGCTGGAAGATGGGTCGAAGATGGGCGATCCTGTGTGTCCAAGTGGGTGGCTGGTTGGGTGGGTGTCCCAGTGGGTGAGTGGTTGGGTGGGTGTCCCAGTGGGTGAGTGGCTGGTTGGGTGGGTGTCCCAGTGGGTGAGTGGTGGTTGGGTGGGTGTCCCAGTGGGTGAGTGGTGGTTGACTGGGTGTCCCAGTGGGTGAGTGGCTGGTTGACTGGGTGTCCCAGTGGGTGAGTGGCTGGTTGGGTGGGTGTCCCAGTGGGTGAGTGGAGGTTGGGTGGGTGTCCCAGTGGGTGAGTGGTTGGGTGGGTGGGGGGGTACATTGCGGGCGGATGAGGGCAGAGTGAGCCAAGACAAGCAGGTGTGTCGGGGCGGTCCGTCTTGGCCCTGTCAGCGATACACCATCATTAGCCGGTGTGGGCTCAGCGGGGTGCACCATTACGTCTCCCTGGGCCCTGTGTAATTACGCTCTGACATAATTAACCCAGCAAGCCCATTAGCCGAGCACTGGCTGGCTGGAGAGGAGGGAAAAAACGCTATAATTATTTGTTGTGCGCATGTTAATGAGGCCAGCTGTGTTCCCATCATACAACACGAACAAATTAATTTACAAGGCTGTGCTTCAAGGTTTTTTTTTCTTTTCATTCAAAACACTCTTGTTTTTTTTTCCTTCTTCTCGCTCTCGTAGTGGTCTTCAAGGTCCAAAAACACGTTGACAATACTGTTGCAACAAACAGTAATCCCTGCCGTAAGATATTTTCCGCGAACGTGACTGAACAGTCGGCCCGCCGTTTTCTCTGTCTGTTGTTAATTAGCAGACCGACCGTGGACATCCTTATCTTCACACGTGAACAAACTTCCACTTGGAGACACAGTGTTCAAAGTTAAAATAACACAAAGAAACAATGTTTGGCGTGACGCGCACTGTCAAAACTTTCAGTGCAATTAAAATAAAGAGGAATATTCGCGTTGACCTAAAACGAATTCCACAGGCTGCCGTATAGAATAGTTCCCCGTGCCACTCGATGAACACTTTCCCACTCCATGACCAGTAAACACTTGATATTCAAAGAGCAAAATCAAGTCTGCCTCTTTACCTTGATGTGCGGGAGAACGAGAGAAATATGCGAGAGAGAGAGAGAAGGAGGGAGTGTAATACTGAGAGACAAAACAGATTGACAGCACGAGTTCTAGTACAGGATGTTGAAGGCCAAGCTGAAAGGTAAACTCCTTAACCTTCTGCTTTGTGTGTGTTCCTAACAAACCGCCGGCAGACAGACTGAAGGACACACACAGGATAACGTCAATAACTATCTTTTCAATAGCAAAGTTGCAAACGCGCAGCCAAACTCGCACAGCAGACGAGTTGCCTCTTTTCATTCTAAGAAGGCGAGATGCCCACAGCCTCGACGGCATCGATAACCAATTCTAGTTGACCTATCACGGTCGATCACGTGACTGTCGTACCGAAAACGGTGGTAAATCACCAAAACTTGGAAAAAGACGGGCAAAAACGGACCCTAGTGCATACTCGAGTCTCAGATTCATCATTAAGCCTCCCCCCTCTCTCTCTCTCCTCCCTCTCTCTCTCTATCTCGCACACCCACCCTCTCTTTTAAGAGCACACACTCAGGCTCCCTCTGGGGGTCTCCGTCTCCACGGGGATCTATTGGCGAGGCTCGGCTCTTTTATGAACATAATGCATTATTAAGCACCTCAAACATCTCCTGGGCCTTTGTTTATTACTGCTCTTATTAATCACTCGCGCATAATCTCGTCCCGCCCAGAGAGCTTTCATTTTCCCGTCGGGCTCTCGCACGCGCTCTCGTTTCAGACGCCGCCGCGGCGCACGCCCGCGCTCGCACTCGGCTCCCTGAGTCTCCCCTCGTCTTCTGACTGAAGGTAGAGGCCGCTCGGCCGCACCGCCATGATGAAATCCGTCGTGCCTCGTGGGCTGAGCCTCTCTCTTAACCGTGAGCCGATGTGAATTTGGGGTCGACTGAAGTCTCGCGTGGATTGGAACGGGTCAACCGGCAAAGGTCGCTAGGCTCTGTTCCGAACCTCCTCGCTGCATCGAAGCCGCAGTGGAATTAAGAGAGGTCGGTGTGACGCAGAAAATTTGTAAAAGTTCGAAATTCAAGGGCGTGAGGTTACGGTTCGAGATGCATGGTGTTGTGCACTGACTTGTACCCCTCTGGTAGTACCAGCGGTCACCACTAGCAAGCACTGTTGCCCTTACTGATTACCCCGCTCCACACCTCAGTCCTGCAGACGGCCTGACACACACACACACACACACTCTGAGGAGTGTATTCAGATCGGCGTCTTCACACAGGGTAAGTGAGCTCCCCGCTCAGATGAAAGCTGCTGTGTTCTTCAGGAGAGAGAGGGAGGAGAGAGGGAGAGAGAGAGGGGGGGGGGACACACGGAGAGAGGTGATCCTGGGGGGAGGAGTGTGTGTGTGTGTGCGGAGCGGAGGCAGAGCAAACACCTGGAGCGCCAGTCTCGGGGCTACGCCCCTGGCGACAGGGCCCTCCGCGCCCCGCACGGCAGAGGCGGCAACAAACGGCAACCTTCAAAACGCTGCACACGCTCCCCGTCACCGTGAAGAGGGACGTAGAGGGGGGGGGGAGAGGGGTGAGGCGGAGAGACGTGAGAGAGACAGGGAGAGGAGGGAGGGAGAGCTGCACAGCTCTGTGAAACCACCGAAGAGGAATGGGCCTCCTTTTCCCCCACAATACTAAGAAAGCGTGGATGTACACTAATCACAAAACTATGGAGAGATTTTGACACACAATCACGATTCTATCCCAGAATTGGGTGAATATGGTGGTACAAGTGGATATGTAGACTACGAGGCTTAGAGAACCCTCAATCAATCAGCCAGAATGAGAGAACAGGTCAAAGTAATTGCTTTCCACGGCGTATGGCGAGCTCTGTGACTGGAAGAAAGATTCCATTCAGGTTCAAACAGGTTCAAGAAAATGTATTCCGCTCCTTGGCCAACCCTGCCCTGCACAACAAGCTCAGGATAGCTAAACTGGTTATGGCCATTCTGTCACGCTCCATTAGTTTCTTTGTCAAAACAAAGTGCAGCACCCAGAAACATCCCAGACTGCAATGTTGTGTTTATTACAGTCGCTGGCTGTTGGATCCACTTGCTGACCGAACAGTAAAAAGACGTAACAACCGACCCGGAGGCGGCCGTAATGTTCCCGGGGCAGAAGAGGAGGAGCGATGTGGCGGCTCGTCCTGTACAGTGTGTCCGTGTGCTCGTCGGGGGACCGCATGTCCATATGGAAATGACAACAGTGGCACGGCGCGTGCGTGCGCGTCCAGACGACCCATGATGCAACAGATGCATCATCTTTTTCCTCAATAGGCCTCATTGTGGATAACTGACATCTGACACCGGGCGTCACTGATAACGGGACACAACAACAGGTCACATGTTGAGTAGGCCCCCTCCCCCCTCCCCCCTCCCCTCCCCCCCTCCCCCTCCCCGGCTCCCTCCATGCATTCATTAACTCTGCTGCTGGCCCGCTCTGATTGGACGGGCAGCCTCGGTGTGTCGCCACACAGACCGGGATGGAAAGACCTTTTCAAATGAAATAATAAGGGGGGAGGAGGGGGGGGAGAGGGGGGAGAGTTGAGGGGTGGAATCGTCCGCAATGAATAGTAATAACGGCATTAAGATTAACGAGCACGGCGTGTAAAGAATAATTGCATCTGTCTCTGGATTAAAAATACATGAGCTGAAGCGTTTGTTGTGGGAAAGCTCAGTGTTGTGTTAGAGGGGAGGAGGGAGAGAAATAGGGGACCACCGCCAAATGACTGTCCTCTGGTGTACCTGGAGCGATCCATTCTGGGCAGGGGGGGGGGTGACCTTGGACAAGACCGGCAAGATTCGCAATGATAAACAGGCTTAGTCTAGCGCGTCCCCACCTCACAGATGGCCCATTCTGCACGGGGGCCAATATAGAAACCGTGTCTCTGTTGTGACTCCTTCTCCTAAACAGAGAGGGGGGTAAAAGAACAACAAATCTAACCTCAATGTTGAGACTTCCCAGATACAGGGCGTTGGTCGGCTACTTTGGTGGTTGGCTACTTTTTAAAATCGTGCAACAACAAAAAAAATCATTACAACTGGACTGGAGTTGAACATTCAGCTGAAATAAAGCAGAAGTGTAGAGGACGAGGCCACACGTCCCACTGACTGCTTCGCACAGGAGCCGTCTCCACGCTGACACGGGGTCACCCTGCCGACCGCGACGCTATAGCGCTAGCGGTGCTCCAGGTAAGGTCACATGCAGATAAGCATCTGGGTATGCTAATGTAGGGGTCGCCCGACGGAACCTGCGCCCGCCTGTCTGTCGGCGCTGCGGCTTTTACACACACGGCGAGACTCTGAATCTTGAGCGTCGGAGCACGCGGACAGATAGGCGGGCAAGGGAATATTCCGGTTCTTTCTCGACACCGTTTGATGTTCAAAACAGACAAATGGAACGGCCACCTGAGCTGGACGAAGCAGACTGTACCTAAGAAAGGATTGAGCCGACTCTCTCTTTCCTCGAACCCGTCGGGATCTGAGGGCCGCGTCTGCGAGTGTCAATGTCCCCGTCGTGTTTTAAAATACGACGCCTTTGTACCCTCCGCGTCGCCATCGCTGGCATCCATTAAGCCTCTGCCACAGGAAGGTATAGGTCAGGAAATCAAACTGAATAGATCTTCAAAGACCGACTTTCTTATCAAGGAAATAACTCCATTCAAAGTATGTGGTGCAATATCAAGAAGGAGACTTCAAGGAAAAATGGAGACCTTTAAAAGTCAGTTGCTGCCGCGCTCGCTCTATGACACACACTTTTATCTTGTATTCATTGAATGTGTAAACAGCATTCTCTCCTCCCGCCACGAGTGTTCCTCTGATCTAAGACGGAGATTGGGCTGCTTCTTGCTCCCCGTCTCCTGCAACAAAGAGCAATACTGTATGTTTGCCCTGGCACCACACAACAACGGAGAAAAACACAATGTCTCCCCTCTGTATCGCTCTCTCTTTCATTCTCTCTCTTTCTTTCTCTCTGTCTTTCTCTCTCTCTCTCTGTCTCTCTCTCTGTCTCTCTCTCTGTCTCTCGTCTTTCTCTCTCTCTCTCTGTCTCTCTCTCTCTCTCCCTGCTGGCCTCATCAGGCCCGCGCTCCACACTAGAGCGAGCTACAGTTGGGCTTTAATTGGCCCTCCACAATCAACAGCTCATCTCCACGAGGGTGTGCTCTCCTCGGCGATGCCACCCTGAAGGGCCAGCGCCGCGCTCTGAAGAGGCCCCGCCCCGCGCTCTGAAGAGGCCCCACGCAGAGTTCTGGAGCTTTCCAAGACGGTTTATTCAGACAACGGTGCCATTGTGTCTGGGGGGGGGGAACGCCTTTGAGTGTTTTTTTTTGTTGCCCCTATTGTATCTGTCTACGTGAACAACAAGAACTGTTATTTCGGTGTACTCGGTTGAACGCTGGTCCGGTCGATCGGTGTCCTACGGGGCGTTGTTACCGAGAGTAACGCTGCGGTTGTCGAGTTGTCGGCGTGGACGTGGAAGTCTCACCTGGGGCTTCGATGAGCTGCTTGTAGATCCCCAGGAACGCCGTCTCCGCCTCCTTACTGCGCTTGTTCAGAGCTACCACCTGCAGGGGAGACACAACGTCACAGTGAACACCAGGGAGCACACGTCACATACTGTGGAGTACCACGACACATGGACTAAAATCCAAAAGCTAGTTTCTCGTATCGTTGTGAGCTTCCTGTCTGGTCAGGTTCCTATTTTTTCACCCTGTAGAAGAATCTGGTTGGGTACCTTGCCCCTATGCTGAAACAGTGTCAAACTCAAGTCAAAACGAAACAAACACATGGATAAATAGTTTGCGGGGAAAACAAGCTGGTATGTGACACCATGGATACTGTTTGGCTGGCCACGCCACAGTCTTTCTTCTGGCAGGGCGTGCGTTTCCGGAACATGCCGTGTAGCGAGGGGTCCACCGGCCCCTTTTCCTCCAGCACCGTGGCGCTTTTCCGAGGTGACATTTGGCCCGCTAAACGTAGGCGCTGGCGTGCACCAGGAGGCGGGTCACCGTCCGCAGCCTCGGTGACCCCCGCGCTCAGCACCTGCCTAGCTCCACTCCGCGGGCGACGCAAAACCAATTAACGATTCATTAGGAGGGACAAAGGGAGGGAACGAGCCGCCACCTGGCCCCATGCAGAGAGAGCACCTGTGCTGGTGTGGGTATGTGGGTTACAGCCCTCCGAGCTCTCTCCCCGTTCTGGGAGTCAGAGGACGTCCGCGGCCGAGCCTCGACGTCCCGGCTGCCCCGCCGCCGCCGCCGCCACGCTAAATCAGATCAGCTCTCCTCCGTCCGAATGACGCCCCCCCCCACCCCATCCCACCCCCACCCCCCACCGACCCAGTCCAGCAGCAAACTGAATTCAAATGATTGTCATCTATTGTCTATGTGGTTCCTGTCAGTGTTGATTACAGCTTTTATCGGATCGCCCACAGTGGGTTCTGGTGAGGGGGGTCATGAGCACATGGGGAGTCTGGGCGGTGCTTTATTGGTTGGACGGCTCAGAAATATCATTTTGCTACGACGACGGAAAACAGTTATGGGATCGGTGGGGGAACTGTTTAGAGTGGTTATAAATAACAACTGTGTAAAACAGAGAGGGAGGGAGAGGAGAGAGAGAGAGAGAGAGAGAGAGAGAGAGAGAGAGAGAGAGAGAGAGAGAGAGAGACAAGAGAGCTCTTGATTTACTGGAAATGGCTCGTGTCTTCCCAGGAGAGGCCTAACGACAGCATCGCGTTTAAAGAAATATCATAAAGATCACGCAGATTCCTCCCATCACTCCGCCTCGGAGCTGCTGGCCACAGTTCATGGAAAATGGAAAGGCTCGAGTCGAATCGATACAGATGCAATAGTCTGCAGCTCTCAGCCGACTGCCTGCTACAGTGTTGTTTCACTCAGCGCCCCCCCCTCTCTCTTTCCAGGACATGACGTGAGGCAGTTGGCTCGGCAGTAAGACCTCAGTGTGCACGGAGCTAGCAGCACCACCAGAAACACACAGAACAAGGTCAACACCTGGGTGTTTCTTTTTGGGTCCTGACCCGGCCTCCTGACTGAGGAGCACGCGTCCGACAGTGTGAAGCGCCCGAGACCACGCACGGCGCAACAGGCTCGGTTTCCCCCCACAGACAAGTCTCCTGGCCCTCCATCATCCTTTAACGAGAGAACACGGAGATTACCTCCACGATCACACCATTAACCTGCCTACAGACGCTAGCCGAGACATCAATCACACGCCTGCCTGATGCCCGATCACGTTAGCACTCGCTGTGCATACCCCTCCGCCTCACCCCCCTATCCCCCCCTATCCCCCCCCCCGCACCACCACCATCAAAGCACTCCGAGGTGTCGGGCATAACGTGAGATTCATCTTCATCTTCGCCTCCGTGCTAATCCGCATCCGGTCGAACGCACGGGATGGGCGAGCGTTCTCCGGCTGGCAGGACCCTGGACAGCGATCGCCGAGACAACGGCCCACAACAACCGCCCCTTCTCTCTCAGGCTGATGTTAACAGGAGGAACGCAGCTACTGTTTTACAAGCAGGGTTAGAGACCCCAGAGAGGAGAGGCAGGAGGCCTGTTAGAGGAGCTCCATAACTCTTCACGGAGGAGCAGACTGCGTGGGCCGAACGCTGGCCTGCGGGACAACACTGTTGGGAAATACTTACTGATAAGCCGAGGACGATAGGCACACTAGAGTGTGTGTGTGTGTGTGTGTGTGTGTGTGTGTGCGGTGGGCGTGGACAGACGTCCGTGTGTGTACACATAGGCAGGCATGATGGAGTGGTAGAGAGAGATAGACAGAGAGATAGAGAGAGAGAGAGACGTAGAGATGGATAGAGAAAGAGAGAGAGAGAGACACACAGACATGAGGACTGCAACAGACACAGAGAAAAGGCAAGAGAGAGAGAGAGAGAGAGAGAGAGAGAGAGAGAGAGAGAGAGAGGTTCCCATAAAGACTGCAATTAGCAATTATGCAGTCATCAATTACAATTATCACAACTGGTGATTATGCAATTATCACTCTAAATCATCGCTTTTTTTCTTCTTCTCCTCAGCCTTACTAGTTTGCCACCTCCTGTGATTTGAGGTGTTTGAGGATGAGGTGTGTGATGATGCAGGTGATTAGAGTTGGTGACGATGGCGGGGGTGTTGGGTGGGGGTGTCTCTGCTAAGCCTCCCGCAGTGTGTGTACGTGTGTGTGTGCGAGTGTCTGTGTGTGTGTGTGTGTGTGTGGGTGTGTGTGTGTGTTTGCAAGTGTCCATGTGACCAGTGTGTGTGTGCGAGCGATGTGAGGAGAATGTGGTTACCGGCGGTGCATGAAGAGCGGCGAGAGAGATAAGGGGAAGAGGGGGACTGTACGGTTCCACGCTCCCAGAGGCCTCGAAATTACCTGTCATCTTCCCCATGATGCAAAGGTCACAGCGGCATCATGGGAACTCTCGTCCTCCCCCTGCCCAGAGCCAGCCAGCCCAGCCCGGGCCTGACAGCGTGTCACAACACCCCCTGTGATGCTCCGGGCTTATTAGACCAACACACTGAGAGCGCCACCTCGTAATGCAGCCAGTCACAACAGCCTGGGAGGACCGTGCGGGTTGTGAACGCAGCGAACGCCCCCCGCGTTAGTCCTGAGGACGGGAGCGCCGGCTGCATGGGACACGGCGACTCGGGGCGAGATGTGCTGCGGCCGCGGTGTCAGCGTCCGGGGTCTCTCCCCGTCGGCGCGTGTAGGCGAGAGAGGAGGAGAAGAGAGGGAGAGGGGGGGGTGGAGGAGAGAGAGAGAGAGAGGAGGAGGTGGAGGAGAGAGGGAGGAGGAGGTGGAGGAGAAAGAGAGAGAAGGAGGTGGGCGGGGTGACCGATGTAAACACACACTGAGGGAGAGGGACACACACGCACGAGTTCCTCACGCCCGCAGACACACACGTGTTGTGGCATTGTGCGTGCCACACAGAAACGCGCCAAAGCAAATACGCTCACGCGTGCAGATATAGAGCACCCGCACGCACACGCGTGTGGCGTTTGGTTTGAGGGGCTTTATTCTGGGCGACACCACGCCCCCGCCCCCCCCCCGCCCGGCGAGACGAGCAGTCAGGCCTCTCCGACACACACCCCGTCCCCGCGTCAATTCCAATCAGCAGCACCTGTCACTCATCTCGCCGTCTCGCTCACGGACGCCGCTGTGGCTCTCCCCTGGCAGAACGCCCGCACCCCCCCCCCTGTCATCTTCCACGACGGAGAACCACGACCGGCCCACAATCATATTCTTCTGCCTCGCATTCGACCCGACTGTGTGGGTGAGGCCTGCTATCAGAGGACACTTTGGAACAGCTTGAGCCGAGCTAATCAATCAAGTGGGCCGATGCTGTATTTGTGAGGGAGAGCGGGGCGCAGGTAGGTGCCCCTCAGGTGAGGCTCCGGCAGAGCGTGTGTGTGTGTGTGTGTGTGTGTGTGTGTTGGGTACTAACGACACCCAGCCAGGCACGCGAGGAGATCTCCAGCAGATCAAGGCGGAGCGGCAGCCGTAATCCTGACGGACAGGCCACCGTGAGCTCCGCGTGAGGCACAGCACAGCACGACGTTAAACTGGGATCAAAGACCCGCTCTGGTGCGCCATCCTGCAGGTGTCTGCCAGCCCCCCCAGCCCCACCACACACACACTGTCTCTCTCTCTCTCCCTCTCTCTCTCTCTCTCTCTCTCTCTCTCTGTGTCTGTGTTCTCTCTCTCTCTCTCTCTCTCCTCTCTCTCTGTGTCTCTTTACCTCTCTCTGTCTCTCTCTCTCTCTCTCTCTCTGTGTCTCTTTACCTCCTCTCTTCTATTCCTCCCAGCAGGGGCGGCACATCCAGCCAAGTAACTCCACCCACACAGAAAAAAAACTAAACACGAACGCCTCAAATGCAACGCCTCAAGGTCGCGGCAAAGTCACGGACGGGGATATAAAGGAAGTCGGGACGGAGATGAAGGAAAATAAGTCTTCTGTCGACGTCTCTGTAGTTCAAACGAGCGGCGGGCTTTCTTTCCGAGAGACGGCTCTCGGAGATGTGTGAGGAACGGAGTGACCCACAGGTGGGAGACGGTGTGCCTGCGCGTCTCCACATGATGTATGGAGAGAGGGCTGAGGTGCCGAGAGGGGGGAGAGATGGAGCCAAACAGGAAGTGGGGAGGAGAAATGGAAAGTACATGAACAAACAGGGTCAAACAGTAGAACAATTATAGAAACAAGGGGAGAGGTGGAAAGAGAGAAAGAGAGAGAGAGAGGGGGGGGGAGAGAGAGAGAGAGAGAGAGAGGAGAGAGAGAGAGAGAGAGGGAGGGAGAGAGAGAGGGAGAGGAGCCAGGGTCGCAGTAGGTGAAGGCTGTTTGCGAAGACAAAGTGGCCCAATTCTCGGACTGCGTGCCCCAGTGACCGAGACCACAGCAGATGGGGTGGCACGGCCTGAGCGCGTGTGCCAGCCTCCAGCCTCCATCCTCCAGCCTCGGTACCGCCGTAGACCCCGGGCATCCCCCCCAAGGGGCCTGCATGGCCTGGGGGGGGAACCCACAGCTGCACATCTCTACCTCTCTCTGACACCTGTTGACAATGTTTATCCGGACTCGGCCTACAACAGTCAAGGTGAGACAGGCCGGCTGACAGAGAGAGAGAGACAGAGAGAGAGCCTTCCTCCATGATGGATCGAGTTCCCCGGCCACCTCTCCTCTCTCAGCCCTCTCAGAAGGCTGGTGACTTTCCAGTAAGGCAATTATCATTGCCGAATGCATAATAGCCTAATTAATTACAGGTGTCAGCCCTGCCTTTGTTTGGCTGCTGAGGAACATCATGCCAAAGCCGCATGCACTCAGAGACGGGGCGGCTGATGGACGAGCAACAGACACGAGGAGAAACCCGCCGGAGAACAAAGGAGAAACGATGACGACCTGGAGTCCGACAGGACGGCCGAGAGGAGGAGAGCGGTGTGTCTGTCGCTATCTTTTCCCAAAGGTGTGTGGAGTACAAACAACAAACAAAACAAACGGCGAGAATCGTCATGTCTCCTCGTCCGTTTGAGAAGGGACTTCCCGCTTGACGACAGGTCGGGCTTGGTGACGCGGCGCGAGGGCACGCCCGGTGACGGCCCTATCAGCTTCGAGAACCGTCCTCCTCCTATGATCCCCGCTCCGACGTGAGATGTCATTTATCCTGTCAGATTATCCTCGTCGTCTCCTTTGATTGAGAACGCAGGGGGAAGCTGGCAACTCCGGAGGAGGAGGAGGAGGAGGAGGAGAGAAGAAATCAAATGACAGGAAGTGGCACGGAGAGGAGGTGACTGATGGGTCGGCTAGTGGAGACAGACCGAGCGCGGAGCGGAGTCTCATTCTCCTCCTCGGCTAAACACACACGCACGTTTGGGCAAAACCTCATAAAACTGCAATCCTGAATGTGTGTGTATGTGTGTGTGCTGTAGGAGTGTGTGTGGAGGAGGGGTGTGGGGAGGGGTGAAGGTTGATAATCCCCTCCACCCCCAGGCAGCAGGGGCTCATTGTAGAGTACATTGACTCTAATAGGAGTCGGCGCTGCAGTTGTATGCAGCGCTCTTGCTCCCACTGCGAGGAGAGTTTTACATAATTAATGACTGTTGATGTTTCCCAGGTAGTCGCCCGGCAAATTCACTCCAGACTCGGCTGCCGTCGCCGCCGTCGCCGGCTCCACCGAGAGAGTGAGCGACGCCGGAACAGACAGCTTACATTACAGGCACAAACAAGCCAATTTTGTACAGTGTCTTCAGACATTAGCGTGAGGCGTTCAGGGGGGGCGACGACTCGACGCCACTTCAGAGCAAACGCTCCGAGAGAGAGAGAGATTTACGGTGTCGTCTTCTCTTACCCTGCAGAGAATTTGAGCTTTAATATACGACCGAACCCCTTTTCCTGAACCGCCGCGTTCGCTGAGAGGAGTGCGGATGACGGCACGACACCTTCTCGGGGTGAAAAAAAATAAAAACACGGGGCGGACGGGGGGAAACCAAACGAATGATCATGCATGCGGCGTATGAATTATGAATGTCCGTCCTTAGCGTGTCTGTATCGAGTCCCAGCAGGCGTGTTCCGGGCTGTGGACAGACAGTCTGGGGAGGCGGAGAGGGGGGCCACGCTGGATCTGCTCCGAGGCAGTCCAGCTTCACTCCCGGAGCATGTTGAATTAAACATTTTCAACAAGACACCCTGGGAGAGCTATTTTTACCACTCTTAGCCCCACTACTCATTATTAATTTGTAATAACCTTTAAGGCTTTTTGATGTCATACATATTTTAACCGCGAGATATCACTCCCTCTCACAGTGGGCCCGGCGCTGTGGGGCCTGTCAATGACAGATCACCCCGCTGTCTGAGAGGTGTGCCGTCACCCACTATAATTAGCAGCAGGTAAAGGACTGGGACTACTGTCCAACCTCACAGGGTGTGTGTGTATGTGTCTGTCAGTGTCTGTGTATGTGTCTGTATATATGTGTGTCTGTGTGTGTGTGTCTGTGTGTGTCTGTCTGTGTGTGTGTGTGTGTGTGTGTGTGTGTGTGTGTGTGTGTGTGTGTGTGTCTGTGTGTGTGTGTGTGTCTGTCTGTGTGTGTGTGTATGTGTGTGTGTGTGTGTGTGTGTGTGTGTGTGTGTGTGTGTGTGTGTGTGTGTGTGTGTGTGTGTGAGTAGAAGCCTGTTGTACAGGACTGTGTAATGTTTCCCAATCGTATACATGGGGACAAATAAGAAAATTCCCTTGAACAAAGTGACAGTTTGATAGCAGTAAGTTATAGTCAGGTTATTTTCAGGTGCGAGCCAAGATGTGCCCCAGAATCAGCTCGCACCTAAAGTGTAGGAAGTGTCAGATCAGTACGTAAAGCCTTTTAGGAAGCGGCCTGACGATCACTTGCAGAAGTGAAAACACTTAGGTGTTTCTAAGAGGCCCAGTTTGTGCCAGTCCATTTCAGGAGGATAAATCAGCCGATTGGCGTACGAGGCCCACTGGGGAGTGAAGGGGAGCACATCAGCCCTCCCTGGCGTTCCCTGCGCTGGATCGCCCGCCCGGGCACTCTCTGGCTCCCTCTCCCCCGCGGGACCCTCTCTGTGCCCACTGGATGCCAGCCGAGAGGCTGCCGTGCCAACGCTGCTCTCAAAGCTGTCAAACCAACGAGCCCTGTTTGCTCAATGTACACTGATTGACCTCCGCGGCCAGAGATGTGATGTCATGATTGTAATGAGCAGCTTTGCCGCTCCCCCAGGGCACTCTGCACGGGGCTCCTGGTTCATGTCGTAGCTACGGGGCCGCGTCGCGGCATGTGTTTCCTAAAGGAGAACGGCGAGTTCGGATGTCAGGAACGACCGGAATCGATCATTTACGACATAACAAATATTATAAATACGAACGCTCTATTTCGATATCGACAGAAACAAAGTCGTATAATCGGCATCAGCCTCCGAGAGAGAGCCGTGCGTCTGAGGAGTCGTGACTCCCGTTCTCCGGTTGCCGGCGGCTACGTCACGCGCTCCGCGGGGGGTAAGAGCGGAGGACGACGTCGGTTTCTAAATAAAGGAGGCGGCGATGGGCCCCGGGGCCGCAGCCACCGGGATCCGGGCGGGTTCTCACGCGGGACGTCGCGGCTCGGCGGCGCCAGAGCCACGCTGCTATTTCAGGCCCTCTGCCTCATTAGAGAGGAAACGTCCTCGGAAGACAGGAGCCGGCAGACGTTCCTAAAGAGAGCAGACAGCGTGCTGATGACTTACTGTACGCACTGTACACGCCCACCCCCCCTCAGCCCTGGTTTGGAACTCTGCTCCCGGAGAGTCGGGGGTGGGGGGGTAGGGGGTAGGCAAGCTGAAGCAAACAAACATCGAGAGGCGTGAGTGTGGGATCGCTGGTCGAGCGTGCTGGACGCTGTCTGAGGGAGATCCGTGTCACACGCTCCCCCAGGGGTCTCCTCTGTGACAGGGGCAGAAACACAACAACCAATGCCTGCAATTACCCCCCACACAGTGTGCGTGTGTGTATGCATGTCTGTGTGTGTGTGTGTGTGTGTGTGTATGCATATCTGTGTGTATGTGTGTGTGTATGCATGTCTGTGTGTGTATGTCTGTGTGTGTGTGTGTGTGCGTGTGTGTATGCATGTCTGTGTGTATGTGTATGTCTGTGTGTGTGTGTGTGTGTATGTGTGTGTATGTCTGTGTGTGTGTGTGTTTCTGTGTGTATGTCTGTGTGTGTGTGTCTCGTGTGTATGTCTGTGTGTGTGTGTCTCTGTGTGTGTGAGCATGGCAGCTTGCGTGCCTGGCGATACAGCAGCCTACTCACACCACAGAGGCTGACTAATTTCATTGGGGAATATCTGGCTGTCCTTCAGGTGAAGGGCAGAGACTGATCTCTGTGTTCGATGCCGTCGAGAACCACCCACAACGCTTTGTAATAAAAACACATCACTGAATCTCTCTGTGCCTTCAGTCAACCTTCACATCTCTCTATTTCTCTTTCTCTCTCTCTCTCTCTCTCCCTCTCTCTCCCTCTCTCCCTCTCTCTCCTCTCTCTACACACACACACAAACACCCCATACAACACAGACATGACTGTTTTAAACATGACTTCCATGCACACGCATGCATATGGATGCGTAAAAAGTACAGTTTAGGAAAGTATGTGTCTGACAGTGTCTCTGACAGCCTCTCTGCAGCTCCTGACAGCCTCTCTGATAGTCTCTCTGACAGCCTCTCTGATAGTCTCTCTGACTAGTCTCTGACAGTCTCTCTGCTAGTCTCTCTGACAGTCTCTCTGACAGCTCTCTGCAGTCTCTGACAGTCTCTCTGACAGCTCTCTCTCTGACAGCTCTCTCTGACTAGTCTCTCTGCCAGCCTCTGCAGTCTCTGACAGCTCTACGCTCTGACAGTCTCTGCAGCTCTCTGCTAGTCTCTCTGACAGCCTCTATGACAGCTCTCTGCCAGCCTCTCTGACAGTCTCTCTGACAGCCTCTGCAGTCTCTGACAGCCTCTCTGACAGCCTCTCTGACAGCCTCTCTGACAGCCTCTCTGACAGTCTCTCTGAGCTCTCACAGTCTCTCTGACAGTCTCTCTGACAGTCTCTCTGATGAGTCTCTCTAGTCTCTGCCAGCCTCTCTGACAGCTCTCTGATGGCTCTCTACAGCCTCTGTAGTCTCTCTGCTAGTCTCTCTGCTAGTCTCTCTGACAGTCTCTCTGCTAGTCTCTACCAGCCTCTCTGACAGCCTCTCTGACGGTCTCTCTGACAGTCTCTGACGGTCTCTCTAGCAGCCTGAGCCTCGACACAGACAGCTGTTCCCCTCGGCCGTCCCACCAGCCGTCCCCCTGGCCGGGCCCCGCACGCCGACTAACGGGAACTCTCGCACGGACTCCGCCGAGACCCAATTACAGGGAGCCAAGTCTCGACTGCGGAGGAACGGCAGGGAGATGCAGAGTTCCTGAGGCTTTAATTGAAGACGTGCTCTTTTATGCACCCTCTTCAGGCCCCACCATCGCCACTTTGCTCCCCTCTGATGAAACAGTAGAATGAGGAGGGGGGGGGGAGGAGGAGGAGGGGGGAGGAGGAGGGGGAGGGACTCAGGGGAGAGCCACAGCGGGGACTTGAATACACACATATCTGTTGGTGAGAAAGGCAAAGAACTCAGCGGTGCATGAGTCTGGATCCTTGAAGGGGGGGGGTGCCGTGTCTGAAAAACGCTCTTGTTTAAAGGACGGCAACCTCGACGCGAGGCAGACAGAACCGCGAGGAGAACACCGCACACGGGAACCTCCCGGAACGGTAATTGCGTGCGAGAGCGGCGCGCTCTTCGTCGTCCTCTCACCGCGTCTCCACTCTGCCCAGAGTTCCTTTCATATAACAACATGTTAATTAGTATTGTAGCTAATCCCATATTAAAGAGACCCAAACTGTCAGGTCACATTATAAACAATCGGGGCCTAACGTTGGCGCCGTGTGACATTTTGAGCTGCTATCTCTCTCGGCAAAATGTTCCCCAGGTACTAATTGGCCTACTTTACGCCGTCTTTCTTTGAATTGCTGGTTTTTCTTTATCATTTGGGATATAACCCCGACAAGCATCATCCTATAGGACTACTTTAGTAGGAGAAATCTCAAATCTTTCTGCAGAGAGGCAGCGAAAATAAAGTAATAGGTTTACCCTCGACTGTGTGATTTTGAGGGGCCTCTACCTTCCCTGGATGTTTAATACAATTTGAATGGAGAATGAAGTTCAAACACTTAGCCAGCAGCAAATAGTGTGTAACTTCTCTCTTCGTGCATTATTTAAGATAGGCTCCATCATTTTATCAATCTATCGATCTTTCACCAGAAAGATGAAAATGGAAAAATAATGAGTCCGATGAATGCTGTGTAAAGAACATCAATGTGTGAAATTTAATTATCTGTGCTGGAAGAAGTGTCGACTGTTTTCTAAAACAAAAAGCGAGCGAAGAAATGAGCAGTTAATATTTTTCCTTCTCTGCATATTTTAATTACCAGATCAATCATAACCACGTACAGTGGGTGCTTTCGCAAGAGAGGAGAAAATTGCAAGTCTAAATGAAAAACAATAGATTTGCTTTAAAGTCTTGGCTCTTTTGAAGTCTAAATTAAAATTGCAGGTACCTTTAGGAGAGACTTCTTCAGAAAGTTATGATATTTAATTAGTGTGTTTAGATTCTGCACAAATGATATAGCTTCACAGCTCAACATGGGAAGGAAAACCCCCCCCGGTGGAGATCCAGTGTTCAGTTAGGGGAACCACGCAGACAAACAGAGGGAATCAAAGAAGTTCAAATGTACACAGTTATGGTGGTTCTAACTGCTCTCCTCCTGGTTTGATCTCAAGCTGTGTCTCTGAGGCGGATGTGCCGGGGTTTGACTCCTCTCCCTGGCTGTGTGTCACGTGTGGTTCCTGCCATGGAATTGCCAGAGCAGTGCCACCCCCCACTCTGCCCCCAACCCCCCCCCCACCCTCCGTTCCGTTCCGCCTTCTCCCCCCCCACTCCGGTCTTTCCTGGTCGCACGACTGTGATGTTTATTTCTCCTGGCGTGTCCTCGGCAGCTCGGAGCCACCGATTTCACACATTTGTATTGGCTAATTTGACTGTGCTCTTGCCAGCAGCTGAGAGTGAGCCAGGAGACTAGACAGAGCAGCCCCAGAACAGTGCTGCTGAGCTGGGGGGGGCCTGGCACTTCCTGTCTGTCTGCCGAAGGAGACACAGCAGTGGGGGCCCCTGGGTTTAACCTGGGAGGTGGGGATAGGTGTGACTGGAAATCGCGCGCCACTGGACACCGGGAGCAGAGAATTGGAAGAAAGTACAAATAACTTGGTTCTCCTCTGAGGTCTTATCGTTGTTTAAGCAGCGGTGATAGGCCGCGATGCTACGGGGGAACTCTGTACATTGGATACAGCTGCAGGCTCGCCACTCTGCACAGGGTTTTGGATTGTCAAACCGTCAGAAACAGTGCTAGCTCCATTTTCCCTGTAATCACATCCCCCCGAATCCAGAGAATACCCCTACTGCACACTGGCCAATCACAAGCCAGCTGATCACTAAAGGCCGGGGTGAGTTACGCGTTCCCGGAGACTGCCTGGTATAACAGTGACCGTGAGTGATTTTCAGGAGGCCTGGTCGTAGACGGAGAGCTAGGCTGGGAGAGTGAAGGACTCGCCTGTCCGTCTGTCTGTCAGGGTGACAGGGGTTTAAGGAACGCGTGTATGGCTAAGTCACACAGCCAATGAGAACAGCGCAGCGCGTCGGCGTACACGCGTCCTCAAACACGGCTAACATTTGCACAGCGCCGCCAGTCAGGCGTGACGTCTCTGGGCACGGGGGGGGCGCGTCGGGCGCTGTCAGTGACTGTAGAAATGAAAGCCGGCACACCGCGGAGCCCCAATGTGCTGAGGCTCATCAATTCCACATGGCTAGAGAGGCAAGTGCCTATTTATAACATCTCTCCCTTCCTTACCTGGTGCAGCGTCTCTGCTCTCCGAACACGCGCTGCCCTAATGATGAATACAGCCGACTGGGCCCAACAGACAGGACATCAGTCAGGACGGGGGGAACAAACACACGGGTCGACGCGTCGCCCTATCGGCGACACGAGCCCATGGCAGGGCGCCGGGATGAACACGGGATGGGGGGGGGGAGGGGGGAGGAGCAAACGCGACCTGGCCGACGTAAACATCAGTCAAGGCGCGGAGGAGGAGGAGACGAGTCGTGCGTCTCGATGGCGTGTGGCTCGTCTTTCGACGTTGACGCGTCACCGAGAAATCTCAGGCCTATAGGCAGAATGCACAGGAGGCAGTCGAACACTGAGAGTCTCACAAACGTGGAGCAATAAGAATGAGAATTTGATCCAAAAAAGGGGAGACAGTACTGTCTCATGTAGGAATCCCCCCCCCGCCCCCCCCCGCCGCCCCCCGCTCCCACCACCAGGGTGGGGAGGACACGAGCGATAAAGCAGGAGCAGAGAGTCTGTCGTTTACATGGCCCTGGAGCCTATTATTCTCTCCACAATGGGCTGGAGGCCTGTGTGTGATGTGCATCTGTAATGTTCTGCGTTTGCAGGGCCTGGGCCTGCCTGCCTGCCTGCTAGCTGCTCAATGAGCCCTACACAGCCCAGGCAGAGACAGAGACAGACGCACAGCCAGGAGGATCTGGATCTGGACAAGAGGCTGTAGGAGGGGGGGGCGGGGGGGGTCCAGGGAGTCCAGGGGGGGAGACCCTGGACACTCAGACCAGGGGGAGAAGCAGGTGTCATGCATCTGCCCCACGCGTCAATATGTTCAATTAATCAGGGGCTCTTCAGGGTTATTGGACGAGGTCTTGATCAATACGAGAGGAATGAATGCACACTGTGCGCGACGACAACAACAACAAGGGACACATGACAAACGCCATCACACACACCGGGGTCGCAAACCAAAGCACCGTGGACACGCCCATTGACTCTCCTAACCAACCTCGTCCAACCCGAAGCCCGGGACGGCCGTCCAATCGGGGCCCCTCTGCGCCTAACGACCGGCCAATTTAGCCCGTGATGAAGATCTGTCTTCGTCGAGCCGTTAAAGCCGCTGGCGCCGCTCCTCGCGAACGGCGCGGTCCCTCATCTATGAAAGTGCCATAGAGCCCCCTCAGACAATTAGGCAGGGAAAAGTGTTATGGCCGTTAGATTCACTCGGCGCCCGGCGCTCGCTCTTTCGGCGGCCCCGGCAGCGCGGCCAGGAGCAGTGGCTCGTGCAGGAAGGTAATTACGGAGCCTTTTCCATAATGACACGGAGGAAGCTTGCGTCATAACACACACGCACGCGGACGCACGCGCGCCCGCGCCAGCCGGATAGACGCGAGCGCGACGCGCGGCACACGCACGGGACGCGCGGCCGAGCCTTTTATCAAAGCGCCGTCGTTAATTACCATCTTTTTACTCTTTGATTCACTCCACTATTCATAACATATTTATGCATTCGAGAGAAATTATCATTTCCTTCAGGAATTAATCATAAAAGAGGAAGGACCAGTCTCCTCTCGATGGATGATCAAAGACACTACCTAGCGGCTCTGCTGTCTGTTGTGGGCAGGCCGAGTGCCCTGTGCTACCGGGGGGGTTCACAGCGATGGCGTCCACAGTCCCTGTACTGGACATCAGACTGCTATGGGTCTTGGGTACAGGTCAACACATCTAACTATGAGGATATTCTAATGCGTCCTGACAGAGAGAGACAGAGAGAGAGAGGAGAGAGAGAGAGAGAGCGAGAGAGAGAGAGAGAGAGAGAGAGAGCGAGAGAGGAGAGAGAGAGAGAGAGAGAGAGAGAGAGAGAGAGAGGTGAACCCTTCTGCGACTCACGGCAGGGTACAGTACCGGTTTGCCCGACTTGGTGACCCGTCGGTCTTTGACACTTTGAGGCAGCACATCATCAGGTAGTCTGTCGAGTTGCCGTTCTCCTCTCTCACAGAGGCCTCGGTTGCGCACCGCCCCCCGAAAATGAGCAACACAGACAAAAACATTGTCTTCCTCCTACATCATCAACACGACCTCGGGGGAAGACATGGCACAGTTAGACTCCAGAAGCAGGTGTCCACCAACCCCCCCATTCGGCAGCGCTTTAATGGCTGTTTGATGTTTTTGATGTCTAGTCAGCTCGATTGTACCTTTCTGCCTCATAATGAGGGCCGATGATGATTCCGGAGCTCGAGGGGTTAATGGCATGTAACCGGCAGGGCTGCTAATTACACGTTACAAACTATTTATCAGACTCTCCATCTGCACAGGCACCACGGCTCTCATTGTACACGCTAAATTACTCCTCGGATTATCATTGTAAAGCAAGTTTCCGTAATTAGGGGCCCAGGCTGCTGTTTTCTCCTGAACGACGTCAATTGGAAAAGAGGATAAAATAAGATGACTGGTTCATTTGGGCCCCGGCATCCCCCCTGCTATACAGAGGCCGTGTCTATCTCGCACTACTGTATGAGAAGGAATGTTCTTTCCCCTGAAAATACACAGGCAACAGATACTCTGAAACTTTTTCCTCTTTTTTTCTTTTCTTTTCCCTCAACACACAGGTGAATCCTTCAGAGGCTTCACACTCTAACGCGAGCGCGCGAGAGGTGTAAATTGCGTGGAGCCCGTGCGCCGTCGTGGCGAGGTGCGCTCGCCGTGTGTTCAGGTGACGCTCGGGAAGCCGCGTTAGAAGTGGCGTGAGCGGGGAGCAGGCGGAAGACTGTCGCCGTCCGACCCGCCCGTCTCTCCCCGTGACCTGTTATCTGAGAAGTAACTGTCCTCTCCCCCCCCCCGTCCCCGAGGGTGAGCCGGGGGGGGCCGTGGAGACGTGTACCATCTCCTCTCTTGTCTCGGCTGTAGATTTTTATTAAAATTACCTTCATTATAAGACAGTGTTCATTATAAAACCAAAAAAACGCCCGTCTCCAAGGGCCCCGCGGATTAATAAGGACAGCGGTGTATTTTAAGCCGTAAACTCAGCTCCTCACTGTCCTTAATCTCCTTCCTACTTCGCGAGGCCAAATTAACACCTCTCCCCAGCTCTGACGGGACCTCATTAGCAAACTTCCAGGGAAAGAAAGAAAAAGAGGAACGGAAAAAGAGGAGAAGAAGGAGGGGAAAGCGACCAATGACAGCCACCAGCTCTGGGATTAACCCTTTCTGCCCGTTTCCGCAGAGCTCCTCCGAAGAACTAGGTCGTCGCCGCGTTTCTAATCAGTCGCCTTGGTTAGCGATAATTAGAGGGCTAGATCGGACGGGAAGAAGAGAGGGGAAGTGGGAGGGGCACGTCGAAATGAAACGGAAAAAGAAAGAGAACCTGTCATGTCGCAAACACTTCAAAGGGAGCCGACTTCTCCTTCAGAAGTGGCACGTCGCGAGTCTAAATACCAGGAGGGACTCCTCAGGGCCCCTGCTCTGGCTGTGTGGGGGGGGCGGGGGGGGAGGCAGGGACCCAGATAACTGACACACACGCGCGTACTTTTTACTAAGACACACACATACTCACGCACAAAAACCTGTCGTGGCTGATACGCCACCTGTACCACACAGCTGTAGGGGGATCTTTAGCGTATCCCGGATACACACACGGCCAAAACAAGCACACCCGTCTCCTCCTCCGTCTAGGACATCTCTATCTGCAGCAGCAGGTAGAGCCCCCACAGCTCACGCTGGAGCCGCGGTCGACTACTGCTGGGTAAAGTTCACCAGCCTCCGCAAGCTGTTTGACATTAGCCGTAAGGTCAAAGTTGATCTGACGCCCCCGAGAGAATCCCTCAAAATGATGTGTGCGTGGAGTTGTTAGTGAAATTAAAAAAAGGACAACAAGTCCAAACAAAAAAACAAAACAAAAAATCATTCGAAAATATTTGTAGGAAATGATGACATCTGTGTAAAAGGGTTTAGTCTGATGAGAGTGCTTCAGCGGCGGCGCGCGCCGCTTCGTACGGAGCGAGGCCGCGGCGACGGCTAAACGTTCATTATCAGACATCTACTTTATCTACTTATAAAACATCTCTCGACTCTCGGTCGTCAGACATCAATAGTGCTCAGATTAATCCCCTGGGTTTGTGCCGTGGCCCAGTAAACATTTGGGACGGTTGCTTTTGATACTCTGGCGTTTGCGAGACTTTTTGCAATCACAGTAATTGAATTAGCATCGAAGTCCACAATGTATCGCAGCCGTATCGAACGCAAATATTCCCCCTGCAACAAACCACTGCTTAGGCATACAGACGTCGATCGCAAACCATTAAAACGACTTGCCGGTAAACCCCGTGAGAACCGGGAGCGATACCAGATTTCTCCTATATCCAGCGACGCAGCTGTTAGGTCAGCTGCGTTCCACGGTCAATTCAAAAGGGGAGAGCGGACGAAGTATAGGAAAACATATTTGTGGTATCATTTCAATACACGCCCCCTCTGGCATGGCCGACCAGAAATGTGATTTACGACCTTGGTTTAATGGCTCGCGGAGAGCCT
Source organism: Mallotus villosus (assembly GCA_903064625.1). Taxonomy (NCBI): domain Eukaryota; kingdom Metazoa; phylum Chordata; class Actinopteri; order Osmeriformes; family Salangidae; genus Mallotus; species Mallotus villosus. Next base: position 776,874 of record CAEFZP010005648.1, on the reverse strand, counting down.
CGGTAGGTATCAGATGACTTCCTTTTCAACATGGCGGCGTCTGAGAGGGGCTACGGTGAACGCGTCTGCCTGGCGGGAAATGAGGGCTGGTCTCAACCCGAGAAAATACGAGCAGCCAGATATCTGATCATCTGATTGGCAGATAGACGCTCCTCCACTCTGACCCAAACCCCCCATCAGTCAATAAGCGTCAGGTGGGAGTGTAACGCGGAAAGCCGTCCTCGCGGTCGCCCATGGATTTCAGTTCCTCCCACCCTTCATCAATCATTCCTCCTCGGCGCATGCAGGGCCGTCTTGGAAGTGTGTAAACTATGAAGTGTCTCCGATTGGATCGTAGCCGTCTGGCAGCACAGTCGAGGGTTAGGTCTTCCTCAGTGTTTAACGTGTTGCCGTGACAAAGACATCAAAGACTCACCTGGGCTTGGAAACTCTTGAGAACAGGGGCCACCATCTCCCGCACTTCCTGAACACAGAGACGCACAGAGCACAGAGATTCAGAGCGGGAAATGCCACCGTAGATACTCGAGACTCTGTCTGAGTTCACGCTGCTACAACAACTATGAGGATGACGACACATTGTAAAAGCGATTTGACTGTGTGGCTCGTTTGGTTTTGCTTCTCGTTTGTGCGGCGTGTTGGCGGGAGGTCGGGAAGCTGAGAGGAAGGTGGAGGTTAGAACTGTGTGTGTGTGTGAGAGGAGTTAAGAGTGTGTGAGTGTGTACTTCCAGTAGGAGAACTGTGTGTGTGTGTGCGAGGAGTTAAGAGTGTGTGAGTGTGTACTTCCAGTAGGAGAACTGTGTGTGTGTGTGCGAGGAGTTAAGAGTGTGTGAGTGTGTACTTCCAGTAGGTTGCTTCTCAGGCTCCACGCTGTCAGACAGCCTCAGGTGAGGGGATTGGAGCTGCCTGTGGTGCCAGCCTTGATACTGCTTTACACACCTGTGTTCAACTGACCGGGTTTACATCGCCCTCCGCACCCTCACAGAGCAAAAGGCCAGGGAGGGTTTCCAGTGTGGAAGCTCTGTGGACCCCGGTGGCACCGTGTAAAAACAAACCTCCTCACGAGCGTAGCTTTTTTAACATGGTTTACAACTGGCGCTGTGGGGGATGTGACTCCGGCTTGTCAAAGGCAGTCTGTGCCAGTGATATGCATTCATGCGGATTATGCGAAGGAAACAAAAATCATTCCAGGCACGAAGGTACGCGCGACTGACACTGCCAGTGACTGAGCAACTCAGAGAGAGAGACTGCTTGAGTGGAGACAAGCAGAGTGACAAACAGAGCTGGCGGGGGGGGCGGGGGCGCGGGGGGCGCGACTCACCTCAGGGACATTTCTCTTGAACTCCCTGCTTAGCTCCACCAGGTGCTTGTGGGAGTGCTCGCTCTCTTCTTGTCGCCCTGCTAGCTCAGACGCAACTGAGTTCAGCTCCCTCTGCAAACAGACAGAGAGAGAGAGAGAGAGAGAGAGAGTTAAAAAAGAGTGTGCGAGAGGGGCGAGAGAGAGAGAGCGAGAGACAAAGCACTTTGGGGGCTGCCAGCAGTCATACAGAGCAGCTTAGAGTACACATAAATAAAAATACACTGCTGAATATTAACAATGTAATCCTTCATGATCTTATAGCGGTAATACTTACTGCAAGTCCTGGCCCATAAATAATTAAGTCAAAATAAATCCAATGGCTACAGTAGCAGAAGGCCTTTTAGATAATCAGTATTTGAAATAATCAATACACTTGCAACAGCTATGGAGGGAGAAGGAGAGGGAGGGGGGGGGGTGAGGGAGAGAGTGGGAGAGAGAGAGAGAGAGAGAGAGGGAGAGAGAGAGAGAGAGGAGAGGAGAGAGAGGCAGTGGGGAGGTTAAGAGAGGAGAGGGAAAGAGAGGGAAAAAAACAGGAAGAGGAGGAGGGGGAGGAAACAAGGCATGCGGAGTCACATGGGAAGACCCGATAACCCTGACGACTAACCTTACAAACAAATATAGAGCTTCTCGCCGGGAACGGAGAGCTGATTTAAAGCCTGCCGAAGACTCGATTCAAACGGACAACATCTCTCCTGGTGCCATGATTACCCTGCTCTGTGCTGATCTGGAGTCTGCATCAGCTGAAACACTCCCTCACACCCCCCGGGGGCCTGGATCGTTACATCGACCGGGCGCCCCGAGGAATCATTATATGGACCCGGCTTTTTGGAATCCATCTATTGATTCAGCATGCCAGAATCTTTATATAGATCACAAATAATCAGTACTTGACATTGACATTTGGTGTTTTTTTTTATCAAATGGATGACCGAAAGTGCACACAATGTATTTTAGTTTTAATTAAATGGTATATAATGATATCACCCTTTAGCTGATCAGTTTTCATTAGAGCGCAGTGTTATATCTTTGCAGCTCCCATCTGATCTTCTATCCAAAGTCGTTAGAGAAGACGCTTCTTCATCAGTCCCATGCATTCATACTGCACCGCGTGTTATCCACAAATCCAATTGCATTGATCAGTCACACAGCTCTCTCTGAAAAGCGTACCAAAAAACCCCCACCAGATCTCTAAAGTATATCCTCTCCAACAGGCTTCCTTTCAGCCGAGACCCTCAGTTCAACACGACTCTTCGAGCCCAGAGATTCTTTCAACAGTAAATGATGAGGGTCTTCTCTTGTAATAGATGGGAGAGAAATATAAAAGTGGTGTGTGGGGGATTCAATTACCACAGTGAATATATATATATGCCACCGGAAAATTAAATTGACTGTGTTTTAATTAATCACCAGTCTTACTTAAAGGCAATTTAATAAATGACTACACTGAAGGAAGGGAAAAAAAGGAAGATGAGCCAAAAGAAAACCCAAACGACCAGCTCTGTGTTCCACACACCCGCATGTTAGACGGTATTGTCCTCGTTGTTTGATCAGCCTCGGTGACCGATGTGTCATGTGTGTGTACGGAAGCGACGTCTTTCGAAGACGCGCCATGTTTCCCTCTCTCCTGCCTCTCTCCCGGCGGCAGGCTCGCCGACGCCTCGACACCTTCCCGTTCTCTCGTCACGCGTCTCTGACAGATCGCGAAACGCTGGTGACGCGTTACCGTCGGTCAGAGGACGGCCGGTGGAGATTTCAAACACCATCGAGCCGTTTACAGCCCCTCCTGGATGTGACTTAGTGGGGATTTGGGACTCGGCTCTGACTGGCCTCACTGGCCTGACATCCAGCACATTCAAACGGCCCCGACCAGCTAATCTCACTCAAAAGAGAAGCATGATAGAACTTCCTTTAAATGGATTGACGCTTAAGATATCCTGTAAGTACTGTATTGTGCTCCTACTAAGATGCCCAGTGCTGCACTATATTATACGTCCAGCTGGGGAATTTGGTTTGAGTTTCCACAGCACTGAAAGAAGACCAACCACTAAGAGCAGTGGATAGGCCTCTAGCCCCTGAGAGGGAAACATGGGTTGCTGGGAGAGAGAAAGCCATCGGTATCCACGCCTCTCCAGACGGGGTTCAGTTCAACAGTCTGTCAAACGAAACCTGCCGTCTGTCCTTCAGCAGGGAGCTGAAGTAGAACGGGGCTGTTTGTTAGTTTGGTTTTCAGCAGCAGACGGTGGTTTGGACCAACTGCCCTACGACTACGATACAGTGTCTGTGAGAAGCATCCGGAAACCATAGAGCGTAAAACAACGCCAGTACAATGTCTTTCCACCACACGTGGATTCATTTCAATTTGAACTTGAGCACTCGGTCACGATTCGTTTCCCTCCCTCTGTCGTGTTAGAGAACTGAATCAAATCTACAGCCGAATACAAAGAGTAGGAACCTCTTGATTGCTTATGTAGAAAATAAGCAGGAGAGTAAACATGTTCGATTCCCTGTGCAAAGAGAAATTTCACGGTAATCGTTTGACAGGTTTTTAAAAAAGGCGATCAGGACCGAATTTTCAGTGTGGCAGTCGGGTCAATACGGAGCTCCTGTCATTAAGCCGCTGCCAGTCAAACATCCGGCCATAATTGATGAGTTTCCCCTGGGGAGGGCGGAGCTGTCGCTGGGACGGGGGTGTGGAGGGGGGGGGTCGAGAGGGAGGAGGAGGAGTGGAGGGGGATGCTGAGCATGGCCAGTCCTGAGGGAGGGAGGGAGGGAGAGAGAGAGAGGGAGGGAGAGAGGGAAGGAGGTGGGAGGGAGGGATGATGGAAGGTGGGAGGGAGGGAGTGAGCGAGCGAGCGGTAGGGAGGGATGATGGAAGGTGGGAGGGAGAGAGGGATGATGGAAGGTGGGAGGGAGGGAGGAAGGGATGATGGAAGGTGGGAGGGAGGGAGGAAGGGATGATGGAAGGTGGGAGAGAGGCCTGCTCTTGGAGTCTTGGTCCTGCTGAGGACAGAGTCTGTAGAGGGGCCGTCACATGGCCTGACAGGCGTCCAGTCACAGCGTTGAGCGGAGCAGGTATTTATGCACATGTGTGTTGCAGAAAAGACTGCAGGGAGGGGTCGCCTGAGACTCAGTAGAGTAGAAAAACAAGACAAGCAAAATGGAGGCTCAAGGAAATAAGATAGCAACTCGGAAACAACGCTTACTGGAAAATGGGTCAGGATGCAAACAAAAGTGAATCACCTGCACCACGAGGACCGAGCCAGGCAATATCAGTGTCAGCAAACTGAAATAAAAGGGAACGCGTACTAAATCGTGGGTATCCAATAACGATTTAGCTCCAAACGTTTGAATCTACAAAACAGAGCGGTATGTTTCGTGCGCAAAGAAGACGCTCGCTAGTCCCGTTGTAGTCGAGCACGCTGACGTTGATTCATTAAACCCACCTCTTCCTGATTACATCTGTGGTCGTAAGCTGTTTTCTGGCCCTCCACAAAGACAAAACATGGAGGAAAATGTTGACAACTGGAAAAAACTAGCGAGATACTGCAACGAGGTAGACTGAGTCAGAATCACTAGCGTGCGCAGTGGGCTCGGACGGCACACATTAAAGAGGGAGAAATGTGAGGGGAAAATGCAGATGGGGGTATTATTTTTCTTTTTGTATCCCATCTAATTGCAATCATAGGCAGATGTCTGAAAGTGTGACAGCATCAGCAGAATTGCTGCTGAGAGCACAGAATCTTTGTCTAAAAATAATCAGACATTCCGTGTGCTGCTGTTTGTTATAATGGTAATCGATGCTGGAGGCTTTGAATTCCGTCAATTTATAGATCCACTCTGTTCTGCCTGGTGACTGTACTGCCTCACAACCCCCCACCACACACGCAGACCTACACACGCGCACACACACACACACACACACACACACACACAGATGAGCACATGTACACAAAACCCCTCTCGTGCGCAGACATCCACACAGTGGCGAGGCAGCACAAGGGGGCCAGTGTGTGATTAAGATAAGTGTCGTTTCCTTTCATACTTCCCTTATCGCCTCCTATTCTCTGCGAGGCACAAGATTGTCCGTAGCAGTCTCTCAGATTAGCCCCACATCTCAGACGGCACATTTGAGAGGGATCGATCAATAAATCAAATCACCACAATCAATGGCCCCGATCGCTGCAGTCTAGTCTGGGCTCTACATTATTACTGGCATCCCTCCCCACCCCTATCCCCCAGGTCGCTGTGGGAGGGGGGGACAACAACAGAGGAGACGAGACGGGGGGGGGGCAGATTGCAGAGCCCATGTTGGCTCGTGTCCATATGAAAGATACAAGATGATCCCTTATCTGCCCTCTCTCCGGGTCGTCTGGACGGGCCAGACAGACAAGTGGGCGGGGGAGTGACCTCTGACCCCCCCAGCGACCCCCGGGTTCACCAAACCGACGATGGCAGCCGGAGCCTGCCAGCCGTCACCTGGCAGGCCCCTCCATCTGTCTCCTCCCCCGCCTGCAGCTCCTCCAGCCCCGGGGGTGAGAGCCCAGCGCACACGCACCCCAGCCCGGTCTGCTCCTGCCCAGCCAAGGACGCCGTCTACTGAGCCACAGCTTAAAGAGCACTTCATGGAAGTAGTCCCTCTATACACCCTATACATGCGTCGCTCAGAAAACTTGTCTTTATTTTTATGCCTTTCTAAACCCTGGACTTGTTAAGCCTGATAAATCATCCTAACTAATTAATCCCCAGTCAGTCAGGCTGTCTTCAAACAGCATGCTACGTCTTACAAAAGGGGATGAGAGGCGCGTGAGCGTTACAACCATCAGCGAAAGGTGTGACTGGTGTTGTCAGCCATTATTCGTCATCCCCCGCTTCATTTAGGGAATTTTAGCGCCTAATGCACCGCGGCACATTCCACCATCAACACCTCTCTCTCTCTCTTTACACACACACACACACACACACACACACACACACACACACACACACACACACACACACACACACACACACACACCTACAGAGCAATATTCCTGTCTTAGAACGGCTACAAATGGCAATGCAGGGTAGCACCTTCTCCTAGGTGTGACTGCAGTAAGTCATCTACTTCAGAATCTACAAAAGAAAATACCTGGAAAAACAACAGTGATATGACCTCAAACAGTTAACCGTCCACTGTACATGGCGGGAAAGCTGTAAATGCCCTCTCTCTCTCTCTCTCTCTCTCTCCCTCTCTCTCTCTCTCTCTCTCTCTCCCATTAGAAACTTCAAATGCCAATCTCTGACTGAGCGGGCCAAATGAACGCCAATTAGAACACCTTATTTATCATCATTAGGGAGGGCCATTGTTCTGCTCATTTTCAAGTGTGTGGTTACAATCAGGATGTCTATTGTCATACTGTGATGCAAGCACAGTGACTGATTACACATGATTCATTAGCAGGCTAGTGGGGTGAACCCTGACAGAAGACATGATAACCTCAGAAGGGCAAGTGATCTGCCGACGTGAAACTACAGTTTCACAATAGCCGGGCGAGGAAGAAAAATGTGTGTTTAATCACGGCTGGCTCATAACTTTGCAAAAGAAAGTAGATGGAAACGAGGGCGCGGGGTACGTTCGGCGGGAACACCGAGGTGAGCTGCGCCTGTGTGGAGCCCGGCCGCCCGGGTCAGCGACAGACGGGGAGAGAAACTTCCCCCCCGACGAGCTCCGCAGATCTCCGTCTCGTCGCCAGGTTGGCCCACTTTCACGGGCGTACGACGGAGGGGAGCGGCGCCGAGCCGCTAACCTGCCATTGTTTATTCTCTCTCAAGAAACGTCAATCTGTTGGCGTTCAGGTGTGCTGCTCTTCCTCTTGTTTTTGTTGTTTCTCCCCCCCCCTCCCTCCCTCCCCCCCTCTCCATCCTCCCTTGTCGATTGCGGGGAGATCAAAGCCGCCGCCGCGGGAAGAATCTGAATATTTCAGGTGAGGAGAGAGAGAGAGAGGGGGCTGTGCTCCGCGCGCCACCTGTGTAGTGCCGCGGCGCTGGTCCCTCCTTTTCTCTCTCTCCGTCGCAGTTAGAGGGACCCTCGGGGCCCGGTGACATGAGCCTGGGCCACCTGTCTGGGAGAGAGGAGCTCTCTCTTACCCTCTTTAAACTTCTCCCTCTCTCTCTCACTCTCTCTCTCTCTCTCTCTCTCTCTCACTCTCTCTCTCACGCACATGCTTTCTTCTCATTTTACAGCATTTGAACCAGAAATAAATCAATCTAAATAGAGAGTTGAGAGTGGGAATACAACCTGGGCTGACAACAAGCGGGGAGAATGTTGAGTGCTGTCACAAAGGCTTCAAGACCTGGCACGCCGCCGAGCCATCGCGCGCGGCGAGGCGGAAGCCGCTCGTCACCACGACGACAAACGCCCGGGCGACGCTTTCAGCTGCTGCCCATTCTGATCTATAGCTCCTCGCTGCATGCAGGATGTATCTTTAGTTTACTTCACATCCTCAAACAAAAGGAGTTGCCCGGCCAAGAAACGAGAAACTAGCCTGAGAGCAGCCTAACGGATCGTCTTCAGTACACAGTACAGACAGGAAGCAAAGTGTAGAAGGGTTGTGTAAGATATCGCTCATCACCTACACAGTGAAGCCATGTCTGCCCAGAAGCACCGAAAACACCTCGGCTCTAACGGCTTGATGGAACTGCTCCTCAGGAGAGAGGGGTGTTTGTGTGCGAGTGGATGCATTTGTGTGCTTGTGTGTTTATGTGCGGCCCTTGTGTATGTGCACCTCTGTGTGTGTGTGTGTGTGTGTGTGTGGATGCACGTCTGCGGCAGGAAGAGAGAGAGAGAGCGTTCCCCCCCGCCGCTCCCCAGCCACGTCTCTCAAAAGAGCCGTAAAGTCTTTCCAGAAAATTCCCTTACATTCATCTGTGTCAGAGCACTCGGCACACATTAGGCGTTTACACGAGAGGAAACACAATCTATTTGATGCTACACTGCCCACACGGCCAGAGGCCTCCTCCCCACACTGGAGATTCACAGTGTTTAACTTCCATTTCATATTCCGAACAGGCAGGCAGGCAGGCGGGTTGGGCAGGAGAGCAAGAGGCAAAAGACTCCATCTTGCTGTAAATCAGCATTTAAACACCCGACTAAATGTAATCTGGAAAAAGTCAACAAGGAACAACTCGCACTGCGCGGCTCAAGATATTTGTTTTTATTTACTCTGGAATGTGGCGATTGATTTTTCGTCTTTCACCCCCCGACGATATATATGTGCCGACAGTGAACTGACGAGTCACACTCGCCTCGCTTTAGCACCTCTCCTCGTGTTTCTCATATCCACGGCGCTTATGTGAACGAGTGGAGGTTAATCGAGGGAGAGGAGCAGACACAGCCGGCTCTGTAAATGTCAACTGTTCAGATTCGGAGTCCCTCTCGTTACGACGCCGAACCGGCGTGGCTGACGTCGGCAAGACGGATGTCTGACTGGGAGGTGTCCTCTCCCTCGGCCACCGCCGTCCCCCACCCCCCGCCTCCATCGCACGAAACCTTATTAATCAATCGATTTATCGCCATAAATCAGGCCAGGCTTTGATTGTATCAGCAAGTCATACAATCAATCAATTAGTCGGGGCCCTAGCAGCCCAATTTGCCTAAAGAAAGATGAATGTCTCTCCATATCATCCATTTGCCTGTCCGTTTAACCATCAAACACTGCTGCTGTTGACTCCCAGGCCCAACATGCATCCCTCTATTGATTTCTGCAGATTAAACTTGCACAGGAATCAAAAGGACACTCAGAGTTGAGTGGGAATAACGGAGCCCTCTTCATCTGAAGCTAAAGCACTGGGACGTTCTCTGGGGCTCTTCTTCACGGAGCCAGATGAGGAATCCTGCGCAGACCCGACGCTCGGTTCTGAGTCGTTAGGAGAATCCCGGCAAAGTGGAGCCGTCGATCTCCACGAGTACAGCAGCAGCCTCGCAGGAAATGTGGAGGCCCCTATTATCGTTATCTAGACACTGGCTGAGTAAATTAAATTGACCCTTCACACCAAAAAGCGTGTGTTTCATCAGTAAGCCCCTTGCCACGGTTCAGGTAAAAGGAAGGGATGAATCCTTTAAAACTGGTTATATAAAGACAAGAAAGGTGGGAGGAAAAACATACAGCGCGCGCGCATAACAACGACGTGTTTGTTTCGTGTTTCATACCAACTGTGAATTCCAATCCACATTGTGACACAAACCGCCATGGTCCACCGGCTCCCATCTGCAACTGCGTGTCAGTACGTCTCCTAGGATACGCTGGGAACTTTGGGGACAACAAACCCGACAAGAACAACTAGAGCACGACAGAGTGGGCTGCCTCCCGCCCGGGCCTCCCCGGGCCTCCGCGGGCCTCCGCGGGCCCTCTCCCCCTGCAGTCCTGGTGGAACCAGACAGGCTGAGCAGCCAGAGAGGAAGGGAGGGAGCAGCATCCTTCCCCTGGGGAGAGGAGAGCGTCTGTGGTGGGATTAGACGACCACGAGGACCGGTTCTGCTTCACACTCCTGGACCCTGCCTCGCCCGCTCCTGCCTCGCCCGCTCCTGCCTCCCCGCTCCTGCCTCGCCCGCTTGGCTCCCCCGACTGCCTTCCTCTCTCCCTGCCTCCATGCCTCCCTCCCTACCTCTGGTCTTCCTTCGCTGCCTCTATCATTTGCTTCCTTCCTGCTTGCTGCCTGAGTGGAGCAGGGGGGGGAGGGAGGGGAGGGGGGTAAGAGAGCTGAGATATCATTGGGGGGTTTGCAGTGTTTCGCTCCACCATGTAATTAGAGATAAAGACACAGGACCACAGAGCTAGAGTCCTGCTCTGCCAGCGTCACACCACGCTGCCCACCCAGAACCCCCACAGGATCAATCCTGATGTTGCATCTGTACGGGCATTCACCCATTAACCCCACCCCCCCTAAGACAAAACCCTGGAGAGTCCACTCATCCGTACGGCGAGCCAGTCTTAACGCCAGACGCCAAACACCGATACTAACAACGTGGGATAACCGATTCATCCGATTTTGTTTTTTATTTCCTCACTGTGGGGTTAATAAAGAACAGATTTGCAGACGGTAAATCATTAACACGCGCGACAAAGTTCCCGCAAGACGGAGGAGTGTCATTCTCTCCAGAGTTCTAAGGTAAGCAGTCAAATGAAGTTCATTGGTAATTTTCTTTACATTATCCTTTAATACAAACTTCTTCAAGGGAACCCGGGAGAAAATAAAGCAAAGAGGGAGCCCTGACTATATTCAAGAAACACCAAATTATACTATGGAAAGATCCATTATTCATCTCAGCTACGTTTTTCATTTAGGAGCAGAGGGTGGATATGAGCAATGATGAATGCATTGCCCGGGATGCAATTTGTATGTAAAATAACAGAAGATTAAAGAATATGTTTTAAGTGCAAATGTAGTTTGTTGCCATCTGAAGGAGAGAAATGCATTCCTGGAGGAAAAAAAACGAATAAGACCTGAGTGTGTGACACTGCTTCATGAAATCACTTAGCCCCACAGCTAGGCCCGTCGCTAGCCCTTGTAATGGGTCACAATGAGAGTCACAAATGATGAATGAGCAGGCTGGAGTGGGGCTTCCATTCATACACGACTCCTTTGAGCAGACCTTTGGAAAACGCCGGAAAACTGAATCCGTGAAGACTGGGACTCCGACCGAACGACGACGCATTCCTTGACGGACAAACGCATCACGGACATGTCACACACACAGACACGCGCGTGGGCGTACGTGGCGTACACATACGCGCATCGCACACACACACACACAACAAACACAAAGGCCCCGGTGGACACAAATAGAACGGCGCTGCCAGGCGTCCGCATGTTCCTCTCAGGGCTCGCTCGCCCCTCATCAGCTTCACTCAGTGCACACCGTTTCAGCTCGCTGCCTCTCGGAGACACACAAAGAGCCCTCCACTCCATTCAGGGAGCCTAGAGATTGAACACAGCCTTCCAACAGGAGACGTGCCCTCCACGGAGCATGTAATACAGCTCATTACTGGGCGTGCGGGGTGGAGAGGGTTTGGACGAGAGACCGGTTTCGACACAGAAGGACGCGCACGGGGGGGGGCTGCGCCTCAACATTTCCATCAGTCTGTACACACAGGCTACACTACCAAAAAAACAACAACAAAAAACAAACAAACAAAAAACCCCGGAAGGGCCTGTTTTTTGCTGTTCTTACTGTATGCTGATCCTAACAAGGGACAACACGAGTGATCTCATTCCGAGGTGACACTCGTCTGGAGCCGTAGCCACGGTTCCCTTCCTCTTTCCCGGCCCATTAGCAGGCTGCCCCCAATCGCGGAGGGACAACGTCTATTTGGGTCGTCCACATCGATCTGGGTCCTACCCTCCCTGCTCTGGGGGGGGGCGGGGGCTGTGTGCGGGGAGGGCAGGGCAGGGCACTGGGTCTGTGTGTGGTACACACAGGGGAGGGGGGAGAGCGGGAGGGGGCAGCTGGAGGGCCCTCTGATTGGGCTAATCCGCTGAACGCTGCCTCGTAAACCTTCCCCTCACCTCGGGGCGATCGCATGACCCGAGGCAAAGCATTACCCACATTTAAAAGACACGAACTTCTGGAGCACCGGAGTTTCAGACACGCAATCAATGGGGGCCACAGGTGCACACGTTCTCTACATGGCCAGTGGGAAGCCCCCACCCCCAACCCCCACCTCCCCGTCCTAACATTCCATTGGAGGCTGTTTGGCACTGTGTGTTCATGTTAATGTCAGCAATAATGAAGACCTGCGGCCCAGCGAATGAGAAGGCACAAGCCGGAGACAGCTTTTGGAGGTCGGTTGGAAGAGATAGCTGGCGAGGAGCGAGGGCGGCGTGTGAGGAGGCTGTCAGCTTCTCTCCACCCGCTCCTGAGCGCGCTCAGCTTAGTCTGAGAGAAGAGCAAACAGGCCTAATTCACACTGGCTATGTGTGTGTGTGTGTGTGTGTGTGTGTGTGTGTGTGTGAGACTCTGCTGTCTAGCAGCGCGAGCGGGGAATTAGATCTATGGTTTGTAGCCTTCATCCCTTCCCAGACAGACTTGTTCCGGCTCAGAGGCGCTGCCTAATCCGCACCTCTCTCCCGCTCGCGCTCCCAGAAAATGACTTCACACAGCTGCCGCAAACGCCCAACGCAGCAATTCTCGTCTGTCTGAACTACCCCAAAAAAAAACGCCTCGGCAGACCTCCCATAGCTCATTTAACATACCAATCCCTCCCCTAAGCCCCCCACTTCTGCAGAGAGACAACAAGGATAACAACAACAGCTCCACTTGATCATCGGAGAGCCTTCCTCTCTGGTGAACTGTCAGAATCAGCAGCACTGTGAGAGGAGCGCCGCTGGTGAAGTCCAGAGAGAGGGGTGATCACATGACACAAGATGTCTGTATGCCAAGCAGTATTAGCGAAGTGGAAGATAACGGGGGAAGTGAGCGGACCACTGTTGTTATGGTCAACCAGCTGCCCTGTTCAATTACCCTCCCAGCTCATCATCCCTGAAACCCTCTCAGCTGCAGGGGACCCATCTGATTAGCAGGAGCAGGGTTGGAATTTTCTGGAAGAGGCGTCTTTGTGACGAAACCCAGAGGAGGAAAATAAAAACAACGATGACGTGGGAGAGAGGTGAAGATCGTGTCGAACTAACCTATACCGGGTCAAAACGGTTCCATTATTGGGGGCGGACTGGGAGAGGGCATCTCCCTGGTTACCGGCCCACTGAGGTCATGGAGTACGACGCCAAGGCAACTCCCACAGGCTCTTCCATCCCAGGGACGGGAGCACTAAGAGCCCCCCCCACTGGCTCTCATCGGCTCTGTGAACACCCACCTTTAAGAACGGGTCACAAAGCCCCGCGCTCGTCCACCTGACGGCGTGCGTCATCAGAACAGGACCGGAGGGGGAAAACGCTCAGAGAAGAAGAGAGCTGATGAGGATGGGAGAACTGGAGATGAATAAAGGATAGAAGTTCCGTTTGGTCTGGATCTCGGCGAACTAATCTGAGGTCAATATGGCAACATTTCTGACATCATAACCATTGATCTCCTCGCACTTCAGGTGGTCCAATCAGATGAGTAAGGCCGTCGATACTTCGCAGATAAAACATATGGGAATTTCCAAGAACTGAAGTAGCGATGAAAGCCAAAGAGATAGCACGAGCACAGGAAGATGATTAAACCCTGAGATGGCGTAGTATTGAGGGGAGACGGGTGATTTATCCCTGCATGGCCCTTTGACACTAAATTAAACTGTTGAGTCCATTCCCCGTGCCAGCTAGTTATCTTTCCAGCCTAATTTAACACTATAATTTACATTCCATATAAAACACATCCTGATGTGGCGCTGTCAAGGCCGTATATCATTCGCAGAGAGTGCTCCGGTTTCAGCGAAAAGGACAGAATTAGATCATATTCATGATGCAATTAAACACTTCAGTGGGAATCGATGTAAAACCGATGAGCCCTGAAAACAATGCATATGGCTGAGAACATTAGAACACATTACCTTCCCCGGATCCCTCGCTCCGCAGACGCAATTTAAAACCCTCCACCACTCCACTCTCCGTCTCTCCAGATTCATAACGCACGGCGATAATAAATGAATTTTTCAGAAAATTATTCAACTACTAAATTGCCCATGGTAACTGAATACCAGATGAAAGTGATGTGAATTATTAAGTAGAGAAACTGTTTGTTCTCACCATGGGTGTAATAATCGTCCAAACGGGGAGGAGAGGAGCCAGAGAGGGGGGGGGGAAGGTTACTGTAAAGGGGATTTGAAAATAAACATTCCTGGTGGAAGAAAAACTGGGGAAACTTGCTGCCGGCGATGGCAAGATGGCATCGACCAAACTCCCCGAGGAGCAGTGTGTGTTTTCTTATAGACACACAGAGGAGGACATGATCAGGCACCCGCTGTGAACACTCTCACCTGACTGGCAGGGCCTGGCGACATGCCCTCAGGGGCTGGCACCACTGGAGCTCTGATCCGACGTTACACAACCTCATCACGTTCGACATGATCAGACAGACAGACAGGCAGACAGACAAGCAGACAGACAGACAGGCAGACAGACAAGCAGACAGACAGACAGACAGACAGGCAGACAGACAGGCAGACAGACAGACAAGCAGACAGACAGACAGACAGACAGACAAGCAGACAGACAGACAGACAAGCAGACAGACAGACAGACGAGTGAGCGGTAAGACACGCCGTCTCGTATCGCGACCCCGCGTCGCGTCAGCTAGCTGTCACAGCTTGTTGAGCAGCCGTCGACTTCACCCTCTGATTGGATTATCCCCGAAGGTTCAGTCAAAAACGAGAAAACGAACATCAAAATATCGTTGAAGTGAAAGATCTAACGGCCACCTAGAGACTGTCGCAGCACTTTCCCTTCATTCCAAAAGGCATTTCCACTCCCACACAGTACCTATTTTCCTGTCAAAGTCTGCACTTGTTGATAGCGAAAAGAAAGATAAACCTAATTAAATTCCAAAATTTAAGAGGAGGAGGGTGGAGGGGGGGGGCCCACAATTTGTAACCATTTCTGACATTCTGAGTTGCCCTCTCCAATTGAAACGGTAATTATGCTTAATGGCGCTTTAATCTGTCCATCAGGCTGGAGGTGGACTTCCAGGTCGGGCTTTAAGTGCTCCGAGAGTCATGGGGGGTCAGGGCCCAGGCAGTGGGGTGGGGTCCTCCAGTACTGACCCCAGGACCAGACTGCTTCAGAGAGCGCTGGGCCACAGGCCTCGTTGACAGACACATCGTGACATTAGTACACTGCATAACAATACTGGTAATTGGGGTACAAGGGCGAGGGCACATCACACTCTCCGAGAAATCTCAGTAAAAATACAAAATAAATTTAAATATGGAAGGAGACGACTATGAGAAAAGCACAAATGGTTCTTTTGCCTTTTATCAGATTGGACTAAATGGTGGTGGTTACGAGTCTGACAGTGCTACATGACTAAAACAACAAGCTTAGTGCAGGAAAGTTGGCACTGCGCCATCACGTTTAATCTTTAACTCCAGCAGAAGTGTTCCAGGTTCCGCAGAATGAAGACCCGTGGAATTGTGGCGCTGCCTCAACTCAGTCATACCGATTGTATTTCCCCGACAGAAGCGCAAGGTCGTCTCCTACGACGACCCGGACCGACGGGCACAACGTTCCGATCCTTCTCCTCCTCCCAGAGCGACGCGGAGCCCAGAGGAAGTCCCGGCAGGTCGTTCTGAATGGCGACACGAGAGATACAGGGGGCCCATACCAATACAAGCCTGAACAAACACTACCTTTGTACCCAGAGTCATTTGTACTCCGCGCAGGCAGGCTCGCCATCCCAGGGCTCTCTGAAAGAACTCCTGGTCCGGGCTATGAATCTGCTCCTCTGCCCCCCCCCCTCTCCCCAACCCCACACACACATTTATTTGTTATCTTGGACAAGCATTCCTCCGCATCGTTTTCACTGGTGAAATAAAGAGAGTGGGGAAAACGAATCACTCCCAGACACACTACTAGTGTTGTTTCCCCAGGCTGTCAGGGGCCCCCTCTTCTCCGGCATCACCCCCCACCCCCCACCCGCCTGGTCCCATCGATACACACAAGTGACTGCCGTTTGCTTTATGATTGCCTTATTTTTATTCTCTCGGCCTGCTTCTCCTCTCGCCATGCTCTTTTCGGGTCTAATCAGTCCAGCTGCCAGCCTGGTCAACAGAGGCATTGTCTCTTTAAGTGAAGGCGGCAGTGGATCAGTGCATCCTTTCCCATCTCCCCGCTTTATTAGCCCAGCGCCACACCACTATTTATACTAGTGGGTATTCCGTGTTTGCTGGAACAATTACAGTATGACAAATGGTCCATCAATGCCATCTATCAGGGCACAGCTGACAGGAATCCTATAGTCAGGGCGGCCATTCGTCCCCCCCCCTGCCTCTCACCATCTCTGGGGTCCCATGCTTTAGTATCCATGACAACGTGCAAGCCACTCGCCACGCTTGCCACTTCACGGTGAGAGATGGGAGCCCCCGTGAGTGGCTTCGAAAATTAGCCTCTGACACCCTTGTGCTCCCTGGCGCTCCCACCCCCTGAACCCCCCAGGCAGTCCAACCGCCTCATTCACATTCAGACGGACACCAACGCACACCCCAAACATGAGGATCTTTCCTGGGTTTTCCAGTTCATCCCGGTTCCTTAGGTCAGGCTATGTCTCTCTCCCTCTCTCCCTCTCTCTCTCTCTCTCTCTCTCTTTCACCCCAAAACACGAGGATCTTTCCTGGGGTTTTCCAGTTCATCCCGGTTCCTTATAGGTCAGGCTATGTCACATGTTCAACCCCGATGACAACTAACACCCGACTAGATGTCCAAGAGAGAGCAGGAAGGAACAACCACGTCCTCCAGCGTCCATCAAACCCCCAAACAAGTGGACCAGAGAGGGGTGAGTGAGAGGGTGAGAGCTGCCAACCAGATGATCAGCGGAACGCAGACAGAGCCAACCGTCCTTCTCCGTTTTCCAATTACATGAATGACTTCTCAAAAACACGATTCATCCCGGAAAACAAGATTGACATTTAATTGAGCGGGCTCTTGTGCTCCACATTAAACACAGGAAAGTATTTGTTATTCAGTCAAGTAGCAGCTGTTCATTATGTCTCACCTTTTGGCTTATTGATACAGGAAACTCGGGGGTATTGGGAAGGGACTGAATTGCATGGGACTGCGTCGAGTCGAGAAATGGATCGCAGTCGTAATAAACAGGCCTGCTTTACAACACAACGGTTGGACGATTACGTCCGATGATGTTTACTTTGAGTGTTCCGAGAGCAACACTGGTGTTGTCTAAGGACAACAGCTAGGCAGCGATAGACATAACGTATGCACATAAGTAGGATATGCCATATCTTCTGAGATTCCTGAAGTCTACTGTGGGAAGACGGACCTTTCGCAGAACGGGAAAAGATGAAGCCGATGCCTTGATCTCAGTGTTTTATCTTGTTTTTGTTTTTTTCTTATAACATTTTAAAACGAGCTGCTGTTTTAGAAAGAATCAGGTTTGACATTCTACCTCACATTAACATTTCTCTGTCAGGTCGACGTCCCTCTTTGGTGTTTATGCTAAACTCCGGTTGGCAGCTTAAAATCACATCATGCTCAGGTGAAAGAAAGAAACAAAGCTGTGCAAATGGCGTGCGCTTGTCAGATGCAAGGGTTCTCTCGCCGCCGCCATGAATCATATCTGGATAAACATTAAAGGGAAGAGACTCCAGCTTCCAGCCGGCTGAGGTGTCGACTGACGTAACCCGCCGCTGACACGGAGCAGAGTCGGCTCTCGCTCATTGATGTGGCAGCGGCTCATTTTCACCAGTTTGGGGCGAGCAGACAGTTTCGCAGCGCCCTTGCGCTTCTTAATTATCTCCCCGACTTTGTCTAATTCAATCAACGCGACTCGGATCTGGCTCGCGAAACGGTGCTCTCGCATCCCCTCAAGCTCAGCAAGTCAAAAGAAAACGGAATAAGTGGAACAGTCAAACTGACAAAATGAGCAGTTGCACATGAGGGGGGAGAAAAAAACTGAAAGCCCGTCTCGGGGCTGAGGCCTGCGGCCGGAGAGGGACCGAGGTGAGGCTGAGCACGCGACCAATCGGCTTTCGGTTGGAGTTGTGGGTCTGCATTCGGACGAGACACGGGAGTCGAGTGCTGTGATGACGCTGCAGATGTCCTGCCGTACAGTATGAGGTCAGCATGTCATTTGACACTGAAGACCCATGATGGCTAAAGACTTCCTCGTGAAGGTGCCTTTTTCCCTGTAAAACAATACCCGCTCCAAAACTTGCATAAACGACTTCTCTATGAATTTCTCTCCGGCGTGTGTGTGGAGTGACCCGGCTCTAATCTTTCTGCAAGACGAGCAGACAAACTGAGTCAGACACACACACACACACCTACGTGTACACACACTCAGGGATTTAAAAAGGTCATTAGGGATTAAATTGTTTGTCAATTTCCAGCTGGTGAAGTGGGTGAAATGATTGAGCACTGGGGAGAGAGCCTCACAGCCACTGGAACCCTTCACTCCACCGACCCCTCCCTCCAGAAACCCTTCACTCCACCGACCCTCCCTCCAGAACCCCTTCCAGACCACCCCAAGCTCTCCTTCCCTCCAGAACCCCTTCCAGACCACCCCAAGCTCTCCTCCTCTCCAATCCCTCCCATCTAACTCCAAACCACTACACTATTAGATTTAATAAGATCAAACAGCACTGAGGCCCGTTGTCATTATAAAGCCTTTACTTTGGCACCGACTGCCAAATCTGTTTTGCACTAGCTACAGACTGCCAAACCCCACAATAGTGGATTAGTGAAGCCTTTCTCCCTCTGCAGCAGAGGTTAATAAAAAGTGACAGGGCTAAGTCTGCTCCGATTAAGTATGCTGAGAGATATTATAGCGGTTTGTTACATCAGATCGTTATTGGATTAAACAGCCAGCACAACAATGAAATTGTAATTTAAATTTTCGGCGCCAACCTATAACAGTCGCTGTGAGTGCACTTGTGTGCACTTGTCAGAACAAAAGCAGAATTAGAATAGCCTCAGATTTTTTCAATCTCTATTGCCATTACAATTCCAGCAGACATTAAGTTGGTACTCGATTTATAATACTCAGAGAGGGAAAGTCAAGGATTACAGTGTTCACACGATGTCAAAACCTAATCTAGTTTGATCGGGGGGGGGAAAAAAAGCTATGATATACCAGATATGCCTGCATAAAAACCGAGGATTCAAATCTTTTAGGAGTCGTTTTCAGAATCAGAAGCCCTATTAACAGAGACAGCCTGCAGGCTCTCCTCCACACTGTTTAGTGTTTATTCCAGTGGTCATTTCCCCCTGCACTGCAAACCACACACAAAACCGTGCCAATGCATTGTTAGCAGAGCCAGAGGGTCAAAGAAACCGACCAATAAGCTGTTCTTAATCCTCAAAGATCCATCCATTAACCCGCCCGATCTTTACGACCCCGCTGCCTTATTAGATGAGCAATCAGCTGTCCATATCTGGCAGAAATACAGTCGTATGCAAAAGTTTGGGCACCCCTGATAATCTCCATTACTTTCATCTATAAAATGTTGGGCGTTTGGATGAGGAACGTCTTTGTCATATATATACACATACGTCATGGACAGTGATATTTTAGCCGTGAAATAAGGTTTATTTGATAAACAGAAAATATGCCATACGCATCATAAGAGAATTAGACACTTGCATAAATTTGGGCACCCCAACAGAAAAATCACATTTATATTTAGTAGAGCCTCCTTTTGCAAAAATAACAGCTTCTAGACGCTTTTTATATCCTCTGATGAGTGTCTGGATTCTGGATTGAGGTAATTTGGACCATTCTTCCTTACAATACATCTCCAGTTCAGTAAGGTTTGATGGGTGCCTAGCGTGGACAGCCCGCTTCAAGTCACCCCATAGATTTTCAATTATATTCAAGTCTGGGGACTGGGATGGCCATTCCAAAACATTGTAGTTGTTCCTCTGCATAAATGCCTTAGTGGATTTGGAGCAATGTTTCGGGTCGTTGTCCTGCTGGAACACCCAACTGCGCCGTAACTTCAGCTTTGTTACAGATTCTTGAACATTATTGTCCAGAATTTGCTGGTACTGAGTTGAATCCATACGACCTTCAACTTTAACTAGATTCCCAGTTCCTGCACTAGCCACACAGCCCCACAGCATGACGGACCCCCCACCAAATTTTACTGTGGGCAGCAAGTGTTTTTCTAGGAATGCTGTGTTCTTTTGCCTCCATGCGTAACGCCTCTTGTTGTGACCGAATAACTCCATCTTTGTCTCATCAGTCCACAGCACTTTGTTCCAAAATGAGCCTGGCTTGTTCAAATGTAGTTTGGCAAACCTCAAGCAAGCCTTTTTGTGGCGCGTGTGCAGAAAAGGCTTCTTCCGCATCACTCTCCCATACAGCTGTTCTCTGTGCAATGTGCGCTGAATGGTCGAGCAATGCACAGTGACACCATCTGCAGCATGATGACCTTGCAGCTCTTTGGAGGTGGTCTGAGGGTTGTCCTTGACCATTCTGACCATTCTTCGCCTTTGCCTCTTTGTTATTTTTCCTGGCCTGCCACTTCTGGCCTTAACAAGAACTGTGCCTGTTGCCTTCCATTTCCTAATGACATTCCTCACAGTGGAAACTGATAGCTGAAACCTCCGGGATAACTTTTTGTAGCCTTCCCCTAAACCATACTGCTGAACAATCTTTGTTTTTAGATCATTTGATAGCTGTTTTGATGCCCCCATTTTGCCACTGTTCAGAGGAGAATCAAAGAGAAGCAAAACTTGCAATTGGCTAACTTAAATACCCTTTCTAATGATTGAATGCACCTTTTTATGTAATTGAAGGCTTAACGAGTTAATCAGACTAATTCTGTGTTGCAGTTAATCAGCATTTAGTAGGCAGAGGTATTCAAATCAAATAAATGATAAGGGTGCCCAAACTTTTGCACAGCCTTTTTTTCACATTTGATTTAATTTCACACAACTAAATACTGCTACACCAAATATCTTTGTCTGGAAAACACCCCAGCACTCAGTGTTAACTAGAAAAGTAATATTACAATATTATATTGATCTTTTTTGGTGAAGACAGGAAATTATCATGCAGCCTCAGAGGGGTGCCTAAACTTTTGCATACGACTGTATGGACTTCCTGATCTGCGGCGGGCGCACGCTCTTCCCCCGAAGCGGCTGTGCTTCTCGGGGCTCAGGTGTACCTGCAGACCAGTCCAGCAGGCTGGGGTGGAGAGGGGGGAGGGGGGTGGAGGGTTAAATCAGTGAGTCTCCTGTGGTATTCCCCTCCGTCCCGTTGCCGCCGATAAATCTCAGTGCTTTACGATTAGGCACATAAAATGAGTCATAGATCTGGACGGTAAATAAGAGCTTGTCAGTGGGGCCGACGCCAGGCCCGGCTCCTCCCTCACCTCAGGACGCTCTCCCAGAATCACAGCCCCGCAAGACTTCTCGCTATCGAACTGAGGCTAAAGAGGCTCCGATAAATAAGGGCTGATATTCGGGACATTTACGGTGCCACCCTGAAGCACGCTTGCACACGCAGTACAAACAAAACCTTTCCAGGGACGACGTGGAAGGAAGAGAAAATGAAGAAACCAAGTCAACCGCCGGGGAAAAAAAAACAACCCCCACTGTCATCGTGTGACGTCCCTTCTCTGACTTCTGAAATCCCTGTTTCTGTTTCCACAGTGTTTTCATCTCACAGATAAGCACGTGTCGCGTTCCGATGACTCCTCGCAGATAAAAAAACTCCAGGTAAATCACTGAATCAATCCATCAAAAGGAAGCAAATGTGCACTGTACATGCATGACCTCAAAGCACTGATGCCTTTTAATGGACCTCTCGATCCATACATGCAATTAAGCATGCAAAAACATTCCATTAAGAGTCTCCACTTCTATATTTACCCCCGGCGACGCTCAGAAGAACCAGCCGGAGAGACCAAGAGAGAGAGAGACCACCGACGGTCTCCGAGCGGTCTGCAAGAACACACAGTGATGAACACTTCCTCGGCAGCCCGAGCTAATGATCGCGGCCGATTCGTTTACACTGGTCCGAGATGACTCCCCGAATGGCTGCCTCTGAATATCAAACAGACAAACGGACGATGGGGACGGCGGCGCTGATGGACGCGACACGGGGAACCCCACGACCCCTGACACGGCGTTCTGGGCCAGAGAGCTCGTGCACGACGCTGTCCGCATGTGCGAATCGACTTGGGAGACGTTTACATTTAGCCATTTAGCAGACGCTCTTATCCAGAGCGACTTACAGTAAGTACAGGGACATTCCCCCGAGGCAAGTAGGGTGCAGTGTCTTGCCCAGGGACACAACTACATTTTGCACGGCAGGGAATCGAACCAGCAACCTTCGGATTGGTAGCCCGATTCCCTAACCACTCAGCGATCTGACACCCCGTTGAAAACATTGTCAGATAACACACAACGTTATTAGTTTTTTTTAAACGATTAGAGAACCTGATAGAGGCGATATGTATTTCCTTTGAAGGATCAACGATCGTTCCTTTGTTGAGACAGTCGTTCGCACTACTCAAGCGGCTATTGAGCGCAACCGCGCGGTTATCATCTTGAATCTTTCTCCCCGGAAAATTGTCTCACGTGTTGGCAAAAAAGTAGGACGTTATCAAAAGGAGGAGGTGTAAAACGACGACCAGAGGAAGCACACTGCTACAGGCGTGCAATCAGCTAGGAATTCAAAAGCAAGCCCAGCTTCCACAGTGGTATAATCAGAGCGTGAATGGAAGAAAACAATGCTACCGGCTCTGTGGCAGACAGATTCAAAACCATTTTCCCTAGTGAGTAACAAGGGACTCTTTCAAGTAAAAGCAACTATTGTATCTCCGAGCACTGAAACCACAATGCATACATTAACTTTTTTTTTCGCGGACAACTCTGTTAGGAAATTGAAACAGACATGCCGGTCATTCTAGAGACAACAGCTAATATTCGTGAGAACCGCAACCGTGAGTGGAAAAATGGGTTTTACGTGCACCGAAGAATATATATCTCTGTTAATTTCCCCCCATAACTAGATCAAGACAGCAATGTTGGAGAGGGTCTGAACGTAGCGTTTATAAGCCTCTCATTATTTAACATGCTGGGGTCTCCCCGTGGCCCAATGAAAATTTGATAGCAGTGTTACTGCCAGTTCGCAGGCTCCCTACTCCCACACACTGTTTATGAGAATGCAGATGGGAGAGCGAGCAGTCATGGTAGCTAGGACCAGGCCCCTCTCTCCCGGACGGACACAGATACACACCGAGCCACAGCTAATCACCTCTCTGGTAGAAATAAACCCTCACAGTCCGATCCCTAAGCAAGTCAGACAGGAGCAGGGTGACGTGTGTGGGGGGTGTATGTCTGTGTGTATGTGTGTGTGTGTGTGTGTGTGCTGAGGCCGGGCGGATTTCAAAAGCGGTAGCCCTGCCGCGCGGCACCGTAAGCCGCAGTGATGCAGAGGCCCGATGGTGCCGTTTCCTGTCTCCCCATCTGCATACAGTAAAAAACAAACATTCCTGTAAATAAAGACGGTTGTCCGGCAACTGTCTTCCCGGCGACAATGGTATTGACCGTAGTCAGATGCTCCGCTGATTAAAAATTGATCCATTTAGAAAAATCTAATCAACTGAGCAGGATTTTTTTCATACGCAGGGTGGAGCGGGGTGGGGTTGGGGGAGCAGCTGCTGACACCGAGAGGCAGACCTGTTATTAACCCCTGCACCTCCACCCGCAGCACCCTGAACCCCGGCGCACGTCCCTCGGTGCCCCCGAGACCAGACATGGCCCAGACGCCTTGAATTATTCAGCAGTCTGGGAGAGGCTACGGCCAGCTCGCCTATTAATGCCAGGCAGTGGAGGCCAGTGGCTCTAATGGCCAGAGCAGAGTAGCCCTGGGTCCCAGAGGAGCCACCATGAGATGGGGCGCTAGCCATGGGCTGCCGGGGTTGTGAGAGTGAATTCATCAGTGGCTGAGGTCACAGCGGGTTAATGATGTCGCGCGTCTAGACGGACGCTGGACTTACACTCTGTGAGGAAGGCCCCAACATGGGCTGGGATCCTTTATAGGAAAACCAGCAGCAGAACATTGACTCTTTAGAGGCATTTATAATAGGCTGTTATTATTATTGACCTGGACAATGGATCCCCTTTTGCCCTTATGGACGATCCCATCCTCACTCATTTAGACAAGACCAACAACGTCCACAGTAGACAACGATAACCTCTGCCACCGATCGGATGAGTTGAACTCCATCCAAAGAAAAACTTGACATCGGGATGAAAAACAAATGCAAAACATATCGACGGAGCGACTCGAAATGAATTCTGGAAATGAAGAATCCACAGATGCGAGGCACCTTTGATTGCCCTCAACCCCTCATCATCACGCAAACAATTAGAACACCTTGAGAGGGGCCTTTCTGGAAGCCGGGGAGCCTTCCAGTAATCAGGCCATCTCTCCCTCAGAGGGTGAAGGGCTGGGGTGGGGAACACGGCTGGCAACTACTTCTCCGTTGTCATGCTTTCCATCGCCTTGGTGATCGTGTTCTTGTGGCAACCTCCCCCTACCTCTGGGGCTTCAGAACTACAGGACAAACAGGCCCAGGGGGGGCTAACCCCCCCCCCGTGTGCTCATGAGACAGACCAATCAGGAGCAGCGGAACACAAGTCAAGGTGGCACCAATTCGGAGTGTTATTTCAGGATTTATCTCTACCAACTCCGACAGCTCCCAAACGGACAGCAATCAACCACAGCATACTTCAAACACTTACCGTCATTCACAGACGGGACAAATGCTCTATATAATCCAAACTGGGGTAGAGATAAATATCTGTTATATCATCCAGCGGAGATTCATGCACTTCAAGGTTGAGCGTTTGGAGAGGCGGTGCTCGATACGTCTGATGAAGGGGAATGACTTTAGCCTTCAATAGGCTCTTGGACCAGGACTCCTCGCCACGACACACGCCCGTCTGATGCCAAGCACATTTACGGTTAAGGTCAGCATCTATGCTGTGATTGAACCGCGCCAAGGGCAACCCATTGGAGTGTAGATGTCACACACACATACACACACACCCCTCTGCCATTTACACAAATGCAATTTCCACAGCCTCCCTCCCTCAAGGTGAGTATGCACATAACTCACAGACCCCACAGGCCTTTCTGATCGTCGCACAGGAAGAGGACGAGGTGAGGCTCGCGATCCAAATGAGGAACCAGAGTGCCGAAAGGGAGAGAAACCTTTCGAATACACGCGAGTTGTTTCAATCAAGCTAATCAAGTGGACACGTGTGGGAACGCAACCACCGTGGGTTCATTCCGGACGATAACCATCCTGACCACTCGGCTGTGTCCCCGAACGCCATGCTAGCAGAGATCCCAGGTCCAGAAGGAACCCTATGGAGCTGGGTCTTTACTGTACCTAAATGTCCCTTCTCGCGTGCCAGATCCCCGGGCATCCCATAATAAAAGGTACAGCATTTAGCCCTCTGGTTGAAACCTCACTGTAGCGGCTCGGACGTGTTTTCTTCCTCGAGCCCTATCCAGCAGAAGCCCGAAGCAACGTTTAGCTAAACCTGCTGGCCTACGTAGGCACAGAGAGTCCCCAGAGGGCTGAACAATCAGACAATTTCAAGATCATGAAGCATTAAACCAATCCCGGCAGGGTACACTAATTAAACAGCCGAGCCCGGCACAGCCAACCAATCCCCACAGAGCAATTAAATCCATCCCCTCTAAAACACTGTGGAACCTGTCTGGGGAAAACCACTGAGGAGAGAGAGGGAGGGAGAACGAGAGAGAAGAGAGGGAGTGGGGATGGGGGGGGGAGAGAGAGTTGGGGGGTATCATAAGATTCATCTAAAAAAGGGGGGAACTATAGGGGAATGCAGTGAGAGACCGAGAAAGGAAAATTGAAAAAGGAGATTCAATTGATCCCTTTGTTCTTTCTCTTTATTTTTTAATTACAATTCAAAACCTGGTGCAATTCTTTTCCTTTAAAAAAAAATCCTGTACCAAGATAAGGGCGCCCGTAACCACGTACTAATGCCAAAGTAGTGACCCTGTTGCTATGAACATTTGCATATTTAACTGAGATGAGAGAGTTCAGAAGGCGTCCCTGAGAGTACCAGGAAGAGAGGATCGCCTCAGGGCCTATATTACACACTCACACAGCTGCTAACACAGTTGCAACACCTAATCAATACTCAGACGTCCTCTACCACCAAAATAAGTGAGTAGGTGACAAAAGAGGAATGACATCAAAGGGCCTCGCTAAAAGAAGCCGTTGCATGGAAACAGGAACGTGATGGACGGGGGGGAAACGGGTTTGTGTTCGGCGGTAAAAACGATCTGGACATATTTATCCTCTACCTACTCTGACATCTTTGAAGTCGTGCTCTCCACACCACATCAACAAACCCTGCAGTCGTTCTTACGAAACATTACGCTCTATTTTTGATGTGGTTTTTTTTTGGGGTTCATAAGTAATAAATGATGAATTATCTTGAAACCGTGTTTTGAAAGACTGTTACTTCAGTACTGAAGTTACTCTTCAAATAGACAGAAAAGGTATAAATCATAGAAAATAAGTGAATGACAGGTATATTTGTTAAGTGCACACGTACTGGTGAAAATCAGCACTGTGTGTCGTTTTCAGACGTATTAACAGTGAATGAGTTACCGGGTTTACTGACGGAACTACAAATGAGACACGAGCATTTGTCTTAACATTCGCGAGAACAACACTCCATTCGCAGCAGCACTCCGCCATCAGAAGTGTAAACAAGGGGACTGGATGGAGAGACGGGCCTGCTGCCCTTCCCCGGCGACGAGATGGATAAATCACACCAGCGCCTCACTTCCTGTTCCTCTCCATTAAAAATGATAAACTGTTCCTCTTGAAGCCACTCGCTCGCTTTAGGGTCCCAGTCTGCACCTTCGTAGTAAAAAAAGAAAAGAAAAAAAGAAAACCAGGACTGCGCTCAGATTTATTCCATCCTCCTCCCATTGTTGGGGATGAATAAGAGAGTAATTAAGTGTGCTGGGGTAGCAGCTGCACAAAGACAAGACCGGCTAACATAACAAGCCAGATCCATCTGGTTTTTCGCTGTACCCCACCTTTTGCATTATTTTGATAAATCAAAGGACATCTGCTTAGTGATAACAAATGCTGCTTTACTGCTCAGAAGACCCACCGAGGCCCTGTTTCTCAGGTCCTCCTTCACCCCCTTTTAAATGAGTACAAATGGGTCCCCGCAAACAAGACACGTGCAGAAACCTCCTCGTCCTCCACTCTAGTAAACACAGGGCACGTAATAAGTCCAGGATCCCCATAGGGACCTCTAAGAGGGGCAGTGAGGCATTGATCTCATGAGTGTAGGGCCTCGGGAGCCCCCTTCACACCACGCTAACCCCCACATCACCACAGACCAGCGCCATACAGACTCCCCTTCACACCACGCTAACCCCCACATCACCACAGACCAGCGCCATACAGACTCCCCTTCACACCAGGCTAACCCCCACATCACCACAGACCAGCGCCATACAGACTGCCCTTCACACCACGCTAACCCCCACGTCACCACAGACCAGCGCCATACAGACTGCCCTACTCCCACACTCGGCACAACAACAAAAAAAACCAGGGTTTGCTTTTCTATCCATGAAGGACGAAATGGACAATGGAAGGAGAATTACGGTCACTGAAACCATGCCAAACACACGGCACCGGCGCAGACGGGGTTGAAGAGGGCCTGTGCAGCGAGGGGAAGGAGGGAGGCGAGGGAGAATGGGAGGGATTCAATGTAAGCTCACTCAAATGAACAAGAAAGGCTGGTGCTCAATACGTCTGCCGTGCCGTCAGACAGTCAAAACAAATAAAGCCGGGGACCACAGCGGAGAGACACACCAGCTCAATATGGACTCACTGGGCAGGGGGACTGGCTGTCAGCAGGGAGAGAGGACCCTAGCTTTGTACCCATAGCAATGAGCCATTACCTTTCCCCCTGAAGCTTCCGCCTGGCTCGGTGCTCGAGAAGAGGAGCTGCACTGGCGCTATGGAGCCTTCCTCCTGCAGAATAATGTGTCCCTGAAGTTTTGTTAAAGCTGGTTATTTACTCCTGCAAAGCAATTTCTATAGCCCGGGGCCAGAAGGAGAAAAGAGAGAGAGAGCTATGAAGAATCATGTGTCTGTGCTAGGGCTGGTTGTTATGGTTAGTCTATACTTAGACCACTAAACCAATGCACCCCTCATGGGTACTGATCTTGCCAAGATCCACCATATTAGAACCCTATAGCCACCAGGAGCAAATAGAACATCACCTTTTTTTTTCTATGACAAATGATGGTAGTATGCTCAATAAATACTCATTCCTAACGTAAATTACACGATCAATACTACTGCTATCATGCTGTCCTCTTCTTTGTTATTTTTCAAGTTTCGTATTTTTCTAACCAGGTCGCTACAGCGGCAGCTGTTCCAGAAAGGCACTAGTCATCATCTCGGCGACATCTAACACCTATCGAATACCGACACGTATTCTGGAGACGGGGACGTAAAAAACGCGACGAGTGGGCTGAGGTTGGGCGTGGAGATCGGGAGGAGGGAAGGTCAAAGCGATTAAGCTGACAACAGCGACAGGCCCAGTGTTTCCCCGCGCGTTCACTCGCCATAGTTGTCATTCTGCTCCCGACGCAGCGACGTCGCCTTTGAAGTCTTTGCCACTCACGCACTAGAGAGGTTAAATGGCTTAATGCCGAAGTCTGTTTCACTTCTCTCCCTTTGCCTCTGTTTCATGTACCGCCAGGGTTATGGAGCTGGGATTTCACACAACTCAATCGAGAGTCTAGTTACTACTGCCTCGTTCACATCTTCTTTGTCATCGCTGTCTAAAGGCTGCGGCTTAGAGTAAATCATACTCTGACACACTCTCCCCTCCTATCCTTTTCCATTGCGGAGAACGTCGACGTGTGTGTGATTGCAACTAGAAGCCTTAGTTGGAGCTAAATCTCCATTACGTTAAAAAAAAACAACAACACTTAGCTCACGCTGAGCTTGGGGGGAGAGGTCTCGCTGCATTCCCCCGGGGCTCAGTCTCCAAGACCCAGGCTGCCTCCCTGGGTTGCCCCTGCTGTTTGTTGTTGAGACTTTCAATGGCTGCCTGAGGAGTGATTTGCTTTTCCTCCCTCCCTCCCTCCCTCCCTCCCTGTCTGCCTGCCTGAACACTTATATTGGACACAGCTTTCCTCAGGAACCGAACCCCTCACACTTTAGTGCTCTGGCCCAGACACTTCCTGTAAATGATGAGATTATGTTGGCACCTCGTGTGACACACACAATAACAACAAACAAATCTATTAAAGCATGAATGAAAGGGAGATGGAGACCAATTTTCACAGCCAATTTGAGATTGCAGGGTTGGGTTTAGGGGGGCGGGAGACGCTGGCACACGGTACGCAGAGCAAGGCTGGCAGCGACGGCATGCAGGCTCACTGGCTGCAAAGCAATTTCACTGTTTGGCAATACTGTAGCCTCTGTGTGCTGGATTAAGGCTGACACCAGAGAGCCTGAGTCATGCTAAATGTAGTACAATCATAGCCTTTTGTTCCTGATCTAAACCTCGGTGCCACATGGCAGGACGGAGAGAGGTGCGTGGTGACAAACAGGCATCAAAAATCCTATTAAGTAACATTATTATCACCGCAACAACATATGTATTTTCCTGAATCTGAATGAACTGAGGGACGTCATTGTATGGAGTCTTGATAGACAAGTATTATGGTAAAGCATATGAAAGCTCTCCGAAAAGATCCAAATCAACAAATGTTATATCTTAGCATGAAATAGTACCACAGAAATATTCAGAGACAGTTACTTCCAATGATATGCTAATACAATGAGAAGATGAATGTTGGTAGTAACAGCAGGTTAACTGTGCTCCATACAAACACAGTCTCAGCTCACCTCCTAATGTCTAAGAATGCTCCCTACTGGCTGAGTGATCTCCTGGGCCTTCACCCTATTGGATGGGATTTGAGCTTGGGCCCAGCAGGACCTGGCAGGACAACTCCTGACCCGTCCTTTCCATGGTCGCCCACGGAAACGCCATCTGGCTGGTGTGAATGATTACCGCGGCAATGGCCGTGTGACCTGCTGCCAGCAGGAACCAAGGTCACTCCACCTCCACGCTCTCCCCCTCTCTCTCTGTCCTCTGTTTATTTCGCTCCAGGTGAATCATTATTTTCATATAATCTAGTTCACAAAACATGAATTGCACAACCTCTGTTGTTACTGTGGCTTTAATGGGGATTACGGTGAAAGTTTCACAATAGAAAGTCTCAGTTGATTAATTTACTACATAGAATACCGAGAATAATCTCTGCTAATGTGCAGATTCTGTTCATTTGCTATTAATCTGCCCACGTTTTCAGTTAACACTATGCCACTGATTACAGTAGTATGCACATGAAGACTATATTGAAAGTTCTGAGCTCAGAACTGTCGGATATCTGTTGGGGGTGACAAATTGAGATTGTAAAAAGTTATTATTGCTGATATAGTGATCTCTCCGAGGCGTACAGTACATCTAATGATGATAAGTATGATAGACTGACATTTGATGACTCTTTTATGCTGCAGTATGCTGTTTAATGTAACAGCCAGTAAGGACATGTCATGTGTTTGATGTGAAATCATGATTATAATGGGATCAAAGAAGCAGGCTTGTCAATAGCATGTGTGCATCCTTGTCTGTTATACATGCAAGATGTATACAGACAAGATCTGTTCCAAGATCAATAATGAAATCACTTTGACAACTGACAGTCTTCAGATTTAGCAGTAACATGTTTTTGTTGAGAGATTGACATTCATATGATGGTATTAATTATGCATATCTATAGGCATACGTTATCTAAATTCATTATGGCTTCATCATTATTTAATACACTCACCTCAGAACAGAGCTGCAGTTCAATTTAGACAATATTTTTTTCGAATAATAGATTTTGTTCACACTAAAGCTTTGGCCCCAGTTTGATGATGCAGAAGCATACGACTTTACAACAGGCAGGAATAAAACACCAACGGAATGTCATAACTGGCCTTTTGGATCCTCGACTACATGAGTAGTCCAAAGATTGGGGAGGGGGGCGAAGAATAATCGGCCACACAAGACAACCTAGAACAGATCTGATTTCTTCTCGGTAGGTTTTTCTGCGGGACCTGGCGTGCCATGCTCCTGTCGTTTCTCATGTTACAGAACATCAATCATACGGCAGAGACAGTGCCCTTGCGCTGGCCGAGCCTGATTTACAAACATTAGCGGGGAATACAATTACACAGTCCTTGCCCGTGTAGCCTAGTGCTCACAATGCGGCTTGAGAGAAAGGGAGGGGGGGTGAAGAAAACACAAAACGTTTAGCTTCTTCAAGCATACCCTATTCCGTAAAGACTAGCACGCAAAGCAATGTTGCAGACATGTTCGACATAATGTTGCATACGGCCAACAGTGGACTGCAGCCTTAATCTAAAAACATATAGGATATTTTTAAATACACCTATAGGCATGTGCATAAATGTGTTAAAGTTGTCAGCAAAGATTGTAAATAGCCTCGCCTCGCCATAGAACAGCTACTATGTGTGGGATACATGCGAAAAATAAAACTGCAATTGCCTATGCAATGTGTATTGCCTACCCCATTTGGCTTATTCAGTTTGAAGCCTGCTTAACGCGCAGGCAACATAATCGAATATAGCCTAGATTAGGATATTGCAAATAGCATTATCATATTAAATCACGGGAAACATAGCATTGTCAAAATTATATGTCCAAATCTTTTAAAAGAAAAAACGATAAGCCCAATCAAATAACCTACAACTGACAACATAACCAGTCGTCAGTATTGCGCACGCAACAAAAAAAACTTTTCATGAGATAGGCAGCATATCGTGCAGAAGTTGATCCGACTCAATTGAATAAAAATCGACTTCAAGATAACCCTGAATAAAATGTAGACTAGCATAACTAAAAACAGATGCAGTGGTCGGCAACATACGACTCACAAATGAAATGAAACATTTAACTGGAAACTAAAAAAGTTACGTCAACCAGCACGATTCGCAAGAATACTAAAAGTTTCAATCCTGTATGAACACCAAGTATAAGCGCTGTAAATAAACAGAAACGTTTAAAATATAGGCAATGTCCATGGTCCTGATCCCAGCGGTGAGCGCAGAGCGCAGGCTAGGCTACAGAGCGCCTGTGCTATTCTATGGTCGCTCCATCGCTGATCAATGATTGAACTGAACAAAGGCAGAAGGGGATCAATTTCTAATAACTATCAATGCAACACCGCTAGTAACATAAAGAATTGGTCCTGAAAAACATATTTCGCATCGTTTTCAAGTGTATAAACGTCTATAAATGCGCATATAGGTAAATGTAAAGGATAACACTAACCTGAAGCCGCCGTAGATCAAATTTCTTCCAATATTGAAACATCGATCCCACATCGGCGGCCATCTTGGGGGATATTGAAGAGATTTTTTCAGCGGCTGCAATAAATATGTGGGCTGGATTCCCCTCGTTAAACAACGTTTACGTTTACTCCTTCTTGAAAAAAAAGTAATGAATACATGAGAGTCCCTTGATATCTTTGGCAAGTCCGCCAATATCTTTGGAGCGATATGACGGACCCCGTGCGTTTTAAAAGTGTAAGAAAACTGTAGCCATGCATTTGTGCAGTCCAAGAGATAAACTGGGCAATTGCACTTGATTTTGGTTTGGCAAAGTTATCAATACTGACGTAAGGGGCTGATCAATACTGTCTGGAAAAGGAAAAGAGAACTACAATAGCCTATAGCCTGTGTGTTATTCCGTGTGTTTTACCATCACAGACGAATATACATGAAAAGGGCAACTCCTGGGGTATTTGGCCAGGTGTTTAGTTGTAACAACAACAACAACCAAAAACACTCAATACCCTTAATAATTGGCGCAGATGTTTAAGGCTACACTAGACTTTATTTTATAGAACTTTATTTGAGAGTTCGCATATAGCCTATAAGTGCTTATTAATTTGCCCAATGCACAATAAATAGGCTATAGATTATGGGATGTCCACTTAGTTTTGGGAGTTGGTATATATTTGTCAATATTTCTCTTTAAGCCAGAAGCCTAATTTGATATTTTGATCTCTGAAATGGTCGTGAAGGGAAATGTGACAAATATTGGGTTCTGGTGTAAATCTGTTTTCTGCTTAATAGCTACACGAGGGGAGGCTGTAACGATTACAGTATAACTTGATAACATGGACAAAGCTACACAATTGCCTCAAAGAGAGGCTCCAATTGGGTTAAATAATAATGCACTTATACGGTTGATTATTGCATAGCACAAATTTAGCTTAGACAGTAAAGTTCACTAAAAGTTGATATACCGGGTATCAAGTTAGTGGAGCCCAATTTGCATGCAATAATATATTTTCTGTAATATCCCTTTATTTTCTCCGACCTCTGTTTTCTACACTCATCATGTGCTATTAGTTTCTGAAGGTTAGTAAATAATTCTTCATCTTACAAATGATCAATCATACTATTAGTCAATCTTTCATCCAGAAAGGAGAGACCGTTGAACAATGCAAAAGTTTGCGTCCTTAGCTCCCCCTGCTGGCTATAATCTTGTTTTTGTAAAATACATTTGAATATTGAAAGTATTCAGTATCAATTGCACCCCACCACACCCACACACACCCCTCACCCCAAAAAGACATAAAAATACAATCCCATGCTTGAATGCCATTGCAAAAATAGGTACGTTACAATGCACCCTCAGCAGATAACTGTAATGGGCATCTCTACAATGATACATGCCTTAAATAATGGCCCCAGCGAGTGGAAATTATTTGCATATAAGTCACAGTTTTACCTCTCACAACACAAAGGGAAGAATGTGAAACAATATTCCAGACACAAAATACCTACGGGGGAAACTGAGGGACTCATATCAAAAGTTTCAGTATTATTGCGTTTTATTTGTGGCTCCAGGGTGGGAGTGAGACGCAAGCCTTATAAGAATATAATAACATCTTAGTTAGAAATGATTTATCAAGAAACGTAATATTCAATTTCAATGCAGGGTTTGGTATAACGGGGCACATTAATGCCAATGTTGCCACTGGAAACCCGGTTCTGTGTTTAAACGTATCGTCGTTCAAGGTTGACAGACCTGTCATTCTAGTCTCTTCCAACAGATCTCATTATCCAACATATTGATCCATAAAAGGTACAGAGGCAATTGTTGATCTTGTCTAATGTGCCAATGTGGATGTGAATAAAAAGATCAGCCTAGTGATATTTCAAGCAATTAGCATCAATTGGTGACTGTGGGTGCAACATGTTAACGTTCAGGTGTTTTATTGCTGGATCATCGTTCACGTACCGATATCAATCTGTTGATAAGCAAAGATGTGTTGTTTACGCCATCTACTGGACAATTTTCGAAACAACCATTTAATCCCACCAAAAATCGTTTATGGATTTATCTTGCATGTGTTCGTGTTTACAGTGTCCCTTGTGATATTTGTCAAACTATTTATCTATAGGCTAGACTAAAAGTTATAATTTATATAATGGTAGATATTAAAGAACATTGTGCCTCAATCTTAAACTGTACCTCAGAATACATCCAATATTCCAGATCGTTGCTAAAATGTAGCCTAAATAAATCACTAGCTGGTCTTCTTGCTGTCTGATTACATCACCTACTGTGACTCCATTCGCTCAAACAGTTTTGAGGGATGGAAGATTTCTGACATTGGGCAAACGGCTGTCCCTGGGATTGAACACACCCTATGGGGGAGCGCCAATCCTGTAACATTAGCCATCCTAGCCTTTGTGCGTGAGGGTAAAGAATACGACGAGCACCTTCCACTATACCCCTTTCATCAACATATGATTGGGATGTTTAACAGTACACTTAAAGACTCAGCACCCGGCCCAAGTCCTCCAATTGTTAGACTGTGAGGGACATGACCCTGTCGTCAACCAAATCACAGTTGAGTTCTGGTCGCCATGAGACGGCTGGAGGATGGAACACTGCGAGTGGAGCTGTCAATCAATCCTGCTGCTCTACCCATCTGGCTGAGCCTTAACTCTGCTCGTCCATTCCTGTGTCTCAGGTGTGTGATGCACCACTGTACAGTTACCCTACATCTCATACTGTTGCAGCCCTGGACAATGATGGGGAAGGGTTGATCTCCTCACCTGTGACACTGCCTAAAGAAGGCATGGGCTATTTATAGCATATGGGCAGTCACAACTGTTGAGGCATCAGTATATATGTAGCCCTAGATGCCAATACTGCCCCATCCCGAGGCATCAAGGAGCACTGTTTGTCCTTCTCCAGCTACCGTACAAGAAGATGGTGAGTTGATTTTGCTAGATGCTTGAGTTCTTCACGTAAGTGCCTCTGATCTCAAAACGGTTTAGACAGCCATTGTAGAAGTAGATTATTTAAGAAGAAAACCATACTTTAAATCTGTACTATTTTGAAGGATCGCTTGTTACAGAGTTGAATGGTTCATGTTTGTTTTACTGTAGCTTCATGATATGTACAGTATGAGACTGAATCTGGAGAATGAAGATGATGAAAGGTGTTGCCTGTCTGACAATCTGTTGAAATAGATCAAATAGGGCTGAGTAAACCATCTCAGAGAATCTTGAGTTTTTATCTTTACATCCTAAGAAACTACACATCCTCTTACTATAAAACCTGTTTATTGAGATAAAAGAGCAAAAGCTCCCATTATTTACTGCATTGTTTGATCATCGTGCTTGCATTGAAAGTAGACAATTGTGAGTCGAAAATCAACATGTAACTCTTCCATGAGACACAATGACCTTATCTTGCGAGGCACAACTGTTTGGGTAATCCACTGTAACAATAGGCAGCAGCTGTCGGGAGGCCTGTGAATCCAGGCAGTGTGATGTCATCAAAATGCCTTCCCTCACACTTCACTGTTCTGCGGCAGTCGCGTACATAACTCTGCATAATCCTAGCCTTCATTGGATTTCTAGTGAAACATGGCTCACTGCGCCACCCTGTCACCACCCCTTACCCCACCCTTACCCCAGGGAGTAATCCCCCATCTGATCCAGGGGCGTGCCGAGCCAGACGACCACACCCTAACCGGGCTAATTATACTATCAGAGAGAAAAGGGGACTCTGCAGATGTTTCAGTGACAAAACACCTTACGGTGAAATATGGGTTACAACATTAATGTTATCTTTTGACTGCACTCGTGCCGTCTGGAATAACGTGTCGCGATCGTCGCAATAATCAAACAATAGCGATCCTTCTCATCGATGAGTGGATTGTGCTCAACTGTATTGTGTTTAAATGCAGTGGGTTCTTTTCTCTCACTCAGGCTCCCAAGAAAGCAAAGAAGAGGTCAGAAGGAGCCAACTCCAATGTGTTTTCTATGTTTGAACAGGCTCAGATCCAGGAGTTTAAAGAAGTCAGTGTTCATTCATTCAATGTTAATATAAGGATAATCTGACAAAGCGTGTCCTGGTCCTAACAACCATTCACTTTCCACAGGCCTTCACTATCATGGACCAAAATAGAGATGGCTTCATCGACAAAAACGACTTGAGAGACACATTTGCTGCTTTGGGTAACTATAAGTGTGTGTGGTGGGTGTGTGTGTGTGTGTGGTGGGGTGGGGTCCATACATACATAGGACGTTCATGTTGACAGTGTAATCCCATCCTTTGCATGGAAAATGCATCATGCTGTTACCACAGATTTGTGGTCCCTAATCCCTGCTTCTGTTCTAGGTCGTTTAAATGTGAAGCAAGAGGAGATTGATGAGATGTTGAAGGAGGCTCCAGGGCCCATCAACTTCACAGTGTTCCTCACCATGTTTGGAGAGAAGCTAAAGGGTAAGAGAAAATACGTCTTCTGCTTTTCATCCATGTTTACAAGTTACATTTAAAAAAACGCTAGTGGAAATGTCCACATGGATGCAGATGTAAATAGATGTGACAATCTCAGTGTTAATCTTGGATTTAAAGTTCACAGTGTCCTTATTCCCCAAGGTGCCGACGCAGAGGAGACCATACTTAATGCTTTCAAAGTATTTGATCCTGAAGGAAAGGGGACATTGAAGAAGGACTTGTGAGTGTCTATACATAGAGTCTACTGACAGGATATGAGGCGTGGAGGCATTTAGACCTGTGATGAGTACTGCTGCTTCTCTCCACAGTGTCACACAGATGTTAAGCACTCAGGCCGACCGGTTCTCTCCTGAAGAGGTCAGACAAAACACTCATTCTGCTGTGTGTTGTCATGATAGGCACTAACTAGCACTAACGGGGACCGTCCCTAGCCCCCCATATTTCATCATGCCATGAAACTAGAATGTAATAGTATTTTTAAATATTTGTTTACCCATTAAGTAGTATCTGGTTCATCTATCAATTCAGATGGAGCAGATGTTTGCAGCCTTCCCCCCAGATGTTGCTGGGAATTTGGACTACAACAACCTGGTCTACATCATCACACATGGAGAGGAGAAAGATCAGGAATAGATCCACTACACATTGGTTGCTTGGCTATGTTGTGGTTCTGTTCCTGTGCATCAATGCTGTTCATCAATGTATTTCCTGTGCAGGAAATGTCTGATGTGTTCAGGGATGAACATCTTGTAAATAAAGTTATTTGGACCCAAATTACTTCTGATCACTGTTGAACCAACCATGCACTATGCAATGTGTGGATAGAATATATTCATAGTCTGGTTGTTGTCAGACTGGTTGTTGTGTAAGCTTAAAAATAAACTGTTAAATGACTGCCATCTGTGTCTTCGCTCACACTTTCC
Organism: Mallotus villosus; assembly: GCA_903064625.1. Classification (NCBI taxonomy): domain Eukaryota; kingdom Metazoa; phylum Chordata; class Actinopteri; order Osmeriformes; family Salangidae; genus Mallotus; species Mallotus villosus. Next base: position 738,999 of record CAEFZP010005648.1, on the reverse strand, counting down.
AGCAAATCCAACAGGTGATGAAAACAATAATTATACAATAGGGCCTAAAGTTGTGGGATAAGTTAAAATACTTTTGACATTCAAAAGAACACCGCAAATATAACGGTGACATTGGCACTGTAAGCTTCCCACACAGCAGATGGCAGCATCTGTCAAATTTGCCACTGTATATCAGCTTTCTACCCAGCAGTCGTAGGTGTGGCTAAATAATGACAGGGGGCATCGTTAGCTTACGGCTAGCTGACAGAGGCTAACGCACAATATTTTTTCCCGGTAGATTGCAGACAATATTAGAGGAAGATTAGGGCAAACCAGAGATGCCAGAGTAAATATCTGTAAATAAGAAACGACCTAATACAATTTTAGAAGCAGGGTTTAATCCGCCCCTTTTTGAATTTCAAAACGACACATTTTACGTAGCTAATATCATATTATTTAACTCGATACTCCTCTAGCTAACAACAAGCCCTAGATTTGCAGCTCACTCAGTAAATTTTTTGCGTCGCCATGGCCGATGTTGACAAACTAAATATAGACAGTATCATTCAGCGTCTTTTAGAAGGTAAGTAAAGGTTTTACGATTGTTTTATCAACTGCGTACCAAGCAAGTTCAGTATGTGCATTATTGTAATGCTAGGTAGTGAGCTAGTTGGGTAGCGCAGCTTTCGACCAGCAGCAGCAGATGAAAGCCAACCGGTACCGAACAGTTATCTACGGAGCATAGCTAACCCGCTACTAGTACTAGACTGCTAGCATTGTTCTATGGAGTGTCCGCTTGAGGATTTCAACTGAAAACTAGTAGCTATATTCCCACAAGTAATGTCATATTATGTATGTATAGTAAATGGTGTAGGTGGCCATTTTACGCTGTTAAATAGCATTTATTTGCCTTAAATGATGTCGTAAAAATTATTTGATGGCGCACACTGTTCCTGGAAGCCAGCGGAAGCCAGACATGAATCATAAATATTGCATGACCAGTCATTTGTCGGCCGTTCTAGCCACAGACATGATCACACACACAAGTATCTGAAGGTTAATGGCTCTTATCAGTGGCTGCAATAGTGCATTAGATAATAAGATACCTGCTTTGTCTGGGTTGTTCATTTGTAGTCAGAGGAGCAAAGCCAGGAAAGAATGTGCAGCTGCAGGAAAACGAGATTCGAGGGCTGTGCCTCAAGTCCAGGGAGATCTTCCTCAGCCAGCCAATTCTACTGGAGCTAGAAGCTCCCCTCAAGATATGTGGTGAGTAGACTGTGGAAAGTTCATTAAGATGCTAACCCAAATCACATGCAGAAGTTACTTGTTGTAACCCAATCACAATTTTTTCTTTTCACAAAAATATTGTTTCTGCAGGTGATATCCATGGGCAATATTACGATTTATTGAGGCTATTTGAGTATGGGGGTTTCCCTCCAGAGAGCAACTACCTTTTCCTGGGAGACTATGTGGACAGAGGAAAGCAGTCCCTGGAGACTATCTGTCTGCTGCTGGCTTACAAAATCAAATACCCAGAAAACTTCTTTCTGCTGAGGGGAAACCACGAGTGTGCTTCCATCAACAGGATTTATGGATTCTATGATGAGTGTGAGTTAGTTGTGTCTGCATGGGTTTCTTTCTGTTTTATGTTTGCGTCAGCAGGCAGAGCTGCATATCAATATAATCAGGTACATTTGATTGTATTTAAGCGTGTGCTCAACTGTCCTTTTGATGTTTCATTCACTTTCTTATAGGTAAAAGAAGGTATAACATCAAGCTGTGGAAAACGTTCACAGACTGTTTTAACTGCCTCCCAATCGCTGCCATTGTTGATGAAAAGATCTTCTGTTGCCATGGAGGTAGGTTCTCTATCGCAGTGATGTTCAACCCTGGTCCTCAGGGGACATCTGTCCTGCATGTTTTAGATTTTTACCAGCTTCAACACACCTGATTCAAATTAATGGGTCGTTACCAGGTCACTGCTCTATCATACCGATTAGTCTTATTTGACCCTGAGATATTAAGATTTAGAAAATGTTTATATTTGAAAAGTTATATTGCAATTTAATTTTAGTCTTATTTTACCCTGCGATATTAAGGAGATTTCGATTTTTTAATATATTTTATATTTAAAAAGTCATATGGCACCTTTTTTTATCATATGTCATTTACTTATACAGACTTGAATGTACCTCACATCTTGTGTTCCTCAGGGCTGTCTCCAGACCTGCAGTCCATGGAGCAAATCCGACGTGTCATGCGGCCAACTGATGTCCCCGACCAGGGTCTCCTGTGTGACCTTCTCTGGTCTGATCCAGACAAGGATGTCCTGGGCTGGGGGGAGAACGACAGGGGTGTGTCATTCACCTTTGGGTCTGAGGTGGTGGCAAAGTTCCTGCACAAACATGACCTTGATCTTATCTGCCGCGCCCACCAGGTACTGTCAATCTGTTTAAACCCAAATTTTGTGTCTGAAATCTCTTTAGAATCAGAATCAGAATGGGTTTGAATCGCCATGAAACACATTCTAATTCTGAAGACAGACTGAAACGTCTTCACCTGAAGATGTATGGTATTTTAATAGGCTTTACGGAATTATCTATCGTACTAATTTTTCTCTCTTTCACCACAATGTTAGGTTGTTGAGGATGGCTATGAGTTCTTTGCCAAGAGACAGCTGGTAACACTATTCTCCGCACCCAACTACTGCGGGGAATTTGACAACGCTGGTGCCATGATGAGCGTGGATGAGACTCTCATGTGTTCATTTCAGGTGCGGTTTTATCATTCACTCACTTAGAAACTGCATTCACAATTTGAGATGATTCAGTGTCCTGGTCGAAGTCAACATCTGCCATTGGTATTACATTGGTGTCACTCTTGATATATTTTTTTTCCGCTTGTAGATTTTAAAACCAGCTGAGAAGAAGAAGCCAAATGGCAGCCGTCCAGTGACACCCCCTCGCAACATGGTCACCAAGCAGGCCAAGAAATAAGACGGCATGAGGGGGGTTATGTCTCACTCCCTGTCCTACTTTCATTTTGCATAGGAAGGGTTGGTGGCCTGTTGCTGCCAATACTGAAAAGTTATCCACTCTAACCTGACGAAAGCAAAATTGTTGTTTTTTTTCCTCCACAAAGGTAAATTGATATGTCACCATGAAAACCTCAGGTGTTTTGCACTCCATTGTAATTAGTCTTTATCACATGACTGTTCAAGGAGGAACAATGTAACATGACGGATAATGCACAGGAATGCCTTGTTTGAAGCTGTGCACAGTTTGTTCCAATTTATGTGACATGTTTTTTCTGTTATCACTTGTTTCTCACCGAAATAACGAGAACTAACAGTTTAAAAATAATTGTGGAAAATGTCACAAACTCTTTGTTCTTTATATCTGTACACCGTTCATTATCATAGGACATTGAACCTGCACTCTGATCGCCACTGCATCATCACCATTTTTGAATAAGTCTTGTGCTGAATTAAATTAATTAATAAAGCATTATTGTAATGTCTTAATCTTTCTAATAAACTTTTAGCACATTTAGGGGAAAATGGCATTTGCATTTTATTCTTCAGCAACATCTCTTTTTATAGTTTTTTGTGAGTTGCGTGACAAAGACCGTAATATTAGGATAGGGTCGGTATGGGAGACCTGTGACCTGATAGAGCGTGGAAGTGTAGCTTCTGCCAGAAGGCGGTGCTAAAAACCACGTCCTTATGTTATAATAATGCAGTGGGTCTGGCTAAAACGGAACGTAATCTTCAAACATTTCTCCTAATTGTAACCCCCATAATCTACTGTATAATATTGTCATTGGGAATATTCTGTCGGTTATACGGTGAGGCAGTGTCCCAATTATTAGGAATGGAGATTCACACGTTATATAAAAAATATTATATAACATATTGTATACATGTTATATAAAACATTATATTCTGGTTTTTTTTTACTGTACTTGTTTAATATTGTTTATCGATTTATTTTGCCCAAAAAAGTTCATACATTTTTAATGGTGGAATGGAAGTTGAATAATTCCCATATAAGGAAATCCGAATTGCGTAAGGTTGATGACGTCAGGGCTGTCACAAGACCTGTGAAGCCAAGGCAGGCTTTTAGCTACGCTTCACAGTGGTAGATAAGATATGTAACCAGCTGAGCGAGCAAGCAACATTCTTGTCATGTTACAGTGGTGAATGAGTATCGTTTGCTGTCTGGATGTGCGGATTATTTTATATAACGGGATAATATTTTTGAATTTGCAGTGTCTCTAGACTATTAAAAACAAGCATCGGTCAGCCGAGTGCACTGTCGGTGTGTTGTTAGCTAACACTAGCCAGCAGCTAGGCTGGTTTGCGGCTTTGTCTGCCTGTATGCGTGGCGAATGTTATTGTCAGGTTAGCTTCGCTGTGAAAGCAAGTCAGGATTTGGTGGCTATATCGACGCTGAGCTAGCTAGATTGCTAGCTTGGCAAGTTAGTTTAGAAGGAGTTGGTGTGTAGGTGATGTTGTCCGTACTTTCGTACGGTAGACTAGTTGCCAGAGCTGTTATTGGCGGACTTTCTCAAACAGATAGCCGCGATTACAGCCTGGTAACAGCAAGCTGTGGTTTTGGAAAGGATTTTCGCAAGGGCATCTTGAAGAAAGGGATGTGTTACGGAGACGACGCCTGCTTCATTGCTCGACATAGATCTGCTGATGTATTAGGTAAGTTTATCATCCAATAATTATAACACATAATGGTGTACAGTAGCTTGATTGTCAAATAGACAACGAATGGCACAAAGCGAGCATACTACACACGCTAGGAGAAAGACATGGCTCAAATCCATAGTAAACTAGAGAGCATGCAATTTCTGGGGAAATTGTGAGGGTGTGCCTGCTTGTCCGTCCCTTTAAGTTTTTCCCTTCTAGTGATATTTTCAAGCATTTAGCCTACTCATAGTCTATTGCATAATAATTCATTAAGAACACCCTTGGAAAGAAGCTACTGTAACAACGTTATCACTGGAAATATTTCTGATGGAATGGCGATTCAAACAGTAGCTCTATATCTGCTAACTTATGACGTGCCCCCAAAAACGTACATAAACTTGACATTTATTTAGTGGAAAATCGCTCATGCATAAAAAGCTCAATAGCGATCATTGTCAGTAACAACGCAAAATGCGATATAGCCCTTTGTGGAGAAGCTGCCCCGGTAAATTGTATAATACAGTGTTCGTCTTGGTGGCGATCGTTGGTTGAACGTTCCGTTGTACGGTTTAGGCTGAAATTAAATATTGCTTTCATGAACAGATTGACAAGTTTAGGCTGTGTCAATGAAGTTCGGGTTAGTAGTCAGACAGTTTCACTTATTGAAATACTTTTGATTTAAGGGAGTGCCGAACATGTTCTGTCGCCGTTTGACTTCCTACTGTAAACAGCTGTGGATGTTTTTGTTAGCTACAGTGTCTCGCGTAGGCTACAGCGTTGCAGTACTCGTTTGAAATCACAGGTAATGATTATTTCACCAACCAATCGTTTACTTGTAATCTAATGTCATAATAAATCGTACAACGAAAATGTATTTGTGAGTAATGTTTATTTTAACGATTGAAAACAGATGCATCATAGACCGCTGTAGTATGTGTTGCCCGGGCAACATAGGCTAATGTCATAAAATGGATCGCAAGCTGGTGTAGGACATATTGATTCATCTAAATGTATCAACGTCAATATATAAATGTTTTCTGATATTTTAAAGCTACCTCAGAGACGTCTGAATGTCGAGTTGCTCGCTATATTTATAGCATAGAGTAGGCTACCGGACACCGTGAGCTCACAATTCAGCCTAGCCTACATGACACAGTTCACTCTAAAAAATGCTGGGTAAGGTTTAAAACAGCCCAGTCAATTCCAACCCAGCAGCTGGTTAAATATAGGACAGAACACACGTTAACCCAGCAAGATGGGTTGACCATTTAACCCAGAATGTTGGGTTGATCTGATCATTCAACTCCTAAATGCCTAGCTAGCATTACCTGAACTGTATAGCAAAAAGAAGTAAGCACATATAGGCCTACAACTAAATTGAATAATACAAACACGGAGAAAACATAACGTTGTTAGAAACGGTTTTATTGGTTTAATGTAGCCTACTGTAGACTACCTTTTCTATTTTTACCATCCACTTTTGGCGCCTTCACGAACGAACAGCCAGTCGTTAGTTAGCGTTACTACTACACTACAGTAGAGCTATCTACTAGAGCTAGCTACGCTAAACAGTCCAAAAGCAGACAGTTGCAAATAAAAACTCCTTAAAACAAATCGTTTGCAGTACAGTACGTTTATTTCGGTAGCGTTCTTCTGTATAGTTGAAATTTGCCTCTCTGGCTAGACTAAATGTACACAAAGTTGGGCGGTTGCAAACTGAGGTAATGGCTAAAACAAGCTAACGCTATCCTCAACAACACCTAGCTAGGATTCGGACAATCTCACCATTCAGTTGCTGCAAGAAATGTGTCTACAGTACACCACCGGTGACCGGACTAGTATTTTTGCAGTCCCCTTACAATGTAAGGGTAAAGTAATGCTTCTGGCATTTCAAGTTAGCCTAGCTATCTCCCAGAAGTTAACGAGCTGCTAAACGAATGTTCTTCTACAGCCTGGCAGTCACGCGTGTTTTCGTGACGTTAGTGACGGTAGGAACGTCAATGACTGTGGCTAGCAAGTTAGCCACATTAGCTTCACTTTTCGCCACAAAAATGTACTTTAAGCTTAAACCATGCATCGGAACGTAAATTCTGATACAAGCAACTCAATCGCTACCAAGACGGAACGTTTTACCGGGTCGTTCTCTATGTAGTCCAAATATTGACCGAGTTTTAGGGGTGGGAAAATAAACAATAATAATAATAAATATATATGTGAGATTACAAAGGATGGCCACGTCGTCATCGACGTGGCACACCCAATGACTATCCAGCATTACTAAGGGTGACCTTTGAGCCAGACATAGGTGCGTGAAACACCCTGGATATGAAAGGGAAATAATGGTTATGTTGCTTACATCAGAACGGTAACGCTTCGTCAGAATCGTCACAGGCAGAGATTTTGCACAATGTGCACTGCAGGAAGTAGCAACACATCGATCTTGGTTGTTTAAAAAGGGAATAGTGGATGGGCTACACAATACGTCGGTGTTGATATTTCCGTTATGACTCGACCAGTTTACTAATAGTCGCGCAAACACTTAATTTTAAACATATACTTGTTAATTTCAGTTCAGTAAGTGGATTCTTGAATAAACTGCTCGACTTTCACACCATCATGGACACCGGGTTAGTCTGTCCTAAATGATGTGTTCACAGAGCAGAACTGGACAGTCTTTAAGCTCCAGTACTATTAATTCAAGATGTCCTGGCGTGGAAGTCATATTGGCCCATTTGTACTGTGAATCTCCCAGCTGATGGAACCCAGGTTTAGCCACTGACAGGGTCAGTCTGGATCAGATAGAAATCAAGGGGTTAGTCTACCAACAAAGCCAGTTCAGTGTGTCAAGCAGAGTGAAACAAGTCCCAGAGTTTCCCTTCCTGGGCAGAGACACAGATGAACACAGAGAAGACAATCCATGTATGGTCACTAAAGCAGAGGCTTGGGTCTCTCCAGCAGCATGCCTTTCCTGGAAAAATCTTGGACCGCAACACTGACTGTTCTCACAATAGCGTACGAATTAACCTAAAAACAAACTTAGGGTTTTAAGGCCGTGGCGTCATAAAACAGACTGTGGGACAACACCGTCTGTTGTCCCACAGTCTGGGGGACAAGATGTTTCATGGTTTTGTTGGTCAGTCCTGACGTACAGTCCCATTCATCCATATGCAGCCCGTAGAGATTTGATTCACGACATTGCCAGTAACGGTACGCATGTAGAGGTGAGGCCCTGTCAGGAAACAAGACGTGTGTCATAATATGACAATTCAATGAGTGTTTCCTAGGGAAACAAAGAGATGCATGTTCTCAGAAGAGTCCTTGGTCTCTGTCTGAGCACTGTCTTGCCCTGTACTTGCTGTCCTGTTTGTGTTTTGATGAAAGTGTCTATTGTCTCTCACATCACAGCTGCATAATGTCTAGTAGCTTTCTTGTTTCCCACAAGTTCTTCCTTTGCCAAGAGGGTCATTACTTAGAATCAGGAAATCTTGGAAGTCAAACAAAACAATTTGAGATGTAGCACGTTTGTTTGATAAACCTGACTGTTTTCAGGTGTGGCGGATGGAGTGGGAGGCTGGCGGGACTATGGCGTGGACCCGTCTCAGTTTTCAGGGACCCTGATGAAGACGTGTGAACGGCTGATCAAGGAGGGCCGCTTCGTCCCCAGCAACCCCGTGGGCGTCCTGACGACCAGCTACTACGAGCTGCTCCAGAACAAAGTGCCTCTGCTAGGTGAGTAGCCTCACACACACACACACACACACACACACCGTCCATGTTCATCTGTGGAGGTTTTCTGTTTATACAAAATATTCAAAGGTGCGTTCAGTTGACGTGAGGTCATAGTCAAATGTTCTTGCTTGGTTTCTGGTTATACACAGGTCAGCTTTGGCAAACTTCATTTCGTTCGTTGCGCAACAGCGAAGATAGAAGATGTACATCTTATCTGTCTAGACTTGATCCTTTCTCTAGGTCTCTGTTGCACAATTTGAAACACACGTCCTTAATTACATCGCTGCACGAGAGAGCGTGCCGCCCGCATGTGGTCGTGTAAAGTTCGACAGAGGCTGTACTTTTCCATCCAGTGTTGCATTCAAAAAGAGGGAAAACAACTCTGAATGGTAATTGTATTATTGAGAAAAAGGAGAAGAAAGGGGGTGAGTCAGAGAGCGTGATGGGTTTGGAGGAAGAATCCAGAGTACATTCTGCTGGGCCCGATGACTCACCAGCAGGGTGCGGCTGCTCACCCTGGTCGGATAACTTCTGTTCCCATAACATCCCCAAAAGTTATGCCGGGAACATCTCATTCGCGATAAGATATCAGGCTGTGTTTTTAACCGTTAACGAGCAAACGGCTCGCCAATGAACCCCAAGCCACGTATCCGAAAACATTTCCATCAAGTCAATTTGTTCAACCATGGGAGTTTACAGAAGGGGGGAAATACTAAGAAAGTCTCTGTCCCTCGTTTCCTGTTCCCTAGGCAGCAGCACAGCATGCATCGTGGTTCTGGACCGGCAGAGCCACCGGCTCCACACGGCCAACCTGGGAGACTCCGGCTTCCTGGTGGTGCGGGGGGGAGAGGTGGTCCACCGGTCAGACGAGCAGCAGCACTACTTCAACACCCCCTTCCAGCTGTCCATCGCTCCCCCGGAGGCAGAGGGAGCTGTCCTCAGTGACAGGTCAGACATAAAGCCCAGCCCTTCACTAGACTAGGATTACTACAACTACTACTACTACTACTACATCTTCTTATGCGGTTTTTAAGATAGAATACAAACGGAAAGACACAAAACTGTGAATAGATGCGAGTTGTATCTATATTATTCCTTATCACGTGTTGGAGTAGCTGGCGACAGAGTTGGGTGAATGTCAGGTGGGTTGTGCCCCGCTGGGTTGGCAGCCAGACGTCTGGGTCATGTGCTGCTGCGCCCGGCGTTGTAGCGTGCCAACAGTAGCGGTGACAGAGTGTCCTCCAGTGGCATGTGGGTGTGGGAGGGGGGCTGGCATCCTGCCACCGTTCCCAGCCAGGTCAAAGTCTCAAAAGAACAGGGGGGAGGACTGAGGGCCGGCCTCGCTTGCAGCCAATCCCATGCCGGCTGGCTTACAGGCCTGTTCAAGCGTTTAATCTTGGAACTGGGGAGATTAGTTTTAGCCACTCGCATGTGTTTCTCTGTAGTGAGATGAACCTGTATTGAGTGTAGGTGTACTGCATCATAGGACTAAAATCTCATACGTTGTTACAGTGTCCATGTATCACATACTGTATCTGTAGAGATCATGTTTTTATCCCCCAATTTTTTTTTAATTCATCTGATATTTCCTGTGGATACATGTGACAGGAAAGCATAGCTTAAACGGCTGCAGGACAGATTAGTTTTCAACGCGGCCGTGACTTTCAGAGTCTGGTCCAGAGTTAATGACGCCTTCTAAGAACTGACATAACTTGACACTGGATCCCGAACTGAACTGGGCTGTGATCTATGTGTGTGTGTCACACACGCTGCCGTAGCCGCAGTGTTTTATAAACCTCTCAGAGAGGACGAGGTGTGCTTTTCCAACTCGTCTTATGACCGCTCCGTTACGGACTTTCCACAAGGCGCGCATGCAAAGAGAGATCGCCAGTCGCAGCAGTTTATTCACGACTGAAATAGGAGGTCTGGAATCTGAACGGGCCACTTCTTTTTCCTACTGTATCAGCTGGGTAATCCAGATTTAGCCCCTGACCTCACCTGGCAGCCTGAGGTCTGTCTGGATCTCCTAGTTGCTCAGTCTCAGGAGGCCCGATTCGACCGGGCTTTGTCGGGCTCAGACGGGCCAGATGTCCTGCTGGAGAGTACGGAGGAGGGAGTCAGGGGAGATTACGATTTGCCTCAGGTCTTGTCATGGTGCACCTTTTTAATAGGTGGAGTTGCTATACGTTAAACTGAGGCTCCCCTAGACTAAATCTCCTTACATTCTGTTCTTACATCCTCCTAACTCCTTTCTGATTATCCTGTAATAAAACTACGGTACTTACTGGGTTCCCAAGAAGTCCCATCTGAAGGAGAGCTCAGCTAACATCTGTACATGTGTTCCCCTCAGTCCCGACGCCGCCGACAGTTCCTCCTTCGACGTGCAGCTGGGTGACATCATCCTGACCGCCACGGACGGCCTGTTCGACAACATGCCCGACTACATGATCTTACAGGAGCTGAAAAAACTCAAGGTAGGTCAGCCCTGTCCTAACCACAGGTTGACATTTATTTTTTAGAGTCGGATAAACAAAACATGTCTGGAATGCTGGAACACCTTGTCCTCCTTGTTTTGTTTCCCAGAACACAAACTATGAGAGTATCCAGCAGACAGCCAGGAGCATTGCAAAGCAGGCCCATGTCCTGGCATACGACCCCAACTACATGTCGCCTTTTGCACAGTTTGCCTGTGACAATGGACTGAACGTACGAGGTAAGGGGATCGTTCTACCCCTCCGATACTCACTTTCAGCCAGTCCTCTTTCTTAATGGACTCCGGAAGCCAGTAGTCTAATAAATTGTAAGAAAGTAGCCCGGGAGAGAAAGGAAAGCCCGGCTCGGCTTTTAGCCTGATTCTTTTGTGGCTCTCAGCAGCAAAATGGCTCTTTAGAGTTTGTGAATCCCCTCAATCCATTCATCACCCTGACTGTCCCTCTCTCTCTTCTCCTCAGGAGGAAAGCCAGATGACATCACCGTATTGCTGTCTATTGTGGCCGAGTACACGGACTAGTAGTAACTGGACAGATTGAGAAAAGGAGGGCTTTCTCCTCTAAACCATCTGCCTCTCCATGTCGGACTACTCTTGATTCCCGCTGGCCGGGATTAAAGCGATTGCTGGCGGCCGGGCCCCCACCTCCTCTGTCTCTCCTCAGCCACAAGGCACCTTCTGCACCTTCTGCCCTCCATAGGCTGAATCAGTCACTCCACCTTCCTGACAATAGCCTTATGCACCACCCACACAATCTGTGTTAAGATCTCGAGGGGATAAAACAAGAGGGCTAAATTCTGGAGAGAGAGAGAGAAACCGATACTGGTACTGCGGTGTCCACATCCTGGAAGTGTTCCAGCCATCATGATCTACATCCATTCACTGGGATGATGAAGGGCGGTCTGGGAGTTGAAGCACCCAACACAGCCTTTATTTACTGGCCGGGCCTCTGAGCGCATGTAAGGGGTTGGTAGCCATGATGCTAGAAAGTCAAGTATGAGGGAGACAGAGAGGACATCACCTCGGTGATGTTACCAAGGGAACCATGCTGGTTTGAGCCAGGAATTGGTAGCAGAACCATGCACCTAGGTGACAGGACTGTCTTGTGTGAGTATGAGGATGTGCAGATGGGGCCCTCGCAGCATTACCGGCGGTGACTTAGTCATACGATCTTGAATTAGGAAACATTTGCGAGCTAAAAGGGCACGAAACGTTTTGTATTTGAGCGTAATAAAGCAGATGTTCATTGTGGTATGATTGGATGTTGTGAAGTTGTTGTTGATGTTCGAAAGAGACTCTGTATGTGACATTTGTACACAAAGAGGGACTAGCTGTTGCATTTTTTTTGCCATATCAGTACAATTCGAGTCTTGCACAGACCAAGTTAACCTGTTTCTATGGCCTGGAATGGGGGGGGGGAACCTGTTCTATATCGTCTGTGTCAAACATAAGTCCTCCCTTTAATTGAAGTGCTGTGATGCAAAGTCCTGGTTGTGATCTTTCTGGTGGCGTTCAGCGTGATAGAGGAGTGGGTTCAGTCACAGGTGCATGTGGTTGAGTGGATTGGTCTATGTTGGCTCCACGTGATTCTCAATATGTATTGGGATGCATTGATGGCAGCCATTTACGCACAATATTGGAGAACGCATATCTGGGGGATGCTCTCATCCAGTAGACGTGGGTCATGTGACCACATGTTTTTATTGTCTTTTGAGTGATGGGATGGGCATTGACCACGGTCTCAGAGTAGAGTTAGAAACCTTTGTTCACAATCAGCGTTTCCTTGTCTGTTCTCATTAGTTTTCCTGCTGTAGATATCCAGTGGCACACCTGAGAAATCATTTTAATCAGGTCACTTGTTCTCATTCAGTGTTTAACGGCAGGTTTTGATATTTTAAGGGCAATTTTTTGGGGGGGGTTATATCTATTGCTGCAGATTTGCACAGTGCATTTCTTTTTAATTTATGTGCAGCAACTGCTACAGTTTAAGAAAGGTATGTTTCCTTTCAAGCATGTACTATGTATGTGTTCAAGTTGTAGAGCTGATGTGCCTTGTATCAGATGTTGATACTGGCAAAATTTACAATTCTCCAAACCCCCCTTTGCCTGCCCACTACTGGGCCCAGCGCCGGAGCTAGACAAGTAGCCATACGTTTCCCCATCTTACCCTGCTGTCTTAAGATTAACTCCTAGTTCTCCTCCCTAGTCGATGAAAGACCCATCTTTCCCATGTGACCCTATGCCTTTCCACTATAAATTGATTCATTTCCATTGACAAAAACGGACAGATCTTGCGATCTGTTTAAACGTGTATACCGTTTGTACACTTATTATTACTTTTTCTTTCACAATGATATGGTGCTTCCTTGCTGCAGGCTACTGCCCAGCTTCAAGGGCTCCTGGTCCCACACCTGATTGGTAGGGCAGTACAGACTGCCCTCAGGTGAACCATGTCATTAAAAAGAAACCAAAAGCACATGTTTACTGTATCCTTGGCGATGGGAAATCGAAAGGTGTCTGCACTGGATAGTCAAAATGTTCTCTGGAGCTCTATGGCACTGAAGAGGTTAACACGAACCTCACCAGCCTTAACAATAACATAACAATAGAAGCAATTTCCCCGTCAAATGGTACTTCTTGCCAGAGCTAGCTTCCCTGTTCCCTCAGCAGACCCAACCCAACCGTGATCATGATATCCTCCTCGACTTCACCCTCCAGTTCAAAACGCAAAGTTTGTTACAATGAGAGTTGCATGTATCTATATATTTTGTGTGTACAGTTCAACAATGCAGACCGAGTTCTGTAAACATGTTTTTGAAGCTGTAAAATATTTAAATAAAGATTCTAGTATTTATTACCTTGGGTGTGCTGGCTTCTATCATAATGACAATGTAAAAAGCCCATATTGTGGGCTAAACAGCCACTCACTTTCATACAATGAAAAAGCAATTCAACATACTTTAAACAGGTTGAAGGTGCACTACAAATGCAAAGTAATACCAGACCCTTCTGAGCCAGCATTGCTGATGCGTAGAACACGGCTAGGAGAGGAGATGAGAGAGACAGAGGGAGAGAGACAGAGAGAGAGACGGAGAGAGAGACGGAGGGACAGTGGAAGCACATTTCAGAGGGTGTTTCTGGAGGGTGTTTTTGGAGGAAGCGTTCCTCGGCTCTGACTCATCCTCTCCTGTGTCTCGGAGGCCACAGTTGACTTTAGCCGTCAAGGGCATTTATCTGTGTGTTTAGTTGCAAATTCCTACAGTACATAGGTGTGGCATCTCCGAGCAGGAAACGATGTTTCCACCTGCAAGACCAACCAGTTTAATTTAATTAACTGGTTTTTAAAATGGTATCTTCCAAACCTAGAAACCTGAGGTATCAGTTCTTAATGAATCTATAAATTAGCATTTTAACTTCATGTAGTACAGTGACGTTAACTGTCAAAGTGGCGTAATTATAACATCTGAACAAAATTGCATACTCTGTAATAGTTTGTGAAACATTTGGAACAAGTTATGTTCCACTACACTATTTAAAGTACTCAACAGACAAAATGACTGTCCTTTGTAATTGTGGCTTGTGGTAAATGGAACCAGGAAATGTTTTGGTCTGACTGACTCTGGGTTCTAATCTACCACTGGCCCTCTTCACCATCGTCCTCTGTGTCACTGGCACACACCAGACTGGGCGGCAGGGCAGTATGTCCCTGCTCAGTAGACAACGCACCAAATAGGAAGGAGCGAATCTAGAGAATTCAACAAAAATAAAACCTGAGAATCAGTTCTGAGATAATCCTTCTGACAGCCACATAATATGGTGAGGCTTTTGGGCAGTTTGGACATTATTCAAGTTGTAGTTCACAGAGATTCACCATTTCCCTAATGAAGGTTAGATAAAACAACAAGACACTTTCCCAGAACATGTTTGGATTCTGGAACACAAAGGTGTGAGGGGACAGACAGAGGCTGCTCAAAGTGCAAACTGCTATCTAGCTTGCGTCAGGGACTACACTGTTTAGAGACCCCCGTTACCTTGGCAGAAGCAGGTGTTCTGATGACAGTGGCGGGCTGCTTGGCGGTCCTGGCAGCAGGGAGTCTCTCCAGGTTCCCTGGCCTGCTCAGCCGTCTCATGAGGGCAACGCCACCGAGAACTGGGCTCCCCTGGCTGGATGCTATCAGCTCGCCCACAGCCAAGACATCCTGAGGGGAACCAACGGGGAAACCGGCAACACCTTCACACCTGGGAGAGCGGGAGAATTAAGTCACAGCTGGGCGCCGGGCCAAGTCCTACTCGGAACAAGAACATGCCGTCCCTCTAAATAAATATTAAACCAATTTGAATCTTATTATTATCATAATAACAAGGGTGAGGACATTCACCTCTAACAGACACTGACCCACAGGCACACACGCACACAGAAATAAGGGTTGATATTGAATACGACTGGGACCCGGCTTTTTTTAAACACCCGGCAGCAGCCTCTGTTTGTGTATGAGGACGTTTGAAGCGAGCTCTCATGTGGGTAACCGCTAGGCCTCGTGAGTTACTGCGCCTGCACGTGCGTCAAAGTGTGAGAGCCAGAGGGGAGGGGGAGAGCCAGAGAGAGGGAGAGACAGAGAGAGGGATAGTGAAGAGGAAAAAAAAAGAAAGCAAAGCGTGAAAGAGAGAAAAAAAAAGGTTGCCTGAGGCAGCGTGCTGGGGAAGGGAGGAAATGTTCGCACACCCTGTCTCGATAAAGCCCCCCCCTGGAGTGGCATGGAGGAATTTGGCTTGGGTCCAGGCCTGCCTGCTAAAACAGCTCTACCCAGTACTGGAGCACGTGGTCTGCGATGCAGCTGAGTGCCGACTCCTAGAGGTTCCTCCCCGCCTCAGCGCAAACACAGTGTCCTCAGGCACAACCGCAGCATAGAAACCAGACTGGAGACTGGAGCGTAGCGTGAGGAGAGATTGGCCAACACCCTAGTTTTACTAAAACTGCCGTTTGACATGTTTGATCTGTTTGAGAGCTTCTCGAAAAGAAGGTTTTTATAACTAGGAAAAACTCATAGGACAGCCACTATAGGTCTCCAGCTGTGTGGTGGGTGGCAGGACTAGCGACACATGAAAGTGCGTGTTCATCAAGGCGGTGGTGACGCCACTGAGACTGAGTGCAGAGCGCAGAGACTCAAGTGACCCAGATGTGAAAAGATCCGGCTTGGACCGGTGCTGCCAACCCACTGCCACATTCAGGCCATCCAGAGACCCAGACGCTCAGAAGAGACACGGCCGGGCGGGCGGGAGGGGGGGGGGAGGGGGGAGCCGCAGGGTGACGTCATCAGTGGTGGAACAAGTTACTGCAGGAATGGAGGGATTACAGGCTGACGGTCAATCAGGCCACCGACCCTGCTCAGCCTTGCCCCACATAGCTGTAGCTTCGTTTCACAAGACGGGGCTGGATTCTGTAATACTACGCCCACTTAGAAACCAATTGAGGCGCTCCGGGCCGCTACCTTATGGTCTGGTCTGTTGAGCGCATAATAAGATAGATTCAGATTAAGGGCTGCGCGTGACGTCGGCCGCGGTTGATTACGCAACGCTGGTCAAGCTGTGGCACAACCATGCTGGTGGTGACAATCACCTGAGAGCGGCGGGGGGCGGGGCCTCGGCCTGGGACGGGGTCGTGCTCTCTGGGTCCACCAGAGTAGCCAACACCACCCTGGCCTCCAGGACCATGTCATCCACACTGAAGCACACTGGCCTGAAAGACAAGTGAACGACAATCGTCATCATCGTCTGACGGGCATGTAGAACGATCAGCAGGGGAGATCAGTTTAACTAATGACTGGATCTAAGGCGCGGGCAGGGTATGGGTGGTGATACTCACTTTCCCGCCGCCCCAAAGTGCACGGACACAGGTAGGCCGTGGGATTCGGCGAAGGACAGCAGTCCCTAAAAACAGTCAAAGAACGTACCGTCAGCATTCCAATACTACACGCGATCGGAGTTCAATGTTTCACTCCTTCGCCATTCAAATAAAGTCACTTCAATGAAAAGGACATGACGTGATAGGATTACCCGTTTCTGCATTATACATCCTTGACGTATGCATTGAGTGAACAAAACCCTTCAGATTCCATGGGGTCGGTCAACAGAGAGCTAGTCTCCACTGGGCTACTTACGACTCTTAAACAAAAGGACTTAAACCCACCCTGTCATGTGGCATTAGAGTATAAAGACTTCTATAGCTCGTAGCATGTCCCCTATCAAAAAAACAGGAGCAGAGCACAGCAGTCGAACAAGGCTTTATTTTGTAATGAGCACCTTCTCAATGGGGTATGGTACCCCCCAGCGACATTTCGGGACATTGGGGTCAAGGTGTATGTGTGTTTGGGCTCTGGTCTAGTGTTTGGGTTCAGCCTTGGAGGAGTAATAGTACATGGTGTTCTTGAAGATAGATCTCATGTTTTGAACATTTGCTGTGTATAACTGATTCAAATGTCTCCCTCGTTTTGTCGAAATAAATGTTTCATATTTATAAGTTCATATGAATATTTACGAGTTCATATGAATCCTTTCTTATATCAGCTACTGACGACCCCCATTACACTTGTTTACATGTCTGACAGACACCAAAACTATAAATCCAGGACTCCAGTTGAGGAGGGGAAAGTTCACAGGAAAACGATAGGGTACAGAGTCTCAGGACACTTGGATCCAAGTCCATAAATATGTCTCCTTAAAACGGAAAAATTACCCCGCGTACATACACACCCAGAAATACACGCACACAGACAATATTCAAAGGCTCATGTGACTGAAAAGGTTCCATCCTAAAATAACCTCCTTACCCTCAACTCCTTGAGACAGAAGGTTATGTCCGCGTCCACTCCGACCTGGAAGTAGTCAAACTCACTCGGATGTAAGGACATCTCAGTGTGCATAGCCTTCAAACTATCTGGATTCAGAGAAAAATCCTAAATCAATATGACATGATGTTACTGATTAGCAAAACACAGACCTATAAGACACATTTCTACAGCTTTGGGTAATTCTGGCGGCACTGATGGACGGCGCCTGTAGAGAAAAGGGGGGAAACTTATTACCACTTTTCTCTTCTTGGTAGTTTTTGAGTTGAAGCCTCAGAGGAGATATGGACAGGGTAATCTCCTCCTGGGACACAGGGGAAGTGCATCACCATGTCACCTATAAGCCTTGCCAAGCCGGGACAGCGGTGGGTCATTAGCATGGAATATAGAGAACGACAAAAGGTCATGATTTAATGGCACGAAAACTGAAATTAATCCTAGGAATGAAGATCAACTATGCAGTACGGTCTGTTGGGCGATATGTTTGTTTTGCAGGGCCGTACAAATGTGCCATGTGGCTGCGAGTTGCGGAGAGCTCACCTGGCCTGGGCCTTCAGAACGTTGAGGCAGAGGTGAGAAGGATACACCGCCTGGAGAGCCTCACTCTCTTGGAAACCCAGCATGTGAGTTTTAGTTATACCTGACACAAGTGGTGCACGGGGTGTCATTGAAACACACTACCCTCTAGTGTCCAAAGGGCAGAAAATAAACTGGGTGTGTATGGGAATGTAGCAGTGGCCTCCTACCATGTCTGCAGTAGAACTGGAATATCACACGATTCTCTGGGCTGTTGATGGATATTTCACACCTGGCCACGTTACGTTCAATTGTCGCCAAGCACCGAAACAGTGGGAGTACTGACTAGATCAACAGATAGATACATCGGTTAGATAAACATAACCACATAGTCTCATAGTAATGACTTCCCATTCCGCAGTATTACATTATCTGTTTCATGATTCGTCTCCTATTACAACAACAGAGCAGTTAGCGGAGCCATTACCTTCATGGACAGTTTGCATTTGGCGGTTCCACATTCAGGGGCAAGACTGTAGTTTTGGAAGAATAGTGTCGTGAAGAGAAAGCAGCCATAGGCCGAATGGGCAGGATTCACTGATCTCACTGCCAACTTTGCGGGACGAGATAGATTAAAGGTCAAGGACTGTAGCTAGCAAACAACCGCTGCGAACAAAAACACAATAAAAACATCAAACGAGCTTACCCCTTTCACCATAGGATCCAGCCACAATTCATCACCTATTCGTGAGAGGCCATGAATAGCTTTTCCAAACGCTGTAAATTCAAGCACAGATTGATGAAGATAATACGGGGTTTGAACCTTCAATTGATTTTCTTTTCAAATGAATAAGACGTCAATGCGGGTCAAGCTACCTCAGAAACAACGAAATAAATTACCCGTTAGTGTAAACTATAAAGCCTACTATGTGAATTACTTCTTAGCTAGAAACAGCTATCAAATGAAATGTACACGTCTCTTTTCATACGAAATAGGGCCTGTAGGCCTGTATGTTCAAATGGGAAATACAGCAGTCAAAACTCATACTGTAGCTACCTTTCACACCATTTCCCTCAATGGTACACCTCATATTAGCCTTGACTGTTTGGGGATTGGTCCTTCCCTTAATGTGTGTATGGCAAATGGGAAATAAATTGAAAACTTTTAGCAAAACAATGGATAGCCGGCTGTGGAACGCGAGTAGCCTGCCGCGCCGAGAAGACTGACTGACTAGCTTCTCACGCGCCTCACCAGTGAGCGATCAATAACATTGTCGTCAGACGTCTCGAGGTCAGATTTTTGGTCCTAATCACACATTCATCACAATCTATATTTGTTGAGACATAACCTATATCTGTATTGTACGGTGGCCCTGAAGTGCAAAACACACCCTTAACAGAAGTTAATTCATGCCACGTGTGTGCGCAGTTTAACTTGGTAGGCTACTCATCTAAACTCTAGACAGTAATCTAAAGATTTGACTTTAATCTAAATATAGAATGTAGAAGCAGGGTTCTCAAGTTTTGAACACAGGCAAGAGGGACAGCCCCGGCAATGTCAGCACTATATTTGGGAAAATTACTATTTACAGTTATTTTGCTTTAGAGAATATTGTGTTTATTAGGCCTAGCCAATTCACACACAAAAAAGCCTAAGTAAAAATGAAAGACTTTTTCAGAAATCCAGTATAAAAAAGTTTCTGTGACTTTTTTGGGCACTTCAGAACATGCCGTAAACCAAGAAGAAACATGCGCCGTGTTTTTGCCATGAAATAGACATCGGAGAATTAAATGTTCAGCGGGCGAGTCAGAATTTTGTCACTTTAGCTATGATGTCACAAAGCAATGTGTCATTTCTAATGTGTCATATCTGTTGGTCATAATGAGTAAGGTAACTATAAAAGTCTATGTCAACAGTCAACACTGCAGTCACTTTCTTTTCCAACAGAACAGAGAACATGAGCGGATTTCCAGGAAAGAAGCAGATGGATAAGCAAAAGAAAGAACGGACACCGGTGGTAAGAACCGGGCCACAGGTATGTGCAGCACTGAGAGCGCACCGGAAGATGCAGAAGGCACAGAAGGATGCTGAAACGCTGCATAAAATTAAAAGGTGGGTCGACCTGAAAAACACCTTACAGAAGCCACGTGAAAAGAGGCTGGCAGAGTTAAGGGAGGCAGGTAAAAGGCTGACAGAAGACCTTGAGGACTTGCAGAGGCAGGAGAGGTTGACAGAGTGGATACAGAAGGAGGGAGAGCTGTGGAAGGCAGAGCAGAGACAGAAAGAGGAGCTGGAGCTCAACTCCAAAAAAAAAGAGATGCAGGAGACCAAGACACCTCACACACAGGTGCCACACAGGTCTCTTACCATCTTGGAGGAGTTGAAGCTCTTGGATAAACTGCTTGAGGAGGTAAGAGGCCAACATGTCATTCGTTTTTTACTTCAGAAAAGTGTCCTTTGTGTTGGGTATTCCATTACAGTGCTAACAATTTTCTTGTCTCCAACACAGACAGCAGATATGCTTCCATCCATGTCCCCCATCCATCAGCCAGTCTCCCAAACCCCCACACCCCTCCCACTGGGTAAAGATGGACCATACTTGGGCCTCACCAAACCCCTGGAAGCTCAGGCCAGGCACCCCACCGGGGTCAAGCATCCCACCTGCACACCTCTTCCTGAGGACACTCTAATCTACACCCACCCCTCGTCCAACCAGGAGGAAGGATTAGAGAGTGGATTAGCGAAGGTGCAAGTACTGGAGGCATCTGTTGAGGAGAGTTCCAACAGTGACATGTTGATGACAATTGAAAATGAGATCAAGGCTGAGGAGGGGAAAACACCAAAGAAAGAGAGGGAGTTCCTAGAAAAGCAGAAGAAAGCAGAAAAGCTGGCGCAGGAGAATATGGAGAAGAAACAGAGGAAGCAGCTGCAGCAGGCAGAAAAAAGTAACATGGAGATTCAGACAAAGTTGGAGAATGAGAGACGCAAAATGAAAGATCTAGAAAGGAAAGAGATGCAAAGGTTAGCAGAAGAGCAAAGAAAGGACATGAAGAAGAAAGAAAAGGAAGAGAAGAAGGCAGAAAAAGGAAAACTGGAAATGGGTTCTTTACCAAAACGTGGCTTCTTCGAGAAGATAAAGAGGGCCTTCCATTTCCACTGATGAGAGACTTTCCACACTTACCAACTTTCAACAAGCAACTTTCAGAACCCCTTCATAAGGTTACTTCAGGAACCTTTACAATAATAACAATAAAAATTGTAAAACAGCAGATGTTTTTAAGCATGTTTTTATTTACATATCAGACTTTTAAAAAGTGTACAACAATAATGATTCCGGGTTGATCATTTCTAATTTGCCATAATAAATAAATAGAAATCTCACACATTTGCCATTTTAATTACCCCTATTGGTACTTCATTTGACTTGATACCAACCATACACTGCATACAAATGAGTCTTCTTTACATTGCCTGCGTATTTAACTCCAAAGATGAAATAGATCCCCAGTAGGGCACCAACTCCCATTGAGATATCCTCTACCTTCGCCATGTCCTTTCCATCCATGTGAAGACAAATGTCACATTCAGCACTGAAGGGGTTCCCACTCACAATCAGAACAGGGGTAGGATCCTTTGCCATCTATGAAAAGCCCACAACAAATACAATATCTTACATGAATACATGACATTTACAATGTGGTTTTCAAGCACTCTCCGGTTTATTAACCTAAATTAAAGAATTAGTCAGTCTGGCTGTCAGTGCATCTGATTGGAAAGTTATCTGAACATAAATGATATTATTCACCCAAGTATATGCAATAGACAAGACATCTCTTATACCATGAGAAATAATGTATTTGCAAGACTTTTAAGCATAAGAAAATCCCACCAAATCCACCAGGCATGATGGGAGTGGGATGTATTTCTGTACTCACCTATCAATATGAACCACACCAATGATGGGGTAATACACTCCAGATTTCCATTAAAACCAACAAAACATGACAGGCATACACAAGCCCTTCCTATGAATGACTGGTGATGCTCTACCTGGTCAATTACATAGAGCCTGTTTGGATTTCCATGGAACAGGTAGGGGAGCAAGGGTATTGCAGCACAGACGGTGTGTCCTAAAAGGAACTCGATCAGTTTTTATAGCAATTGCGGCATAATGTATTTGAAGAACATCGAATAATGTTCTAAATACCTTTGTGTGTCTCCTCACACTCCTGACTGAGTGCTCTCTGATACTGGAGTTGGGTCTCCTTGCCCAGGCTCATCCGTTTGGCCTCTGCAACAATTTTGTCTGCTGCTTTCCCAAAGCTTTCCAGCAACCTCTTATCCACATCAATGTTATAAATGTGCTCAATTTCAGAGGAAAATCTAAAAGAGTATTTGTATACATAAAAAATATGTTTGGAAAATAACAATTATTACAAAGTGTACATTAACTACATTAAGTTGTATATTAACTCCATGCAGGGTTTGAACTCACAATGCTGATATGCTGTAAAGCTGGGAACTCCATACAAGAATGTCACTGGTGGAGTGGCTTTGAATGAAGCGGACTCTCTCAGCAAAGGTCCTCTTCATTTTCTCCTTCAGGGTGTCCATGTTTGGGCTCCTTTGCACTCCTCTTTCATTCTCGCTCAAGTCTGTTCTTGTTACAGCAGGGCAAGAAGGAGTTCCATAGGGCTGCGCTTTACCATCGCTATCTGGTGGTTTACCGTGACAACTGCACCTGTAATTCACACTTTAAACCTGTAGATGGCAGTATTGAAGCGCAGCCCAATGGAAAAGGTTTTTAAGGGGCACTGTCTCGACCCTAGATATATATAGGCCTATTTATACTTTTGCATAAGTACTTGCTACATGCTTCGATAGCTAAACAACTGTCCTGGTGCAAAAGAAGTACTCACTATGTGAACCTCGTCAATAAAACATCTGTGAACAAATCTGTGAACAAATCGTTCGAAACGTTCAAAATATCTACAAGCTTGCGTATTTAAATTTTACAAGCTTGCAAGTCGTTTCTTTTTCACGAAGGCTACTAGTTGAAAACGTATTTCTCTGCAGTTACGCAGTTCTGGTACTGTTGTAACGCAGTTTTTAAACCATTGATGTTTAACAGTATAAAATAACTTATATTGAAATTACATGAAAAGTCCATTCTGACAGCATGACACATGTCCACACGAAATACATTTTATTGAGCTCGTGTCAAATATACATTGCATAAACCAAGTGATAAAAGAAACACATTTTGGGGATAATGTGAGAGAAAGGGATTACCTGTAAAACACAACTAAGTCTATTGCTATGACATTTCCATGGCATCATGACAATGCACTGAGCATGTGCAAATACAGTGAACACCGGTCAGAGGAGGTCATGGTTGGTTCGCAAATAACAAAGATAACAACAGTAACGTCCCTTAAAACCTATACAGAATTCCATCAGTAGTACACAATATCTCACAAAACAACCTGATTGCATGCGCCATTGTAGGTATATTTGTAGATTAACCAGGGTTTGGACATTGGTAATGACAATTCTGTGAAGGCTTTATGGTAGCTCAAACGGTTATAATAAACACTGTTAAAACAAAGTGATCTCATTGAGCACAAGTTATATTTGCCCCCACCTCCCCTTTTCCTAATTTAAATGTTGATTGTGCATAACCAATGAAGTATAACTGACAACAACAAAAAAGTCTGTCCATTTCGAGATTAACAATTGACATCAGATGCATTTGAAGGATTATTCAATATCATGTAGCCTATCAACACTAATGGCAATGCCACACTATGGCAAAATAACTACATTAGCAGGATTTTTACAAAATCCCCCTCCCCCCCCATAATTCTAACCCAAAAAAAAACTACCATCAATTGATCAAATAATATTTTCAGACAAGGAATTGCATGTTGTTCTCCATAGACTGCACCACTGACTAACATGTTAGCATGGCAGTTAGCATTAGTGTCAGTTGATTGATACAATCTTACAGATGAGAATATGAATTACACATCTGAATACATATTTGTCATCATGGTTGTTCTGATATTAGCTACTGTAAGTCAGAATCAATTAAGACAAGGAAAAAGGCAACAGAAAGAGGAAATCCAACTATCATAAATATGCATCACATTTGTAATTCATTTAAGTTGAGGTAAGGTCAGTTCAAAACCCAGTCTACCCACTGAATAATCACAGCTTAATTCTATGTCCCACCTCCAATCAACCCAAAACCTTTCACGTGAATTGAACACTTCTTAATTAGGACCAGTGAGTCAGAGAGGGGTAGTTTTATAGTCACATGCTCACTATCCAGTGAGCACACACCGAGTTGGGTTTTTAAGGGTTGATTTCAAACAAAGGAACCCCTGGAACATTTTTGGTTGTGTAAGATATCACCGTCAAAAAAACTGTGCCATGATAAGTAATTGAAATATTGATTATCCAAGTAAAGAGGACCACAGGTTCACCAGGCAGATATAATGTCTATGACAGAGTATAATTAACATAAGGCAGCAGTGATTAAATGACAGTGGTGAACAAAACAACATTTGACAAGGTCTTACAAACCAAAATCATGTGGGGACGATTGTGAGGATCAGAAGACGAATGATATCAAGTGAACAGGCTTGTAATTGTTTACACTCTTCAAGCACGTCAAACATCCACTAAATTGCATAAGAAACCTGGTACAAAGTAGAAACTGTTCAACAGCAGATAAAAAAGGGAGTTCATTTACAGTAATGACATATCTTACATTGATATATTTTCAAAATAAATTAAATTAAATATACAATTCCAGGAAGGAAATGGTGGGTAATTTACGCTGGTAGGTTTCTAACATTGGCTCGTCTTCTGCATAAAACAACTATAAGGAAGTGCCTGGGGACCAACCAGATTCCTCGGCTGGCAAAAGAAGGGATGCAAAAGCCGTTGAACAGACCATTTTCCTTCTGAAGCCATTTCCTTTAACTGGACAAAAAAAGAGCCTATCTTCAATTAAATTCACCAACGTGTACAAATGTAAATAATCATACAAACGTATGCTTTCTTACCCTGGAACTCTTTCAGTCAAACGCCATCTCCTGACTCTTTCGTACACAGCGTGCCACTTTCCTCTTGAATTCGCCGTTTGGGTCATCCCTCCATTCTTTCTGTGGGAGCAGGGCGAGACACATTACAATCATACCATAATAATCGACCAAATATGACATACATTATAGCAAAACAATGAGCTAAGAGAATCATGTTTGTAATAGGAACGAGCTCGTACAGCAGCATCCACGTTGGCAGGCGAGTCACTGTTTGGGTCAGCCAACATAGAGATCACACTGATCATGATGGTCTCGACAGTGTGGATGGGCAGCCAGCGCTCCTCAGGCTTCTCATAGCCAAACTTGTCCTCCCCTGGTTCGTGAAGAATTGAGATACACACGTCCCCATTTTTTGCAACTGAGGAAGAGACCGTGCAATGCATAAGTTAAGTGACACAAATTCCACGTGACGCAAATGCTATATTATCATCCAAAGCTCTAAACATGAAGAAGATTTACCATTAGGGTGCCATAGTTCAGTGATGAACTTCATCTTGGGAGGCCGCAGAGGGTAGTCATAGGGAAAAGTCAGGTATGCTTTAAAAAACCCACCTTCACTGCAATGTGAAAAGAGAGAAAACCTTCCCATTGATAAATTGAACTTGCATTTTGCCTGATGCCACATAAGAGAACTGAACAACTATGTCCACACATCTGACAAAAAACAACAGATGTGAAGGTGAGACATGGCTTATGAATCAGACACGGTTAAGTCCAACACTTGCATTCAAAAAAGATGATCCTGAAAACTTACAAAAGGGTGTCTTGTGGTCCTATTATGACAACCTCCCATTTATATATGTCCTCGTCATCTATTAGGCCAGCAGAAAATCCTTCCACTGGGTTTTTGTTGAGCTCTGAAACGGAAATACAATGAAACTATCTAAAAGGTACTTGTGATGACTTCATAATCATGTTATGTTGTGTACTATGTAGGCCTATGTATGTGGCAATTTGTGTTGCTTGCTGGTGAAAAACACTAGTAGCATTTATTCAAATATTCAAATACTAAACCGACTATGTCATTATTATGTCACATTATGTTGTTGTACATGATAATGCATAGCCTAACATTTAAAAACATTGTATGATAAGTGTCTTTATAACAGAGTCACGCAGATTTGGTTCAATAAACTAGCAGTTTACTTGTCAGTCTGACGTTACAGTTCTCATTGACAGATGGACACTGAGCTGATTATTCCTTTGTTCCTTAGGTTTCAATCTAACAACCAGGCCTGTTGTAAATTAATTGTGCATGTTTATTAGAGAAACTAGCTAGTTAGCCTTCATGCCCATATCGAATTAGCTTGTTAACAACTACTACACAGAATCTTTAGATTGCATACTGTATCCATTAAACAGTGTGGCTATATTCGAGGTAGCTTGCCACACAATGTTGTGCCACTGACAGCATAGAGCTACTTATGCTAGCCAGTTTATGTTACTAGCTCAGCTAGTAGCTGGCGCAAGTTAGCATTTTCTGAGACTCAAAAGCCAAAGCCTAAAAAACGGTATACACGATGGGACTTGTCAAATCCCCCACACTAGTTAGTTAGCTACCACGTTTTAGCTTGGTATAGTTTGTTCCACAATTTCATCACAGTTCCGTTGTGACAAAGTAGCTGGCTACTTTATGTAACCTATATGCTATCTTGCTAACAACGTAGCCAGTCATGTTGTAAACAAACCACCCCGCTGCGCTCAAGCTAAAAACAAAGGCGGCGATTATGCGACACAATTACTGATTACTTATAGCTCAAACTTAACAGTTAACACCCATTTCTAGATCGTGAGGTATGTGTAATTTCTCCAAGACATTTTAAGTACCGTAGACTAATAACTGGCACGATCTGGGCAAATTGTATTGACCGTGAACGATTCAACACAATTGTTGGATTGTTCGTCTCCACGGCATAGAGCTAACGTTGTCTATCTAAAGTGAATAATGCATATCTAGACTAAGATAATGCGCACATTTACCTGCCAATTGCTTTCGAAGAAGTAATGCTGATTGTTCTGTCATGGTATGTGGGCTTTAACAAAAAAATAAACGCAGTGCCACCAAACTGTGCCAGAAGAATTGAGATGAAGTCGGATTCAGTTCCTTGGAAAACTGGAAGGCTAGGGCTCAGTGTTTTGACCAGGGCAGCTACTTTCTCAGTCGTACTAGATGAGCGCAGGCGCAATTTCTAATCTCGATCAGGAAAGTACGATCATATGTTTTCGTTGTTGTTGTATCTAGATACATTATTAAAAGTGAATGCAATAAAACATACTTTTTTTCTATATACACTATACACATTTTAGTTTTCATTGTTCATGTCCCACATACTCAAGCGCCTGCGCAAGCAGTGCAGATGCTCTGGGCTCGATTTTGCGGCGCCATATTTGATAGGAGCCTCACCAGTTGACGTCGCAGTACATTTGATTTGTAGCAGCCAGCTAGCAAGTGAACCTGTAGTCTGACAACTGCGAACTTCAAGTTTAGCCACACATTTACTTTTAAACAAGACATACAAATATTCACAATGAACGTAATAGATCATGTACGAGATATGGCCTGCGCGGGACTTCATTCGAACGTTCGGATTATGAGTAGTTTATTGCTGACAATGAGCAATAACAATCCGTATGTATCTACAGCAGCTAGCATGCTAACACCTAAAGCAATAGATAAACATTGTAATGTGATGTGAATCCTATGGGACGTCTGTAAATAACTATACTGCAGCCTTTAGTGTTTTCGTAGCAAGCTGAACTTTCAATCGTATAATTAATTGGACGTTGCGTTGGCTATCGAGGCACTTATTAAACTGTATTAGCATGTATGTGTCATTTCAGTGTAAATAAAGTATGGAGAGATTATTAAAACTCGGCCCAGTTGGAAGCTCAAGCCACACGCTGTTTGGAAATGACAACTCTAAATGCTCCTACAGGGAACTGTTCTCACCATCTCAGAAGTACCAGCTGTTGGTCTACCATGCAGATGCCATCTTTCATGACAAGGAATACCGTAATGCTGCCTGCAAATACAATATGGCATTGCAGCAGAAAAAGGTCCTCAGCAAAACCTCCAAAGTTCGACCATCAACCGGGGGCACAGCATCCACCTTGCAGACACAGGTGCGTCTTACTTTCTGAAATTATACACATTGCAGCCGCGCAAACAGAGCATATCGTTCTAATAATTGTATTGTATTCTTCATTTCAGAGTTTGCCCTCAGAGATCGAAGTGAAGTATAAGATTGCAGAGTGCTACACCATCTTGAAGCTTGACAAAGATGCTATTGCAGTGCTTGATGGGATTCCATCTAGACAGAGAACTCCAAAAGTAGGCTACTGAACGTCCATCGAGTAGCCAATTCTGAGTGCAAGACTACAGTTCAGTCTTATCACCTACTTATCAAGTGAAGCGTCTTCGATCAAGATATGAAATAACGATGTTCTCTGCTCATCAACCTCAGATCAACATGATGCTGGCCAACCTGTACAGGAAAGCTGGTCAGGAACGATCTGCAGTCACAAGCTACAAAGAGGTCCTTAGACAGTGTCCACTGGCTCTGGATGCGATCATTGGTATGTACTTCTAACACTTCATAATGCATCTATATATATATTATAATGAGGAATATTTTAACTTGTACTGTGAGGCAGTACTTAGTTGTTACCTTCTGTCGGCTCCAGGTCTCCTCTCCCTATCAGTGAAAGGAGCTGAGGTGGCGTCCATGACGATGGACGTCATCCAGAGCATCCCCAACCTGGACTGGCTCTCTGTTTGGATTAAAGCCTACGCCTTCATACACGCAGGGGATAACCACAGAGCTATCAACACCATCTGGTGAGCAGACCTGTGCCTCGGACCATCAGTGTCGGTGGATTGATTTTCGAGCCGTGATTCATGATAGGTTTAGATGTAGTCTGTGTGAATTCATGCCTTGTTGTGTGTTTCATAGAGGTTGTGTGTTTCATAGAGGTTGTTGTGTGTTTCATAGAGGTTGTGTGTTTCATAGAGGTTGTTGTGTTGTGTATTTGTCCTTTGTCTCTCTCAGCTCTCTAGAGAAGAAGTCTCTGCTACGCGACAACGTAGACCTGCTGGTCAGCCTGGCGGACGTCTACTTCAGGGCAGGCGACACCAAGAACTCCATCCTGAAGTTTGAACAAGCTCAGATGCTGGACCCTTATCTGATTAAAGGTACCTGGAGGCATTGACAAGGTTTTCTGACAGAATTCATGGTACTTCATGGACAAAGTCACAGTGCAATCTCTGTTTGTCAGGCATGGATGTTTATGGCTACCTCATGGCTCGTGAGGGACACCTGGAGGATGTTGAGGTTCTGGGTGGAAGATTGTTCAACATCTCAGACCAGCATGCAGAACCCTGGGTCATCTCTGGGTGAGTTGTCATTACAACAGCAATGTGAAGGGGATGAAAGATCCTGGTGAATAAACCCGAGACTAAATGGAGAGTCGTGTATGTACCTCGTTATGCAGGTACAAGAGTTCAGTCCAATCGTATTTCTTATTTTTTTCTTATGCTCAGTTGTCACAGCTTCTACAGTAAGCGGTACTCTCGGGCCCTCTACCTGGGAGCCAAGGCCATTCAGTTGAACAGCAACAGTGTTCAGGCCCTCCTCCTTAAGGGGGCAGCGTTGAGGAACATGGGCCGAGTACAGGAGGCCATCATCCACTTCAGAGAGGCCATGCGCCTGGCTCCCTGTCGGCTGGACTGCTACGAGGGCAAGTCCCCCCCCCTTCCCCTGTCACACCTGTCACACCTGCTTCTTAGGCTCATGAGCTGTGCCTAATTCTGTTAGATCATTTTGGCATGTCATCGATTGGTCTTCGAAAGAGATGTTAATCTTGACGCTCTCCTGCTAGGTCTGATTGACTGTTACCTGGCTTCCAATGGTATTCGAGAGGCGATGGGAATGGCCAATAACATCTATAAGAACCTGGGAGCGAACGCCCAGACCCTGACCATCCTGGCCACGGTCTGCCTGGAAGACCCGGTGACCCAGGAGAAAGCCAAAACCCTGCTGGACAAGGCCCTGGCTCAGAGGCCAGACTACACCAAGGCCGTGGTGAAGAAGGCTGAGTTGTTAAGTATGTATCCAGTCACGTACAACAAAATTCACTCCTTAAATACTACATATTGCTCATGTTTTTTGTTGTCTTTTTTTTAGGTCGGGAACAGAAGTACGAGGAGGGGATTGCTCTTCTGCGCAATGCCTTGGCCAATCAGAGCGACTGTGTGCTGCACAGGATGCTGGGAGATTTTCTGGTGGCGGTCAACGACTATCAGGAGGCAATGGACCAGTACAGCATAGCACTCAGGTAAAAAGCCCACTGTAATTACTGACTGAAAACGACCCCCGATATCTTACACATCGTAGCTTGAACATAAAAGGGTGCTGGTGTGAAACCCCAATGCCTTCTTGTCTCCAGCCTGGACCCGAATGACCAGAAGTCCATGGAGGGGATGCAGAAGATGGAGAAGGAGGAGAGTCCAGCGGACGCCACGGTGGAGCTGGACGGAGACGACATGGAGGGCAGCGGGGAGGACGGGGACCTGGAGGGCAGCGACAGCGAGGCGGCTCAGTGGGCAGACCAGGAGCAGTGGTTCGGCATGCAGTGACCCCGGCCCCTATTCAGGGGACAGTGAGGGCCACACAGCAGGCTGGAGCATTATAGGTGACTACTTTTTAAATGGGACGTTGTTTGTCCAGTGTGGAATCACAGCACCCAGGGTAATATAAGAATCGCCATGGCGATGCTGTCGAATACTATAACGGCTCGTACGCCTCCTTGATGATCTGATGGGGTCAGGGTCTAGTGTGGATTCATGCAGCTGAATAATGTCCTGATTCTGTGTAAACTTCCATGTGGTTTGGAATGGAGTATCTTGCTACCATGTTAGCTAAAGTGTCATCTGGAACTCTCAGCCTTATAAAGCATTCCATCCACATCTTTTTAGTTTTGACCCAGTTTGCCACTATGGAAGACTGTCAAGATAAAGCGTGTGTGTTTACCATTTACTGTTTGTTATCATCCCATTTCTTATCCGTAAGGCGAACAGTGTGGATATGAGATCACTGATCTGGTGTATTTGTTCTGATTTTCTCTTCTGTTCATCCATCAGATGACTCGATGCCTTTTTGTTTCTTGTGTCAATTATGGGGTCATGTCATTGACTCTGGTTCTAAATGTTACTAAAGGTTTTCAATGCAAATGTTTATATGTAGTGCATTGTACATACAATTTTGGGAATGTAAAATAAAATCATGAAGTGTACAGGTTTCTCGTGGTTTTCAGGGAACAGTCAGTTAATCTCCATTTACATACCAGTAACCAAATGCCCAAATCTTCAGGCACATAGATATACAGTTACACAACCTCATCGGGAAAACAGGATATTTAATGTATAATCGCTTTATTTACCTGAAACCACAAGTTGTGATACGTAATACAATCGTCAGCTCTGAAATTACAGTACAGTTGTGTGGCAAAACCATGCCATTGAAGGACTGTCTGATTTCCTCAGGGTATGCATCACTATCGCTGCACCTCCTTACCAGACACCACAAAGTCTGCTTACAACATGTCGCACGTCACAGTGCAAAGCAAAAAGTCTCGTTTGGTAATTTTTTTTACACATTCAATTCAAAAAGTATTTCCTTAGGAAAAGACACAGCTTTCTGAGCTTTATTTAACATTTGTACTATTAGTTGTAGATTCTTTACGTTTTAATTTACCAATACTATACAGAACTATTACACAAATCTGTTAAAATAAATGGCTGCTTCAGATGACATGCACCATGGAATATTATACATTACTAAACGATGAAGTCTAGGTTTCTGAGATGGCAAGAGAACTGTCACCTTTTCTAGACGGACGGCTATACTAAAGCTCTTCATGCAAGACCATGGAGGGACTGAGGACATGGGATTAGTTCACTGGATTCCCAAAACATTTTAATTTGAACCCATTCCATTTAAATTAGATATATTTTATTTTTAAAGAAGAAAAAAAAAGAATTGATGTATCAATCATGTCTTGATTTGGAGTTCTTATTTTGACATGCAAGTCTTGGAAGATGTGGTGCTGCTCGAAACACACATGCACAACACTAAAACAAAACCTTACAGTTTCTGCAAGGGGTTTAGAGGAGTGGGCGGGCTTACACAGCCCCAGCTGCAGAGAGAGAAGAGAAAGAGGGAGAGACCAATCAGATGACTTACCTAAGGCATAGGTCACAGGTCAAAGCAAAGGCTCTATCAGACATGGCTCATTCACTAGGCATGATGAAAGACATGTTAAAAGCTTTCCATTTCCTCCTGCCTGCCTACATAAATAGATGTGAAAAGCCATGCCACATGCAAGCAGAGAAATGGGAAGGCACAAAGCCATGTCCACATGAAAACGCCATGCCTTGCGATTGCAACACTTGCTGCAAGTAATATCCCTATACTCTGTAATCCCCCCAAAATATTGCCACCAATGAAATCAAGTCAGACAGAGCACTTCAATATATTTTTTTACCAGCTCACATATGTCGACTGGCACTTAGTGAAAAGGCATTTTTCTAATTTTCAAACTCTTACATCATCATATCATTGTCCTTCACACAATCTATAAAATGGCCAAAATCCCCGACTCATAACAAGGAAAGCGGGCAACATATAAATGTAGTTTAAAACGCACAAAACAAAGAGTCAGACTTTGAATACGCCTGGCTCCGACCGCAAGGCTTGGGTGTGTTTGATGTTGCCTGGATGAGAGCACACGCTAGCGGGCAGGGAGCATGCAGGGCAGATACTCACTCTGGTGGGATAAACAGGCGGAAGGCATTGGAAGAAATAGCAGTTAGGTTTAGAGGAACTCATACTGGCCTGGCATTGGAGAGGGCATGCTTTCCAGGTACACCTACCTACTGCGGTGTTTCTAAAAACACACGGCTCGAGTCGACTACGCGTGACGGTGTGGAGCGTTCGGAAAACGTGAAACCCTATACATATAGATACTACTGTGCTATATACAGATTTACATACTCTTCCATCGGCCAGTCCGAGTTAGGCCTATAACGTGGTCATACATCCTAACAGCAAGTCTAGACCACATCATGGTCCTATCGAAGCCTCAATCTTGTGCTCAGCTGATACTATTACTATCAGCTTCTTGGTGTGTTTATATTCAAGTACAGTATGTGCACAATATACATAATCTATATAAGAATCATTGATATTTGTAATGTACATGAAGACTAGCTAAAAAAGTAAACGTTGTAATATTGGAATAATGAGAGAGTGTGTTGTGTTCAAGTAAACGTTTTAACGACAGGCTTGTCTGTCAAAAATGGTGTCGAATTAAACAAGAGTAACATGTTGCTTTCCCTACTTCCCTCAGGGAACATAAAAAGGTCAACCTCAATTTCAACTTAGAAAACCTTAAAAAGGTAAATGAGAACTTCCTTCTCCTTCAACAAAAACGGTGCTCACCTCGACACTTAATATGACGTGTCTCAGAACGTGAAAAGGCTTAGTGGAAAAACATGGAAAAGTAATGTGGTCATATCAACAGCATCGAGGTAGCTGTGCTCGGCCTAGCGCAGAAACCAAAAGCAAACCAGATATGGAGCTTATAAACATGGGGGAGGAACAACTATCAACCAAGAAGAATCCCCGTGCCACCACAAAACACATGCACTTTTAGTACAGACCACTGAGTCAGTGCAAATGTTGTATGGTCATTACAGTTACACTCCTTTCTCATCCAAAGGCCATATATTAAAGGTTCACACTGAAGACAAGAGTAATACATTTGAGTCCAGTGCATGCCACTTGTAGCCTACCTGCTCTCCACAAATCACCTCCCCAAATTACAAAAAGTTGATAAAATAGTGTTCATTCTCTGTACATACCATCTGACAGTTCCTACAATTCGATGCCTGCTCAAAAAACCGGGGCACATAACTAAGGCTTGATATGAAAAAAAGACAAATGACAAAACTCAAGGTCATTAAAAAGTATGTTCATCAAAAAAAAGGATGAATAAAAAAAGAAAAGAAAAATGGAATGGTGAAAATGTCCTTGATCCAAATCAGCCAAGGGTGTCGACACACACGTATAAATGCTGAGCTCTCACTGTGTTTGACCAGGCGGTTGTGGTTGTGGGTTGTAGTAGTAGTAGTTGTGTTCCTGGTTAATGTGGGGTTGTTAGATGTATTAATCTCCACTCACACTGGTGCCCAGGGGGAGGGGGAGTGTGCTTGGAGTCAGTCAGGACCAGAACAACTCAGACACGTTAGTGTCGATGCTGTACAGCCACAGAACCAGGGGGAGGAAGATGGCCACGAAGGGCCAGGAGATCCCCTCTGTGCATGCGGACAGGGAGCAGCCCTTGCCGGCTGACTTCTCCAGGTCTTTACCAGGATCCAGGTAGTTCCTGGCCACAAACTTGAGCAGCTCATCCAAAAGGATGACGGGCAGGGAGATCTTCAGCACCATCAGCCACTGCGTGAGGTTCAGAGGGGTGATCTGGAAGATGACCTGGAGGGGAGAGGAAGACGGAGATGGTGAGATTGGGAGGGGCGATGGGAAGATGGTGTTCTTGAGGTTGGGGTGTTGAGCTAACTCACGGGCAGGGGCTCCACGTAGAGGATGAGGAAGTGGAGGGACATGGAGAGGCAGATGGCCCCCAGCAGCCACACGTTGTCCCAGGGAGGCATGCGCAGCAGGGACTGGTTCTCAGACAGACTGGGGCACAGAGGGGGCGGAGGGAGGAGACATTTGCCATTACAATAGGACCCGACAATCCACCGACTTTCACTCTGTTCCACTGGAACTGAAACACAAACCCATCCGTGAAGGACGGAGGCTCCTCTTACTGCAGGGGGCCCCTCACCTGTTCAGAGCGTTGCACATCTCGATGGTGACGAGCACCGACAGGGCCATGGTCATGGGGTACGGGGACTCGAACACGTTGCACTCCAGGTCCTGGAACTCCGGGTTGTCAGGGGAGCACTGCAGGAAGTGGCTCTGGAGGGGGGGAGACACAAGAGGGGGTGGGGGGGGGGACACAGGAGGGGGGGTTTAGAGAAGGGCAGGCAGGATGGAAACGAACGACAGGTCCAGTCATCCAGGCTGTCTCACCAGCTGGTACAGGCTGATCATGGGGCCATCTTCAGCAGCCACGAACCACCAGGCGGCCGCTCCCACAGTCCCGGCTCCGACATAGCCTGAGGGCAGAGACAGGGCCCGGGGGTCAGGGTCAGACGGGTGTTCCACACTGAGCAGTGGATCATTTTCGATCAACGAGCCATTAACACATTTAACAAGGCACATGGAAGACTTGGTCTGAAAGCAAAAACAGTGGTAACACACATCCGATGGCCAGGTATCTGAAGAAGAGCCAGCCGGAGATGAGGGGCTCCTTGGCGTTGCGGGGGGGCTTGTTCATGATGTCCAGGTCGGGGGGGTTGAAGCCCAGGGCGGTGGCGGGCAGGCCGTCCGTCACCAGGTTGACCCACAGCAGCTGGACTGGGATCAGAGCCTCGGGGAATCCCAGAGCAGCGGTCAGGAAGATACTGCCCACATCAAAACACAACATGAACAAAACATGTACACATTTACAGTTGAAATGTAAAAAAAAAGACATTTAATAAGATTCCAATGTGACAGGTGTTCGGTGGAGCCTCACCAGACCACCTCGCCCACGTTGGAGGAGATGAGGTATCTGATGAACTGCTTCATGTTGTTGTAGATGGCTCTGCCCTCCTCTACGGCCGCCACGATGGAGGAGAAGTTGTCGTCGGCCAGGACCATCTCAGAGGCCGACTTGGCCACGGCGGTGCCAGATCCCATGGCGATGCCGATCTCCGCCTTCTTCAGGGCGGGGGCATCGTTGACTCCGTCTCCAGTCTGAGAACGACCAGGAGGTTCGGTTAAGAGAGAGATGGGGGGAAAAACGACGCAGAGACACAACCCCAGAGGTCAGACCAGACGAGCGTCTCCACGCACCATGGCCGTGATCTCGTCCATGCTCTGCAGGAACTCGACGATCTTGGACTTGTGGGAGGGCTCGACGCGGGCGAAGCAGCGGGCGTTGATGACGGCGTCGCGCTGCGCGGCGGGGGAGAGGTCGTCAAACTCGCGGCCCGTGAACGCCATGCGCTCCACGTCGTCGTCCTCGCCCAGGATGCCGATGCGCCGGCAGATGGCCACGGCCGTGCCCTTGTTGTCCCCGGTGATCATGATGACGCGGATGCCGGCCAGGCGGCACAGCTTGATGGAGGCCGCCACCTCCTGCCGGGGGGGGGTCCAGCATGCCCACGCAACCCACGAAGGTCAAGTCCGACTGGGCACAGAGAAAAGAGGTCAGCATCGGGGACTTACAACTGGATGACCTCTTTAACCCTCAAAACTGTTAACCTTACAAAGAAGATAGAAAGGTTATTCCGTTATGCAAGGAAACTAATCCAAAGACACATTAAAAGGCTGCCTGGTTTACAAGCACATAAAGGGGGTAGTCTAGTGCTCACCTCATAGGCTGCGAAGCGGGCTGCATCAATGAGAACCATGTCCTCCTTCTTGGGGGGGGTGTCCCTGGTGGCCAGAGCCAGGCAGCGCAGGGTGTCACGCCCGGTCCCGTAATCCCGGATCACAGACAGGATCTTGTCCTTGACACCCGGGGTCATGGGAACCTTGCTGTTGCCCACTCGGACATGGGTACACCGGTCGATCACTCCCTCTGGGGCACCCTGTGAGGTAGGCACATTAAGAGGGTTAACGGGGGGGAAAAGAGTTGGGCTGAATGACAAACGCTAGGCTTCTAAAAAGTGGGCAGGACAATAAGGAGCTGGTACCTTGACAAACATTTTGCCCATGGAAGAGCGGGCCTTGTTGGGGGTGCAGTACACCGACATGGACTTCCTGTCTCGGGAGAACTCCAGGGTGAACTCCTTCTTCATCAGCTGCTTGATCACCTGGGAGGACGACCACGACAGAGGAAGGCCTCAGAAAAGCCGACCGTTTACAATGACGTGGTCGTTCGACTTCGGCGTGTGTGAAGGAACTTACAGAGTTGCAGGCGTTGGCCCTCTCGACGTTGGGGAGGTGTTTGACCTCGGTGTCAAACGCGTTCATCTTCTCCACCAAGCAGGTGAGGGCGGTCTCCGTGGCCTCTCCGACCTTCTCAAACACCCCTTTGGCCTAATGACACACACACACACACATTAGCCAACGGTTACCGCATCCCAGCGGAGCGAGAGAGCGGACGGACGGACGGGGCGGCCGACCTCGTTGAAGTCCAGAGAGGAGTCGTTGCACAGGGCACAGATGGTGGCGATCTCTACCAGACCATCAAACTGAGAACTCTTCACGAGATTACCATCCTGATACCTGGAGAGAAAAAACACAAGGAGGGGAAATGAGAGGATTTCAGACATGTGTGTGTGTGTGTGTGTGTGGGGGGGGGGAAATACTTACACTTCTCCTTCAGGGGCATACGTCGAGCCAGTGATGGTAAACTCGCCCAGAGAGCAGCTTTCTGCTTCAGCTTTGTCAACAATGAACATCTGTCGAACAAAACAGAGGACCCTCATTAATATCATTCAAAAAGGACAAGGACACATCCACAATGATCACTTCCTTCCAACTACAGTAGATGGCAGTAGACACCAGAGGAAAGGCTTCTTTTTTTTTAAAGACCTGATAAAGCTCCTACACACCGGTGAGGAAAACAGACTGTGTCGTCTGAGTGTCTTAACGTGTCCCTGCTCAATGTGTCCCTGCTTTGTGTGTTAGAGGCCTGGGGCAGGAGGCCCTGAGAAGTTAGCCTGGCCTCCTCCCATTCCTCAACAGTGGAGGCTGTCAGGGAGCCAGGACACAGAGAGCAGGGCTGACTAGAGGAGGCTGCCTAGAGGAGGCTGCCTAGAGGAGGCGGCCACGAGGCGTGGGTCTTTTCCCACAGGAAGTCTCGGTGCTCGCGGTGGGCGGGGCTCACACAAACACTGTCACACGAGAGCGAGCCGGCAGAGACGTCGCAGGCAGAGACACTAGGGAGGGAAAGAGATGCTAATCGCTCGAGTCCTCCTTCAGCTCGAGGCCACGCTTCTGAAAGAGAGTGTTGCTGACGTCAGCGTCATATCGAGAGAAAATGCATTCCATTAGGGCTATTTTATAGAGCAGTCTTAACCTCTTTTTGGCTAAATGTCAAACAGGCTTATGTCAGTTGGGGGGGGCTACTAACAAACTAGTCAAAGTCCAAGGAGGATTATTATATGGCAAGGCGTAGATAGCAACTTGTGTGAAGTTATCACTTCCTGCAAACCATGGCCATACACATTCCAACCGTTTCAGTTCCTTTTGGCCTCTACTGATTAAATGACAGACATTTTCAGTGTGACACAATGAGGCAAAGGGTGGATCTATGGGCGGAAATGGAACCAGGCCAGAAAGCCAGGGGAAGAAGTGAGTTCTGGGAAACGACTGGTCAGAAGAGGGCCTCATCTAAAACATTAAACATATCTGCTAAATAGCAGCTGAATAATGCGACAGGTCCATTTCAGAAAGAGCGGATTCAGCAGTCCTAAAGACCAGACTCAGAGTCAACATGCTGAATTGATGAACGTCTCCACTCACTGGTGCCGGGGTGCCACTCAGAGAGCGGGGTGGAAGGACCTGATTGGAATACTTAGAAAAACTGCGACGCAAGGTCAGTTACGCAACAGCACTGCAAGTCATCGAGCAGCTAACTGTAGAGGAAGATTACAGCAGCGGCATGCTCCCTGTGTGTCCAAGGATCCCGCCATCTCTCTCCTTCACGAGAACTATTGGAACTGAAAGCGAGGGAGCGCAACGAAGCTCTGGGAGACACCAGAGCAGACCCAGTGTGGTGTGTGTGTGTGTGTGTGTCCACCCACCCTGCACACAGACATCTGGTTGGTGGTGAGGGTGCCCGTCTTGTCGGAGCAGATGACCGAGGTGCACCCCAGGGTCTCCACGGAGGGCAGGGACCTGACGATGGCGTTCTTCTTGGCCATGCGGCGCGTGCCCAGGGCCAGGCAGGTGGTGATGACGGCGGGCAGGCCCTCGGGGATGGCGGCCACGGCCAGCGCCACGGCGATCTTGAAGTAGTAGACGGCGCCGCGGACCCAGGAGCCCCCGTGGACGGGGTCGTTGAAGTGGCCGATGTTGATGAGCCACACGGCCACGCAGATCAGGGAGATGACCTTGGAGAGCTGCTCGCCGAACTCGTCCAGCTTGGCCTGCAGCGGCGTGCGCTCCTGCTCCGTGGCCGCCATCTCGTCGCGGATCTTACCGATCTCCGTGTTGACGCCGGTGGCCACCACCACGCCGATGGCCTTGCCGGCGGCGATGTTGGTCCCCTAGGGGCGACGCGGACACGAAAGAATGGGTCAGATATTTTGCAAGTGTCAAGTGTACAACAGTTGGTGTAAACAGTCGAGTAGTAAGTGATGAAGTGAGGAGGTGCGTACAGAGAACAGCATGTTCTTCTTGTCTTGGTTGACAGCGCGGGGGTCAGGAACGGGGTCAGTGTGCTTGATCACAGAGACAGACTCGCCTGCAGTCACAATAGGGAGCGGCAGGTCAAATGAGTGAGGTGAAGGTGAAGTGATGTAAACATCAACATTCCATGTAACAGAGTTGGGGGCGTTACCAGTCAGGATGGACTGGTCCACCCTCAGGGTTGTAGACTTGATTGAAGAGAGACGGATGTCTGCAGGAACCTTGTCTCCGACTGGGGAAGGTAGGAGGACAAGCACATGAGCATTTTCAACAACAAAAACACACACACACACAATACACACTGTGCATGGAAAATATATTCATGTATATGCAACAATAGCACCTCCCAATATCGCTTCTAAAATACTGTAGGAAATCAGAGTTGATGACAGTAAAAACTGTCCGGCTTGTGAAATACGTCCACGGGTTTGAGAGACCAGAGAGGAGCTCTCTGATTCATTCACTGCACAAAAAGGGAGCATCAGTGTACAAACGACTGTTCTCGCTACCACCAGGGCTGCTTACTGTGCCATGCAGAGCCCCACTAGTCCTGAGGTCCCACGGCTGCAGGGAGGAGGAGGAGGAGGGGAGGGGAGGCAGCTAGAGCTGGAGATGGAAATGGAGGACTGGTGAGCCATAAAAGGCCCGTCTCAGAGGAAAAAGCCAATTTGGGCCACATCTGAATTGCGATGACCCGATTCAGCTTCCTATTAGTACATAAATGCTGGCGAGTGGGGGAGCAGCTCACTGTGAGGACCGGTTATCGCAGCTCGGACACGACGAGCACTTCTAAATGAGGTGGCACGTTAACACACAGAGCTCGGAGAGAGTTGTGTTGCATTGACAAGACTGAGCTCTGTCCAAGTCAATCTCATGGTGAAAACCGTTTTTTTACGACACAGGACAAAACGAGCAGACACGCACATTCGATGAGAAAACAGAAAACAAATTCCACACATTAAACATCAAGGTTAAAATTACTTCCAGAGGTAGAGAGGGTCGTTTTCAACATCCATGGGGACTTTTTTTACCAAGCAATCAAACACCAGCTCTGGGAATTAAAATGTCTAATCTAGGTTAATGAAGATGATTATTGAAAGTGAGAGCGAAATCAAGGTTGTTCCAACATCAGGATTCCCTTTTCAGGACTGAACAGACCACATACTCATCTGAGCCCCCTCAGTGCCCTTCAGGGGAGAAGAGAGGGAAATAGCATCAGCCCGACAAACGCACGCAGCCCAAAAGAGGAAAACTATTTCAATTTGTTCCCCAATGCTCTGATCAGGTTTATATGTGGACACACGATAGCAGCTGTTTCCCAGTCATCTCCACAGCACAGGAAGAGGCAGGAGATAATACCAGTCAGCCAGCAGCTGGCAGAGAGACAGAGAGAGAGAGAGAGAGCAGAGAGAGAGAGACAGAGAGAGAGAGAGAGAGAGAGAGAGAGAGAGAGAGAGAGAGAGAGACGCAGAGAGAGAGAGACAGATAGATAGACAGAGAGTGAGACCGACCTCTTCTGTGTACTGTGACCAATTCATCTGCGCACAAAACACACTTCAACCTAAGAGCATCTTTCAAGCCTCTGTTAAAACGATGACGTAAATGTTCAGAGGCTTTTTTTTCAATATTTGAAGTAGAGACTCCTAAGCCTGAACACAAACGAGCGGCTCGCCAGCCTCGGTTGGCATGGAAATAAAGTGCTGATGTCCTGTTTTAATAGGACGTCCTGGTGCGAATGTGTCAGGTGTCACATTATATGAAATGACGCACGGGGGTGACGAGAGTGGGTTTCAGCAAACACAGAGGAACAGTGACAGCTTCTCTCGGGAGACCAGCGTCCAGATAAATTGCTTCTTTCAACCGTCTAGATCTGGAGCGGAAAAAAAACCCTCAACTTCAGCTTCACAATTGACCTCCAAGAGGACACAGTGAAAAGGGTTTGTGTTAGCTAGGCCCCACACCAGGACACAGTTAGGACCAGCACAGCGCCAGCTTTTAGACATGCAGAGTCCCATTGAACCGTCGTTAAGGAGAACATGGCAACGCTGTTAAGAAATCTATATTGATAAATATATATTTCTTGAAGCCATGTGGCTAAACAGCCACATCCTGGGTGTTGCGTAACACTTCCTGTGGCAAGACATCGTGACATTTATTTTTAAATATCGAGTTCTGTAATCGAGGGGCGTCTGGAGCCAAATAAATATTGGACGAGTGATGTCGATTACTGAGCTCTTCTGATGAGTGCGAAGCGCACCGTAGACAGCCTGGCGTTGTTGCTGCTCTGCGGGACAGCGAGCCTGCCCTGAATCAAGTGTCTGTGTATATCACCTGTCCCTTTGTGTCAACATCCTACTTGGTAGCAGTCCAACAGACTCCTCAAACATGGCCACCTTTTCACCCCCGCCCCACGCCTGCCAACAAGTGAGAGAACCCACGGCTTGAACTGTGACAGCGGCTTCTGGAACGAGTGGCGCAGGCCTCTTCAGCCTGACTTCCGGGCCCCCCCCTCCGGGCCCCCCCTCTAGATCAAGCCATCAACACCACTTCGCCGGTGGACAGCTTCGACTGGCAGACACAAGTGAGTGACACGCGGCGAGGCTCAGAGGGGCATGTGCTGATGGCAGCTGAAACAAAAGGAGGTGGAATCTTGCTGACCTGGACGGGGGGGGCTCTCGCTCAGACGCTAGGCTGACAGGTAACCCTCTCCAGGAACTTTCCGACAGCACTCGGCCAGCTGCTCTCCTCACGCACTCTGAACAAGAGACGGGGAACTGAGCCGCATTCAAATGGGCGAGATTAGCCACACGGCCGAGTCCAAGGGTGTGAGCTCTATACAATTGAGGGGCCGTGTCAGAACCAGGTGGAGAAGCTACCGCTGGATTTAATCTTCACATCCAAATGGGAGAAAGACTGCGAACACTTCCCACCTCAGCGAGGGGGGAGGGGGTGCGTGTCTGTGTTGTACACCAGACCCATACACCGTGTCCTGGGCCAGGATCCGTTGCTATGGCAACAGGACGGGTGCGTCACATGACGCTGAGATGAAGAACAGCCGGCCTGGCCGTGAGGAGATCTAGAACAGACGCTGTCAAGAGTTCTTCCAAGGGACCAGCTTGGAGATGGCTGCTCTAGGTAACCTCCGACCTCAGTCTTGTCGCCATGTACTGTACTCTCCTGACACAGTGAGCTGGGGAAAACATCTGGTGTGTGTAAAAAGATAAAAAATAAACAATGCTTTAAAAGAAAAAATAAATACGAAAGAAACGAGAAAAACATTTGGTAGCACACATTACCAAAACATGGGTATGCGTCGAATTTATATCCCTATAAACCATGGAGCCTGCAATGTGCTCCATCTAGTAAATGCCACTAATAAAATATGAACCAAACCAAAAACGTCAAATAAAACTTTATTAATCCCGTCCGGAGGGTGCAGGGAGGCTGTCCTCCCTTGTTTGCTGATGACAGTTAGTCATGTGTGGGTGTGAATTCATGGGGCAGTCCGGCGCTACAGCCAGCAGTGTAACAGACATACAGCCCTGTCCTTAAGACAGGAGAAGGGTCCTTGTGTTTCTGTCAGTTTCCCCTCGTGTCCTACCGTCACCTCTCTCCTTAGCGTCACCTCTCAACAAGTCTGGACAGGGTCACATGACCCTCTAACCTCCATAGCTGGGCAGCATTGCCCGGATTCCCAGCAGTTAATGCAGAATGTACTTAGCTGCCGCGATAACGTTTGACCATGAAAGCGACGGCACCGCAGAGCCGACCTGCCAGAGAACGACTGCACCCTCATTAACACACGTCCCCTTTAGGGATATTGAACGCTGCCGAAAATGAAGAAGAGCGTTACGTCATCCCTCAAGACGATTCTCTTCCCTCACGCAAGACAGACCATAATGATCTGGATGAGGAGCAGGGCAGGGCAGGCCCCAACACCTGGCTGGATCCGACACTCACCAAAAGCCCCCCCCCTCCCCTCACAGTGACAGCAGACGTTCGCCAGGCCCCAGAAAATGCCACATGCCATCCCGGGTGTCTGGAATCCCGGGCCGTGGAGGGTGCTGATGGGCAGGGTCTCTGTGTGCCGGGCATGGTGGGGCATGGTGGGACATGGTGGGAGGGGGGGGGATCATTGTCCCCACAACCACTTCCCTACAAGGTCATCGCACTCTCCAAACAATAGGAGCAGCTGATAGATCCACTCTCTGTCCTATCACTATCAGACTCCCCGACCTCACATGCTACGCAGGGCAGTAACCGCCCCCCCACCACCACGACCTCCCCCCCCCCAGGCCCATACAAGGCCATATTCCACCCTATACTCCCTCTAAGCCAATCAGAACCTTGACACACATCATTACACAGATGATGCGCGCCCGCAGGCGAAGATTAACCAGCTTTAGGTGTCCCGACGTTGACGGTGGCTATTCAGAGACAGAAGCGCATCCTTTAATTTCCCAGAAGATTCCCGTGGTGAACTTGTGAATTTAGAGAGTGAGGAGGGCGGCCCCACGCTGCCATGGGGGCAGGATCACAGCAGCAGCAGCAGCCTGAACCACAGAGCCGCAGACGACAACCTAGAGCAGCCACCGACAGGGAGGAACGTTCCAGAAGGTCTGACTGGGCTGCAGATTAGCTTAGTTAGAACAGCAGAGACGGCATTCCATCCTCTACGCAGCAGCCAGGGTCGAGGGAAGCTGGGAAAGGAGTGGTGGG
The DNA here is from genome assembly GCA_903064625.1 of Mallotus villosus. Lineage (NCBI taxonomy): Eukaryota > Metazoa > Chordata > Actinopteri > Osmeriformes > Salangidae > Mallotus > Mallotus villosus. Next base: position 694,383 of record CAEFZP010005648.1, on the reverse strand, counting down.
GGGGGGTGAGGGGGGCAATAAACGACACAGGAGCAGTATAGCCTCTGGCCGTGCAACAGAAGCGGTGAGAAATGCGTTATGCTCTGAACGAAAGGTTAAGGCGCCGCGGGACGGGAAGCTAATCTGAAGTCAGTCAGCGTTCTCCAGAACGCGTCTGCGTCCCGAGGCTTTAAGAGGCAGTGGAGGCAGTGGAGGCAGAGGGCTTTAAGAAGCAGTGGAGGCAGAGGGCTGAGTGTTGGGCCTGGGAGCAGGAGGCGGTGTCAGAGCCCACAGTGGTAACCTGACAGGCAGGGCAGCAGGCAGGCAGGCTCCCTTTAGTATTCTCCTCACGACCGAGTCGGAGAGCTGCCTGTGTCCTCTGCCTTAGCAGAGAGACGGGCCTTCTGCGTCATCGGCCCCTCCTGCCAGCGCTCTGGCAAAGATACTCAGCGAGGACGCTCGCGGGAATCAATATGGAAAGGGCTCAGAAGGATTTAGCAGGTATGTCGGAGCGCTCTGTCCACCTGACATCATGGGCTACGCATCCCTGTGTTTTGCTATGGGTGGTATGTGGTTTGACCACGTTTCGTAACCCGTCATACGACACACACAAACACCCATTATAAACTGTGGAATCACGCAGATCATGACCGGGGGTTTTCGCGAAAGAACCGCTTTGCTTAAAAACGATGGCGACGAAAAGATAAGCACGTCAGGAGGTATTCTAACAAACCACCCTGGCCAAACGTGTGCTACAGAATCAGCCAATCAGTGTGATCCAGCCGATCAGTGTCCTCGATGCTGCCTACGCCCTTCTCAAGGTCACTCCAGAGTGCTACTGAACACAGCCGCTGGAACCCCTGGGGAGAGCCAGAGACACCTGCCATCTCCACTACTGTCACTGCCTACTATAAATAAGGCGTTCCATAATCTAGACAGGCAATCCGAGCTAAAAATACACGCCACAACTATGCGCTGAAAACCACTGCATCACCTCAGTGGCTTAGGGTTAAAGCTAGTTTCATGATAACGCTGGGCACTTGAAGGACTACAGCATTCCTCTCAGCGGGATCCATCCCCGGTGCAGCCAGCAGTCCTGCGGTGCCAGGGGCACATTCCCCTCCCGAAGATCCCTCCTGGCACACCTGAGCTGCAGCAGAACTCTGCTTTTAATATACCTCTGGATGAGTCTACCACTGGGTTTTAGGAACGGACCGACGATATGGTCGCACCTCATCCAAAGGCTGTACGTGAGCACTCGTGGGATGAGTCCGGGATGATTTGTACACACACACACGTGACGTGAGGGGCCCTCGTCCCCCACCAGTGTACCGCCCTCAGAGACGGGCGGGTTAATAGGAACATCCCGAAATACACCACTTCTGCTGGGTGAGTCACCCCTGCAGTGGGACCAGGGGAGAGCGGAGTGGAAATAGAGCTGCGCTGCTGAAGTGAGAGCCTGACGATGCCCGGATTCATACGTTCCTGTCGAGAAGAGCCTTCACCTGAACCAGCGCACATTACCCACGTCGAAAACGCTTCCCCCTTTTTGCAGCGGTTTATTGCGATATTAGGAAATACTTTTCTTAATACTCGCTCTAATTCCTCACGCAGCCAGCCAGATATTCAGCTGTATGCGATCCATGTCATTGCGAGACGCGGGGGCCGATAATTTGCCCCTCGGGGATAATAAAGATACTTGAACTGATATCGCCACCTTACCAGCAACCTCCACGATGTCTCCGGGCACGATGTCTTTGGCCTTGATCCTCTGGACGGTCTTCCTGTCCTGCCGGTACACCTTCCCCATCTCAGGCTCGTACTCTTTAAGTGCCTCGATGGCATCCTCCGCGTTACGCTCCTAGCGACAAAAAAGGATGATGTCATCGGTATGAAAATACATAAGTGTACATTATGATGATGAAAAACTGATGCTGGTTTGAAAATGGCCTTTATGCATTGCTAAACGGTTCATATATTTGCACTTAGGTCATTTCCGCTTCATAAAACAATTAACCCTGTGCCAATAGGGATTTATAACACCCATGGAAAAAAAAGTTGACAGAGGCTGTGCCAACATCACGTTTGTTTATTCAGTCACTATGGAGTAGAACGTTTGACTCTAAAGTCCATTCTTGGCTCACTTCCCCATTACTGGGAGCCAATCATAGTAGGAACAGCAAGCGTCACGATTTCCTGTTAGGCTGATCATTCGAGACAACTGGGACAGACAGGTCAGAGTCTACACCCCCCACACTCATATTTGCCATCATGTTGGTTCTAGGAGTAATAACAGCCAGTTAAAGTCAAATGTAAAAGTTTACACTAGCAGCATCATCACAAGTTAAATGACAAGAAACTAAAGATATGATATACAAATTATATCAAGAAAGCTATTAATGACACCAACAATGTAACAGTTACTACTGACAAACAATCCCTGACATGTCCATGAATAGGATCAGGGCTGAGAATGTTTAAGACTTGCCTGTGGCTATAAAGTCTCATGTAAAACAATAATTTCTAGTTGAGTGAAGACATTCAGTGATTCCTTTTCTGGAATGTTTAAATGGTACCAGTGAGGAAATGAAGGCTTAGTCCTGGATAACCTCATGAAGAATACATGAAAGTCAGTTTTGATATACACAGCCAACGTCAGAAACCACTCTAAATGTTATTTATTGCACTTTGCCTTTATTAATGAGAAACACAAAAGAGGGTCTTCCAGCAGGAAGCCTTGTCACTCCTTTCAGTTGAACTTGGGTGTCATAGCAACACAAAGTTTTCAAATGTAGTCAGTGACCTAGTTTCTAGCCCTGTTTGCAGTTTTGTCATGTACTTTCTGTTAAAAGCCAGTTATATTGAGAGAAAAATATAAAACCGACCTCTCTGAATTTATGGTTTGTTCAAACTCTCTCTGTAGTATAACACAAATGTTCAATGTGTGAAGGAAGGTGGTCATCAAAGCCCCACAAGGTTTGGACCAGTGGTTCTCAACCCTGCTCCTCAGGGACCCCTTGTCCTGCATGTTTTGAGATGTTTCCCTGCTCCAAAAACACCCGATTCAAATAAATGTCTGGTTATCTAGCTATGTAGAAGCCTGTTAATGAATATGCATTTGAATCAGGTGTGTTGGAGCCCAGAAACATCTTAAACATGCAGGACGGGGAGTTCTTGAGTACCAGGGTTGAGAACCACTGTTCTAGACAATGTCATGTGATGTATCCTGAGGTTGCTCACCTGCCAAACACCTACGATGGCATTGGCTATGAGAATGAGTAAGATCACGAAAGGCTCCACAAAAGCTGTGATCGTCTCTTCTCCATCCTCAAACCAGGCCAACACCTAAAGGGAAACACAGAAAAACACATCAGACATTGTTGAGATTGTACACTGGACATAAATAAATAATTAAAAATATATAAAATACACATTTACATTTGTAAATCTTTCTTGCTGACAGGTGAAATAGCTCTTAGCTCGATCCACAACATCATCAACATTCCCACTAATCCCACCAATGGACAGAGCTACGGTGTTCAAATAAGAGGGTAACAAGCAGCTCGACAGCTGGATCCAAATAAGTCTGATGAACAGCATATGGTTAGCAGTAAAATGTTACTTAATTTTCCATGAGCAAACAAAGCTATTAACTAATTGAATTCCCAGAATCTGAGACCGACACCCGTGTCTAATATGGATGTCACATGACAATTTGAAACCAACCGTACCACCGCCAAGGTTGTAATCCCAAACCACACAATAAAACCGTCCCCACTGAAACCAGTGACATATTTACATTTTGTTAATTTAACAGAAGCGTTTATCCAAAGCGACGTACATACAGTGCATAAAGAGAGTACAGTAGACGTTCAAGGATCAGCATCATCCTTAACCTCAGCTCCCCCTCCCTCTCCCTCTCTCTCCCCTCTCCTCTCCCTCCTCTCCCTCCCTCCCTCCCTCCCTCCCTCCCTCCCTCCTCCCTCCCTCCCTCCTCCCTCACAGGAGATACAAATCATCTTATTGGAGTGAGGCTCAGTCATTTGCATAATGTCCCTCTGTACAACACAAGAGCATATTTTAATACTGCACCTTGTCAGGGCCAGCCAGAGTTATACAACTTTCTCCTGTATACAGTGCATTTGGCTCGACTTAAATCGTTTAGTTTCGTTTCCTGTCGGCCTAGGCCTATCCCGGCACCAAAGGCCACCACGTCACATAGCTTTTGGAGAACTACAGGAACGGGATGGGGGGGGTGGGGGGGGGACTAAAGAAAGGAGGTGCATCTGTCTGGACAGTACCCTCCCACCGAAGGTCCGAGCCCAAATTTGGTCTCGAGTGGTGCCCCTGTTCCCGCTGTCAGCCGGCAGCCTCCGACACCTCCGTATCATACGTCTGGGCACTGCACAGCAGATACCAGCTTCTCCAGCAGCGGGGCCAGACACACACACACACATTTTCCAGGGTTCTGGAGGTTATCAAGTCCAGTTTCTGGGCCCCAACAAACGATCAATGCCGGTCTGAAAAAGACTATACCTCCTCAACCTGCAGAATCCACATCAAATTCTAGCCATGAAACCACTAGTATAACAGCAGATATAGTCCAAAAAATACAATAGAACACTGTTGGACAGTCAGTTACATCACGTCAAGTCTCTGAATCATGAGACAGTCATGAACGAAGAGGAGAAGGCCATTACGCAGCAACAATCCAGGAAGACCTGAATGCCTTGCTTGACACATGGCAATAGCAACTCAATACAAGCAACTGCTGTTGTCACCATTCCTCAGACAGGTCGCTAGCTTTCTCAGCTGTTTGGTCCACTGGTCTGTGAGCGTAACCTCAGCTGAGATATGCAAACTGAAGACATTAACACTTGCTGTCCACACTTCCCATGTCACTGAGCCATACATAAACATTCCCTTTCCCCTCTTGTCCTTTCTGTAATTGACAATATCAACATCCAGGCTCATAAGAGAACAGGAAGGCAATTAAAAAACGAATGAGTTTTCATAAATGTACTTACAAAAGATATGAAGGCCGCTAACAGAAGAATTCGCACAAGTAAATCTTCAAACTGTTCAACAACAAGTTCCCATAAGGACTTTCCTGTTGAAAATAAGTGAATTGTAAAATACATCACATTCAAACTTCTTGTGTCCATTAAGACAAGTCATATCAAGACATACCTTCTTCAGCAGGTAACTCTGTTTAGGGCCAATCCGATGGACATGCAGGGAGGAAGAGAAGGACATTTGAGGAGAAAACATAAAACAGCTGTCTCTTAGACATTATGACACAAAAGTAATGTAAACTAAATGACTAAATGTAATGGTGTCCAATCCAGACACCCCTGTTTCTTACAAAACACTAACGTATGCTTCTTTTGACATCAACCGGGACCAGAAAGGTCACCTTGAATACTGTCAGATGCTCAGTATTCAGGTACACGCATAAATGATGTCCTACATTTAATGTGGAATCGCTCAAGTGCAATCCTGAACATAACAGCTCACTACTGTAAGACTAACAGGTTACAGTAGCCTACACGCAGGCCTTCTGCTAAACAGTATACCAATGTTCAGGCGTACAACGTGTTGTTACTCCTAAACGTAAACACATTATCAAACAGGATTTAACCAAAACTAGGCATATTTATTGTTTTTTTTATACTTTGTAGCAACGACTTGAAAACACGAGGTCGTCTGTGATGACGTCGGCTAATTCCCTTGAATGAACAAGCCGGGTGATGCTTCTGACATTGACCTTATGTATTACAGGCCTGAACTTGCCAGTGATAACGGCTTAAATTACTAGAACTCTGTTTACTTACCGTTTGTGCCCCATTTCTCCCTTTGTCGTTTTACTTGGTCCAAGCCCAGCCCCGTGCTTTCGTTGACATTGAAATAGCTATAAACTTCTTCAACACTTTTTTCATGAGAGTTCTCCATGGTAGTGACGTTCAACTCCGTGTCAGATATATTTGGTGTAGGCTACGCACTCGCCTTGTTTGTTTTCTATTTCCTTTCAAAATAATAAATATTGTACCAATTTAGAGATATGCACTCACACTGAGAAAGCAACCCCAAAAAGATGTAAGTCAAGAATTGGCGAAGCAATCTAACTTCTATGCTGGTATGAAACGAAATTCCCCCCTCTTAACAAATCCCATCCGAAAGACACATTCCAAGACAAGCTACCTATTCCCCGTCACGGTGAAGGTTTCTGTGGGTGTCCTCTCTTGTCTCCCAAAAAATGGTGGAAGATTGTGCAGTAATCGTCCCTGTTGTGGACTGCATTCACCCAGTCCAATCCTTGCGCTGCCCTCAATGTGCGTTGTTCAGCTTCTCCACGGCGCAGCTCTGAGCTCAGTGGTGGCTAGCTGAGGTGCTAATCAGGTTTTATGAAAAGTGCCTCACTACTGCCCCTATGTTATTGTCATCCGTATATGGAGTAAAGCCATTGGATGGACTCAATCCGGAAATGCTCACTCGCCCAACGCCGAAGTGAAAAAGAGGTTTAGTAGGCTGTGTGATAGTTCAAATGCTAAATATTTCATGACCAAATAAAAGTGCAGACCTGTCTGTTACGTAAACACATAGATTCAATCTCGTTGCAGTCAGTACACCCAGAGCCCAATGACTCATGCCGTCACTGAATGAAATGACTTGTGTCATAGACATGTTAGGACGTGTGTAAGCAAAGGGTCGAAGTTTAAGAAAATATCCTACTGTGTTTGTATTAAGAGGCATCCATGTCAGCATTTCGACCGGCATGTGTTAGCTGTTGACACATTTTAATGAGGCCCCTATATAACAATGCCTATCATGTGTCACAGTTCTAATCCTATCCCACCCGGTACCACATCAAGCTGCCTTCTAGAATCTACACTTGATCCCTCTGGCACAGAACCACTAACTCTAGCTGTCAACAGCTGATAGAGTTACATTTCAAACACAGGGACTAATAGGAGTGGGAATCCTGAAGGGACTATTGGTTTATGAAGGGAATGCCCCCATCAAATGTGTGAAGAGATTCATCAACTGTATGTTCAAAGTTGAATTTACTTATTGTCCAACAGTAGTTTCTGGTTTATGTTGGTCAGGTGCTCCTCTCCTGCTGAAGCACACATATTTCCCAGAGGAATGGGAACCTGGCACTGAGTTGTAAGGAGGATAATGGTTATGATCATGAAAATGTTCAAAGGCATCTCAAATGAATGGAAAGGATTGCGTGTATCTTTCCAATATATGCAGAGCAAATACCAACATATTACACAACCAAATAAATACGAGTTCAGACAAATTGTACGGTAACCTTTAGTTTAATACGTAGGTGGAAACAACGCACTTAATAATAATTGCTAGATAAAAATAGGCACGGCATGGAAGTCTTCTTCTGCACTAATAAACCTGTGGGTCAATTTCATTTTTGTACTAATATAGCTTTTGTTTATTGAAAAAATACAATACAACTTTCCAAAATACCTATGTCCAAATAAGGAAATCAAACAAATCTAAAAGATGGTCCTCTCATGCTCATGAAAAGTAGGAGCGTAACATTTAAATATAGAAAATGAAATTCACTAATAAATGGTACACTATGCCAGACAAAAAAAAGACTGTTTGATGAGTTTACTGCCCTGGCTGCTTTGATAGGACAGAGGTCCTGTAGAATTCCAAAATTGGCCAGCTTTGCTGCCAAGGTCATATCTGCTGATTCCCAATATAGCCCAGCGCAGCCTCTTTCTAAGTGCAACACTTTGTACTCTGTTATCTTTAGACACATTGTTAGCAGCTGTATTCTTAAAGATGTGTTCAAATCGAGGCTGTGAATTTGTTTGAAGCCAGCCAGGGTGCAAAGAAAATGTCATCTTCTTAAACCCACTGGCTCTCTCAGAATCATGTGTTATCTCCACTTTCAAACCAGGGAGCTCCACTCAATCATATGATTCAGTCAGAGATAAAGATTCTTTGAAATTGAACCAAATCTTACAGTAAGATTCAGCAGCGAGAACATTTTCACCAAGATCCCCACTGCTTACGTCAATATCAGTATTTAAACAGTATAGTAAAAAGTATTTTTAAATATGAAGACAAATTATATAACCCATCTCTATTTAATTAGACATGGATTGTCTGTAGCTGTAGTACCATATGTAGTGGTGAAATGATAGAGAGCTTCTTGGCTTGTTCTAGGTCAGGGTCTTGGTACTACTAACACCAAAAGAGTTGATACAACCTAAACGATCCCCTCACAGCACCAGCCTATCCTCTCCCCCCTCCTGGATCACCTGACCTATGGAGGCCTGGCTCTGGGCCCTGAGGAAGCACTGGCGCTTACAGTCCACCAGCTGCTCCAGGTCGCGCCACATCTTCACCTGCTTCATGTTGGGCCCGTGGCTCTCCCTCACAGCCTTCTGACTCTCGCGTAGCTTCTGTGATACACAAGGACAGAACAGGGTTCACCAAACACAGAGAGGTGTTTAAACACATCCGAGTATAGATTTGTTGAGAGGTCGAAATCCCATCGCATTAACAACCGCCATTTGTAATCACGGAGAAAACGCTTGGAGAGAAGCAGCGCCACGTGGCGTCGAGTCATCCTCTAAAAGGCTGAGGCGGTCAGAGGACTGCGTGAAACCCAGCACCTGCTTTCAACAGCGTCAGCAGCAAAGGAGCCCAAAGAACTCTAATGTGTTTACACGGCATCCATTTCAGAGGCCAGTGCAGAGCCACGGCTGGAGCTGAGCCACAGCTGAACCCTCGGCCCACAGACACACTCACCTTGCCACAGCTCAACCCTCAGCCCACAGACACACTCACCCTGCCACAGCTCAACCCTCGGCCCACAGACACACTCACCTTGCCACAGCTGAACCCTCGGCCCACAGACACACTCACCTTGCCACAGCTGAACCCTCGGCCCACAGACACACTCACCCTGCCACAGCTCAACCCTCGGCCCACAGACACACTCACCTTGCCACAGCTCAACCCTCGGCCCACAGACACACTCACCCTGCCACAGCTGAACCCTCGGTCCACAGACACACTCACCTTGCCACTGCTCAACCCTTCGGCCCACAGACACACTCACCTTGCCCAGGGACTCCTGCTCCCCGATGTTCTTCATATACTGTTCCCTATTCAAACAAAGAAAAGGTCAGACTTTCAGGTGTTTGGCATAGTCTTCATTAGGTGACTTTGGCAGCTAACGGCATCATTACTCATCTCAAGTGTTTATTAGGCAAAACGCAGATAAAAATAGGAGTTGGACTAAATGAGGAGAGAGTTGGCATCGTGCGCAGTAAAGAGAGCCTCTGAGGTGAGTGTGATTTGGCCCCACAGCGGGGTACGGGGGGGACAGGGGAGCTGTGCGCTAACAGCAGCGTTAGCAGAATTTCCCCCCCCCACGGCAGCAGGCAGCCTCAGCCCAACTTGTTACCTGATGGCCTTCCTCCGCTCCTGGGGGTCAGGAGACACGTAGGCCTTCATCTCGTCCGCGGCCCGCTGCCTCTGCATCTCGATGACCTGCGGAGGACAGGGAGTGCAGAGAGAGAGAGAGAGGGGGGGGGGTCAGGGGGAGGGGCTTGCACTCACAGTCTGGTGTGCGGTCAGAGCGCAGGCCGCTCGCAACCCGAGCTCCTTACCTCTTTCATGCAGTTGACGTAGTGGTATCGGTTTTCCTCCTGCGCGTTCTCCTCCCTCAGTGCCCTCACGTCCTGCATCGGCGGTGGTGAACACACACACACAGGACACACCGTTCATCGTACATGACACACGGGGGGCACACTCCCTCATGGCATCGTGCAGAGGGAGCCACCAGCCGAATGTTTAAACTTCATTTGGGAGCACAGTCAAATGAAACCAGGGTGGGAATGCGATGATGGCAGTCGGTTAGAGGCGTTAGGAGTACCTGTTCCAGTTTGGAGCGGTTACTCTCCAGGCCTGCAGAGCAGCTGTCATACTGCGCCTTCTTCTCCTCATACTCCTGGGTGAGCTCCTGTTAGGATCGCAACACCGTCATACAGTCATACAGAGACGGGCACAGCCAATGACACAGACAGGAAAAGTAATGGAAGCATGATGGAAACGATCGTGTTTTGGAAAGAGTCATGTGATATCATATAGACTGATGTCTTTGTACCACTCTGAGAACTTTCCTTTGTGGTACATAGCACAGACTCTTGCGCACTATCGCCCTGTCGCAACAACACTATCAAAGCGTGAATATTTCCGCAGTTTGATTTAAGCCTAGCTTTAGCTCAGTCTATTTCTGTAATCCTGACGTAGGGCCTCATAATTAGTAGATGGTAGTGCCTTAAAAACTCTGGGAGCACATATTGGAAAATCTAATCCCCTCGCTTTACCTAAGGGATGCCAGGGGCTTTCCCCCCTCATCCATTTAACATATAGACGAGGTGTAAATGAGGTTTAATAGCTTGTCGTCATGATCACAAGAAAAACACACGAATCAAGTCAGCGCCAGCTGGTTGTGCAGCATCAGGGAATTCCCCGTCCTCTGTCAGACTTGTCTGCCGTGCGTTACGGCGGTACGGCAAGACGAGAGGCTCAGAGGAGCGAGAGGTTCACCTGACACTCCTGCCTGAGGGGCCGCAGCTCCTTGATGACGGGCGCCAGGGCAGACTTCTTCTCCACGATCACAGAGTTCAGCTTCTTCACCTGAAACAAGACAAGGGGTTAGAAACCACTGACGCTCCACCACCCCTTCAGGATAACATTGAAACCTCTTGTAACAGGGCCCAATTGGCTGCCTTTATTTAGGACGGTGATGATGGATTGCTAAAACAGGTTGACTGTAGGATTGGAATTCTATAATTATATCATTCATCTTTCTCTGACTTGCCAGTAAAAACGAAGCAAGTTGAGCATGAGTGGAATGTAACCGCTATCAAGACAGTGAATGGTTAGAGGGATCTTGTTAGGCAAGGCGCTCTTCTCATCATTCCCTGCATCGTCATCGAGGGACTGGTGCAGTTCCTGTCACTGAGGCTGAATGATGACGCTGTTCAGACAACCCCCGATGCCAAGCGTTAGTCACCATTTCAGACATGTCATCCAGCGTGCGTCCCTTCATGTCATCCAGCTCGCTCTTGATGGCTGATACCCTCTCCAGCTCGTCCTTGGTGTCGCTGTAGCCCGAGATCCCCTTTTGAGCCTCCACAGATTGCTACAAACACAAGACAAGGGGAACATGACAGGCCATGTGGTTTCAAACAACTAGCAGTAACCAGTGAGTACAGAAACATTGGACGAGGCCCAAAGAGCTCATAATATTGAACGCCCCCAAAAAGAATGTGCTGTCTTCATGTCTACTTCACCTTCAATAACGACCACAACCCCTTATCCACTGAACCTACCAGGGTAATATTGATATCAAAGTTTGTAGTAAATACACAGCGACACATTTTCACAGAGTAAACACCGTTTCAGTGACTCACCTTCCCTCTTGTTCAAACATTCGTTTAAACGACTCTAACCACCATAACTGAGGCAGCTCCAGTCTGTGGCTCTGGCCCAGTGACAGCATGCGACGCACAGAGCCTCGTCCTGAATCAACCCCCCTGCTGCCACAGCTGCAGTGTCAGGGACACGGTCACACGGCAGAGGGTCGTGTCCACACAGACGGCCAGGGCCCAGCTTGAGGCCGGGGACTAGAGGCCACTCTGTCCCCTGAGTAGAGAGATCCTAAAGCTGGAGCTTAACTCTGCTGTGCTCCACGGTGAGGATCTGCCTCCTAAGTTGGCTTTCGATCCCACATGGGTGAATGGACGTTTGGTCATTTACATGGGGTCTGAGTGGTATATTGAATGTGCTCCGGGAGCTTTAAGACACAATGTATTTCCCCAGCTGCTGAGGTTTCCATATGAATCCGCCCATTGGTGATGTGGACGGACCCGGGAGGGGGAAGGAGGGGGAGCGGGAAAGCAAGTGTCGGGGAGATACAGGCACGGCCGTCGGCAGACACGCGGCGAGAGGGAAAGCATTCAGTGATCGGAAAACACCGGCTTCGAAGCAGAGGTGAAGAAGGGGATGCAGCCATCATAAATAGATGCGGCTCGGCGGTCCCTGCGTCAGCAGAGCTATCAGGAACTGGGAGGGTTTGGAAGGACTGAAGTCATTTCCAGGAAGCTTGTACCCACCTCACCGCTAACGAACCGTGCACGAAACGAGAGCACAACAGCATGGCACATGGGGACGGGTTGGGGGTTAAAAGGTGCGGACCGGGAAGGGGTAGAGGTGAACAGGAAGTGACTGTGTACAGCTAGGGTGGACGGAAGGGGGTGGAGGGGTGGAGGGGCGAGCGGCGTTACCAGTTGCTGCTGCCCCGCCTCGTGTCGCTGCCTCAGGACCTCCTCGCTCCGCTGCAGGACTCCGAACTCGGCCTTCATCTCCGCGATCTCCTGACGCTTCTTCTTGTACACCGTACCCTTGCTGCGCAGCTTGCCAAGGAAGCGCTTAAACTAAGAGAGAGAAAGAGAGAGAGAGAGAGAGAGAGAGAGAGGGAGAGGAGAGGAGAAAACGCTTGTGTCAGATAGAAGGGCCCATAGCAGAGGTCGAGGTGCCTTCCTAGACATCTCTGTGGTCTTAAACGGTAACATGATCCTCTGGTACAAAGCCAGACGCATACAGAAAACCTTTCAATCTGCCAAAGACACAGACTGTTGCCCCACTGGACACAGCGACCAGTCCATGAATCGCACAAAGACACTCCCCCACAAGGTACAGAGGACGCAATGAGGAACGACCCCAGAAATGTGCTGCTCGTCATTGAAAGCATGCTTGTGTGGGAGGGTTTGTTGTTTGTAGCATTTAAGGACATCAAGGGCAGACAAGGTTGAGGGGGATTTAGCATTGCAGTAGAATGTCGCATAGCGTTCCCTTGTCACTGACGCTGTGTCCTCAAAACAAGCGGTGATAATTGATCCAACAACAACAACTCCCAGTGACTCACAGTGCTGGAGACAGGTATTGGACTGTAGATGCTTCTGATCTATACAGGGTCGCAACACCAAGTCAACTCTGTTCACTCTGGGTAAACGTTCTCAGATTGACCAAACAGCATCTGGGCCCGAGACTAAAGTCAACAGGCAGCTTTCGTCAAAAGTAACGGTGGAACACTGAACGGCCTGATGTATATTCGAAAGTGTCGCGGAACAGCAATCGCCCCCTCGTGTCACTGAAGATGAGCAAACGGGGACATTGCGGACGGAGAGTCCCCCCGAGCAGTTGTTGGGTGACATGTGATGACACTTAACTGGCACAGTGGAAAATACCTCTGATAAGATGATCATTTCCACCGTGACCAATGACCCCCGAATGAGGCCCAGACTGATAAGCCCCGTGCGAGTCGCCCCTCTGCGGTTACACACAGGACCCCTCTGTCCTCCCACAACTCCTCTCACAGCGTCAGCATACAGTATCCAAAAGATAAAAAAAGGTCTCTGGAATAAAGGTTATAAAGCCCCTTTTAAGTGATAGGAACACACACAGACACACACACACACACACACACACAGACCTAAAGGGGAACGAGCATGTAAAACTCCCTAACAGGGAAAGTCCCCCTGCCCCCTGTCCTGTACCTTTCCAGGACCCAGCGTGAAGGCTTCACTTAACAACTGTGACAAAGCATACGGCCGCAGCCCCAGGCCTCGCCCCTCAGCCGCTCATATAGACCTATTTACTTGTTCCGCCCAACAGCCTACACGGTGACACACTGAGTGATGGGCGAGTGGCACTTCCACTAGTGCAAAAGAAGCACTCACATTTGAGAGTCCTCTCCGTGCCCCGTCGCTCAGGGTGATCTTGCTTCCGGGGCAACGTCATCGCAGATCACATCAGCCACTTATTTTCTTTCCAAGGTGCGGGGCGCATCCTCAAGTAAATTAAATTTAGATGAAGGATTTACGCCTACATTGGTTTATGTGTTTGGCCAAATTGATTTAGCGGATTCATTAAAGCGAGAGCTCGGGAAGGAGAGGAAACGCGACAGAAAGTTCTGGGGAGTTCACTGCTGGGGTCTATTTATAGCCTTGCATGGGAATGTGGGAGAGTGAGGGGAAAAAGGATAAGTTGCATTAGCCAGTGAGCCTCTCTATGTTTACATAAGACCCGAAATAGCCTCTCGTGTTCACTGTGGTCCACAATTCTACGACGGCTCAGCTTTATCAAACGGTCGAGGAGACATAACCACAGGATATATTCCACACAGGCCGAGAAGGGCACGTGCATTTTTTTTTGCTGTTCTGAAAAAGGAGGTTTCAAAAGTGATGTGTTCAAGGTACACAGGATCTTGTAACCACCTCCACACCCACCCTCCCCAAACAGGTGTCCCAGTGTTGACTGGAGAGCTCAGGCCTTGGAGAGAGACCCGACAGGCCCCTGGTGCTCCCCGTACCTCGTCTCCCCCGATCACGTGGTCCCCGACCAGGTCTCGAGCCTGGCTCTTCTTCTGGGTGAGCTCCCTCTCTGCTCCCAGCTGCTCCTCCCGGGCCTCCTGCAGCTCCTCCGCCTTCGCCTCCTTCTTACGCACGATGATGGAGGCCTACGAGGGTCACGCAGGGCGAACACGCACACACACATGCCGTTTGTGTCAGTAGGATCGGAGAGTAATGCTTCGTCTGTTTGTGAACACTTAACAGTTAAGTCAGCTACTTAACAAAGAGGTTAAAGATAGTTCAAGAGGTACGATCAGAACACTAGTACATCCGAGGAAGGCTGATAGAATTAGTAGAAATATTACGATTATGTGTTAGATCTAATAGAATTCTTAGAAATATTACGATTATGTGTTAGATCTATCCAGATGACTTTAATCTCTAATTGATCTTGATATGTTAGAGACAAAAGAAAAAAGACGGTCAAAGACAGAAAGATAACACAATATAAACCCCTTTGATATCATTATGCTGACATCAATGAGCCTCACAGTGACCCCCCTGACATCTTCCAGATCATCAATCCAGCCTTCTAGGTTCAAAGACCCACACACAAAATGTCTGGTTTGTACAAGAGAGAGGGTGTAAACAACAACAAAAACTTAAAGAAGGTGCATATCAAGTAGGAATAAAAGTGTAACCTGTTGTCTGAAGAGTGACAGTTTGTCATCCATGGGGTCGTTCCTCATCATTTTCTTCTCAATCAGCTGATTTATCTGGACGTTGGTTTCTCGAATCTGGGGGAGGCAGGGAAAACAGACAAACCGGACGTTGTTTCTAGGGACGTGACGTCATCTTCCCATCCACACAACCATAACCGGGTTCACTGTGGCAAAGTGGTGACGGGTGCGTCTCCACACCCCGACCCAGACACACGGCTGAGGAGGGCCGGCCGAGCGTCTCTCACCTTGTCCTCCAGCTCCTGCAGCTCCGCCGGGCCCATGGCCGGCTCAGACGCCACCTTCTGCAGGTACTGCACCATGCGCCTCTTCGTCTCCAGCTCCTTGGGGACCTTGTCGGACACCATGTAGGCGTTCGACTTGATCTCCTCTTCGAGCCTCTTCATTAAACCTGAGACAAGAAGACAGAAGTTATCTGTACGTCCTTTTCGATCGGATGAATCGGCCGGGAATGCTTTGAAACGCGGTCGGCGTGTCTCCGACGCACACCTGCACATGTTTGTTTTCGTTGCTGTTGAAATCACATCCAGATCAATCGTGCGGTTATTCGAGGTCATTGTTGGAGATTAGAATCAGAAGGAACAACGAACTGGCGTGGCCTTCGACGGTTTGGCGCTAATATTATTACAGGCGGCGGTCGCCCCGTTAACCCTGCGCCCCAAGTCGCCACAAATGACATCACCGTCTGACTCTGACAGATCATTTTAGAAACTGTCAATGTGTAAATCTCCTGTGTGTTTGTGAAGAAGCCACTGTCAGATTAAAGCAAAAAAAGAGATCCACACACATGGCAAGCTATAATAGAGCACTTCAAAGTCCAGGGTAATTATATGGTCTTAATAGATGTGAATCAATTAACAGGCCCTGGCAGTGTGCTCTACTGTGTCCTTGACCTTGTCACCCAGCTGTGAGGGGGACAGCGGCGGGAGGGGAGACATGGCCACCGTACTCACTTTCTGGCTTGGCATCTGCTGCCGTCTGCCGCAGGGTTTTTAGCTGCTGCTGAGACCTCTGCAGTCTTTGTTCAGCCTGGAAGAGCTGGTCACATGACAAGATCCATTAGAACATGGACAACGTTTGTGTGTATCACTGTGCGAAGTGTGTGCTTGTAATATTAAATAATGATATTATATATGATAGATAACATTCTTTCAGAAAACAACAATCTTCAGAACTCACTGCATACTAATCTCTCGTCAAACACACAGTAAATGAAGCTGTTCGTCATTTCTGAAATGAATGTGTCATGGCTTCTGATTGGTCTATGTAGAATCATGGACAAAAGAGGACCGCAGCAAAACCACTGAATTACTTGTTTCTTCTGCTCGTGTTTCTGTCCAGCCAGTGACTCCTCTCTCTCCTTCTCCACACGAAGTTGTCTGGCCATCTCCAACATGCGCTGGTGGTTGGACACTGACTCCACCTAGTGTCCACAGAGAGAAACGTGATACGTCTGGGGTCACGTTTCACCACACACGGTCAACAACAACAACAACAGTAGTCAGTGCCTGGGGTCTAAAAGTAAGACCTGCTAATTGAGTACCCCCATGACACCTCTGACTGGCTAAAGAGGAAACCCTTGACCCTGTCGGATGCCTGTCTCGTTCCCACTGGGAAGCTGTTAGCATGGATGAGAGGCCATGTTTTCATTCCTCAGCGAATCCCAGAGAGTCCTGGGCACTAAGGACAGAGGTGACACACGTACAACCGGGCCGTCCTACCCTCTTCCTCAGCCTCTCCACCCGCTTGATCAGCTGGTCCTTCTCCTCCTCCATGGCACCAATGTCCTGCAGGGCGGGAAGGATCACGACAGTGTTCAGGGATCTCTCTGCGGACATTGCGCGAGCACGTTTCGCCTCCTCCTATATTGCCCGAGGCGTTTACACTTGCCCCCCTACCTTTCTGATCTCTGCTGTGCAGAATCCAGAGATCTTCAGCTGCTCGCTCTCCTTGTGGTAGGTCTTGAACACTTCGACGAGTTCCTCATACTGAAAGTGCCAAAAGATGACATCAGTCTTTTTCAAACTGCAGGATAAAGTCATCGTGTAGACACGAGCTTCACATGCCAGTTGAACGAACCTGACTGTAGGTGTCAGTGACGATATCGTCCTGCAGAAACTCCGCCGGCACCTCCAGTTTAACCAGGAAGCGAGCCAGGTAAGCCCTCTTCTTCAGCTCAGTGGCCCTCTGCAGCAGCCAGTGAAGGATAGGGTGGATCACCGGTTTATTGCCGATGACCAGGCCCTGTCTGAAACTACTCCTGCATCAAAAAAGACAGACCAGAAGACAATGAATTGACAGAACAGTTGAAGGATTAAGATGTTCAACATTGAATTGAAGGTTAATGGATGTGAATGAGTGTACTTGTCTGTAAGTACTTACGGATCAGACATATTTCCAGGAGGTTTGTATTTAAGCATTCCCAGTATATTAAACATTCTCTTTGCTGTCTGTTCATTCGACTCTTCACGGATATCAATTCCTTGCTGGAAAAAATAAGAAAACAGATCAAGCGTCTCCATGTTATGCGCATTATACACACCGCCCCACATTTATTTGACACATAGCTCTCAGCATCATGATTGGCTTGATGCTTCGAGGAATTATAATATAGTTTGTAGCTAGAAAGGCCCGGTCTAAAACCACTCCTGCATCAAAGATGCCAAAACAGAGGACGATTAATGTATAGTTATCCCTCACCTTTGGGTCGATTTCTGCAAGGACATCATTGAGGATCTGCAGCAGTTGCATTGGCTCCACTGAGTCAAATGTGATTAGATTAAAGTTTTTCTTGAAGGGTTCTTTGTTCAATTGCTCAACGATAAATTTCAGCTGTTCTCCCATTTTTTAGGTTGTGACAGCTAGCTACAACAACGGGGAAAAACAAATGATACCAAACGATCATACACTGGCTGACGTTAGTTTGAAAGCTAGCTAGCCAACTACACTCTTGTAATGCTAACGTCTCTTGGGCTAGTCTTGAGTGAGCTAGCGTAGCTTTGCAGGTTGAAATGAATAGCAAGACGTTCTCGATGTATCTAGCTAGTGTGGCTAGGAGCTAGCTACAGTACTAGTAAAGCAGCTTTCGAAAAAAAAAGTTAGGAAGCACTAGCTTGGCAAATTTACATCCAAAACGGTCACAACTTCAATCTATAACTTCTTAACTATCTGAATCTACTGTTTATAGTAGTAGTAGTAGTTTAAAGTGCCAAAGGGTTGGCTCTAACATTAGCTGTTTATCCTACAGACAGTCCCTTTTGCGTCTTGGAAACAAGGCACAAGCGTCCGTTGCTAACAGGAAATAGTCTCCTGTTTGTTCACGAGAGCCCTCGGGAGTAACAGCGGCGCATATTCGACCGTGTACCACAGTGAGGCGCACGCAGTCCACCTCAAAACTACACAGGTCTGGACGCATACAACATAATTAGTGTGTGTGTGGGCGGGGGGTAAGGAGGATAATACATATTTTTTAATATACCTATATATATATATCTTCAGATAGATTTCAATTATGTTAAATTATGGCGTTTGGTACTTTTCCCCTGACAGTCTACATAAAAAGATGCAGGCTACTCCGATTTGTGTTGCGACTCCCTCGACAAGCCTGTGTCTTTAAAACAGTACAGTAGCCCCTCCTACTTTCAGCTGCACCTACCTCAACTCAACTGTGTTTCAGGAGCAAAACATCAGTGTTTGTGATCGGAGAGTAGGTAGTACGCACAACTCATCAGTTTAACATTGCAGAAGAAAGCATGACAACAGGAACACTATTTACTGGCATGAATCGAATTCGGAATGTTGGATTTTGCTTTTAAAACTTTCTTTTGAAGATTGCTCCATTTTTGTTTGTATGATGAATGAATCATTGAGTCTGAATGAGAATCAGTGAAATATTTCCATGGACAAGACAAGACAAGAATGACTTATTGACAACAACTTTCATTCCGTTTTCATAGGATCTTGCAACATTTTCTATCATTCTCTATCACTTTTATACAGCAATGAAGAACATATAAAAGAGGTTTCACACTTTTTCTTCAATCATCATGAGTAGTGTGCTTTGGTAAAATAATGTAAGTCATGCTTTAAAAAAATATATTTTTTAATTTCCTCCTGGGCATAACCTTTTCTATTAAGCAATGGTTGAACCCGTGGGTTTTGTAGAGGCATGGAAAGCCCAGTTTCCAGAATCAGACCCACCCAGCATGGACCTGAAGTCCACGATGGACATTGAACAGGAGCTGGAGAAATGCAAAGCATCCATCAGGCACCTGGAGAAGGAAGTGAACAAGGAACGCTTTCGGATGATCTACCTGCAGACCTTCCTGGCTAAGGAGAAGAAGGCGTATGACGGCGGGCGATGGGGCTTCAAGAGAGTGAGTCTCATGAACACGGGAGACCAGCCCAGTGGCTCAGACAACCAGACGTCCTGCACAGACGAGCCGCCTGCGGATGAGTGTCCTGCGGATGAGTGTCCGGAGGGAGAGGCGGACGAGGAGTCTCCGTCCAGACAGAGGGAGAGGGTGTCCCCCATCAGGCCCTCGGTGTGCTCCACCGAGACAGAGACAGACTGCCCACTCAAGATGGGCATGGGATCAGTGGCAGCTCTGAGGTCCAACTTTGAGCGCATCAAGCGGGCGAATTCCCACAGCGCCGGAGAGGGGAAGGGGTCGTCTGTGGTGGGAGGAGCGGAGAGGCCCTTCTATGTAAACATGGAGTACCACCACGAGAAAGGCCTGGTGAAGGTCAACGACAGGGAGGTCTCCGACAAGATCAGTAGCTTGGGCTGCCAGGCCATGCAGATGGAACGCAAGAGATCCCTGCACTCCCTACCCGGGAACCTGTTCGCCGTGACCGGAGACCTCCGCAAGGCCATCCAGAGAGGCCGATCCACCGAGGGCAACTGTGGCTACAACGGGGCGTACGACGACGTGGAGGTCAACCCGCACTTCCTGAAGGACAGCGTCATCCGTTCCAACGGGGGGCGACCGGAGCGCCAGGGGTCGGACTGTCAGCCCTACACCAGCGTGTACGTAGGGGGGATGATGAGCGACGGCGAGGGACGGGTCATCCACATCAGAGACCGCAGCGTGGAGGAAGACTCTCACCTCACCTGGCCCGCGGCGCTCCTACTCCCCCGGCAGCTGCGATGATGTCGGCGGTGGCTACACGCCGGACTGTAGCTCCAATGAGAACCTCACGTCCAGCGAGGAGGACTTCTCCTCAGGACAGTCCAGCCACGTGTCGCCCAGCCCCACCACCTATCGCATGTACCGGGAGAAGAGCCGCTCGCCGTCCCAGAATTCCCAGCAGTCTTTTGACAGCAGTAGCCCCCCCACGCCCCTGTCCCAGAAGCGTCTCAAGCAGCAGGTGTCGGTGTCGGAGGCCTCCATTGTGGGGGTCCGCAAAACGGGTCAGATCTGGCCCAGCGACGGGGACTCCATCACATCCAGCGTAACCTCACATGACAACAGTCTCCAGGGAGACTTGGGTAGGTTGGCGAGCTCGCCTGTTTTTTGTTGTGTGTTCCAAATAAACCATAACCCTGTTTTATTTTCAAGATCAATCACACCAATCTGTTCAAGGAAGCAAAGGCACTTCAAAACTTTTAATGCATGCTCAAGGGTCACTGGCCATCTTTTTCTTGTCTGTGTTGAAGGACGTCTGTACTTGTCCTGTCTGATGTTCTTGATCCCGATTATAGCAGTAATGTGGTTAAGTGCACCTGCAACATTATGTTAAAAGGAAGGAATTCATTTGATCTGATACAAATCTGCTTAAATGCTTCCCACGGGATTATCTAGAGTCCTTTTAATACAGCACGACCCTAAAGTACCCTGTTGGGTTTTTTAAAGAGAGTAGGACTGTGTTTTCCATGTGCCTTTGTAAGTGCGGCCTGCCCTCTCTTTCTTCCCCTTCTGCTCTGCTCTCCTATTGAGTGGTGGCTAGTGCTCCTCTGGAGAAGCTCCGACAGAGATACCGAGAGCCCTCGGGCCGTACAACCACTCGGCCGTTCCACCCAGAGTGTTTTCGTGTCAGCACACATCAGCGTTGTTGTCCTTGGCACTGAGTAATTAACTTAAAGGGGTTTGTGTAGCGTGATGAATTTAGGGAGGTTCTTTGTTGGGGGTGGGGGAGGAAAAGGGCTGACAACTCTCACTGAGAGGAGGATGGGGACCTCAAAGTGTGTCACATGGCTTCCCATCCAAATTTCAGGCATCAGTGTTTCCTGTTGTTAAGTGTGAACACAATAGAAGGATCACTCATCCAGTACATGTATTGACACTGCAACAATGTAACAATGTTAAGTGTGGGATAGGGTGGTCTATACTCTGTTGCCAAGGACAGAGATGGAGAATACAATTTATTTTATTTTGTTATCCAGTTTTGCTGAATTTAACAGCTATCTGATATCCGTAGACAAATGTGTCATATTTTCATGGCACAATTGGAAAAATCGGAGGACAAATGTTGGGACACCATAGCATAAACCATACCATAAACTTTTTTTCAACACATGCATGCTGTTGTTGCTAGGGGACATGAACACAGGTTTCAATAGTAGCAGATAAGTGCGTGTTTCCAAAGAACCTTACTCACTGTGCTGCAGATTAAGCTGCAGATGAGAACAGGCTGTTGTTATGTAAGTGCATAGGGTACAAAGCATAAGACTTTAACACCAAACATGCAAGAAGCTCACAAATAGTCTGTGAAATAATCAGCATGAACAGTAAGCCAGGGCAGCGTGCTGCTCGGATGACAGAAATGTGCAAATCCATTTGCTCTGTGGCTGGTTCATTTTGCCATTCTATTTGCTTTGTGACATTGCAAAACACTGCTCTGTAAAACACTGGAGTATTTGTCAAAACAGTGTACATAATCTTGGCAAATAAATTGATTGTGCATGCTCTCAAAGGAGGGAAAGAGAATGGAGCCGTCAAGTAGAGTAATGGTGTCTAGATGGATGTGCAGTCCAGGCCAGGGTGCAAATATTTGGGCCTAGTGACCAAGAACTTATTTTTTTAATTTGATATTATTTTTATAAAACAGAATATCATGTAGTCCTTTCTACTAAACCCCGTATATTTGCATGTACAGACAAGGTACAAAAGGAAGGACATATGCCCACTGATTCCAGTTACCAGAGAGATGTCCTTCAGACCTTGTGCTGTTGAGCCTTTATTGCCTGTTTGAAAAAGGACATGTTCCTGAGAGGTAAAAGTCCTGCTGCCTCATGCAAACGCTGCTTTATGGATTACAAGAGATCGGGATTTATTTTGTGATGTCGTAATGACATTATTGCGCACATTGCTGGATCAGTGCTCTGGTTATCGGGTGTTTCGAGACACGGAATGACAATCCACTGTTTTCTATTGAGGTTACTAACTTCTGGGAAAGCATTCTTTTGTTTTTTCGTCAAATGTATTGCAGTGTTCAGTAAATTCCATTTAATCTGCCTTGTAAAGCTAGCTTAATATCAGTGTTATAAAGGGACACTGTACTCTAGTTATGTAAGCATTCGAATGACTTTTAGGATAGTGTTCACATGTCTGTGGTTGTGCTTTGTTTGTTCTGGTATGGTATTTGGACTGCAAAAGATTGAATATATTAAAAAAAAGAAAACTTTAATGTTTGGCCTGCCAGGCAGTTAGACACATGGCATCATTGATGGCGTGGTTTTCCTGGCTGGCATGGTGCGTGGAGCCGGAGGAGGTGAAGCCAGTGGGCACATAACTGTCTAACAAATGCCTGTCTATGCCATACACCACCAAGCATCATCCACCTCCCTCTTGTAGTCCTAAGGAACACGGTCAGTCTAAAATTGACACATCTCTGGGGTCTCTTTTCTTTCAATAGGAGTTTTTGCGAATCAGGACTGTGTCCTGGTCGTTGGTTATCTAGGCCAATTGTCAAGCATGGCTGTGAATAGAGCCGCTGATTAGCTGTGTGCCTTAAAGGAGGGCAACTCTCTTGTGTGTCTGTTTTGCCATAGTTTATTATCGTCATGGCTGTGACATGCCAGTTGCCATGGAGTTTTCTTATGGATGAGGAAGAGTCTGGCTTGGCTATAGACTGTCTAATGGTTTATTTATTCATAGGCGAGGAGAAGTCGTTGGCCACGAGAGTGGAGCTGCCAGACTCGGTGACTGTGCACATCCCAGCTATGTGTGATCATCTTTTAAGATGGTATTAACGCACATCTTTAGCACCGAACATACCTGTGTAATATCCACCTGTAGCTTTCGTTTTGAATCTATGTATGTAGCATATCATAAAAAAAAGTGATCAGGTTCTCTAAGATGTCTGGAGACATCACTGTCAGGAGGCTTGATGCCTGCTCAGCTTTGACACTAATGTAACGCCTTCAGTTAGTCCGTCTGACAGTGATGAGATCTGAGTGTCTGACTCCAGTCTAGGGCTCTATTAGCCTCGTCAGCAGGAATTAGAGAGGTGCTGGTCTCCACGCCTGTTCAACTGTAGATTCATGTATTTCTGGCTGGCACTCTGAGTCCCAGACAGGCCAGTCTTTGTACCTGAATATCAACAACTTTGGGTTTAGTGGTTGAGGAAGTCAAAAAATGTGGCCTCTCCCTCTCCTCGAGTTTAAATGTATGAGGGGAAGTGGGATTTGCACGGCAGAAAAATGCAGAACTGAAGAGTTTTGTGCGCGCGTGTGCGTGTCACCTGTCCTTGCAGGTGGTTGACTCGGTAAGACGGGAGAGTAGAAAGTGTGCGTGGACAGTTGGCAGAAGATCAGAGTAGCAGGCCGGGCCAGCTGCAGACAGAAACAAACACTCCAGTAATCTTTCTCAATTCAGCAGGGACGCTTCCAGCTACCCCTGCGCATGGCGCAAGGATCGGCATGCCACCAGCTTTGATCGGAATACTGGGGCTTTAGAGACGGCCAAAGAGAATCGTGGTTGATTTGGAAGCACTTTCCTCACACACAATTCCCTACAGATAATGGCAGAGCTCTGCGTGAAATGTTTATTAGCCAACACAGCCCTTCCTCCAGGCCTCCCTCTCCTCTGTAATCCTCCCTCGTGCTCTCTCTCTCGAAACCCCCCCGGCCCCCCTGGTCTTAGCCTCCCTCCCGCTCCCGACTCCTCAAAGGGCTCTCTGTGCTGCTGCCTGGCAGGCCGAGTGTTTATGGAATGCCTCAGCTGTTTGTGGGGTGTGCGGGGACCACGGCTAACGACAACGACGAAGTTGCGTGTGAGCTCACCTCCCCGACAGAGCCGACCCTCACGGGGGTTGGTTCTGTCGCCCCTTAGCTGCTGGAAATGGCTCGAACAAACACCCTTTCATGCAAGTACTTTAAAATGAACGTACGGGTTTTTCAGTGCATTATACAGTACACGGAAAAAACAACGGAACTTATGATGAATATCTAGTTTAGGATCTTTGTTCCACGTTTACATACAGAGCTTTTTTTGTCTAGTGTTCGGAATGAGACTCCCTTTAGGGCAGGCCAGACTCACCATGTTCAGCTGAATTCTATGTTTCACATGACTGATTAACTCTTAGGAACCATCCACCCTGCTGGAGAGCTTCATACGGTATTGTACACATGTGGATGTTTCCACTGAACCACATCTTACCGTCTGTTTCAGGGTTCTATTTTGGTGTTGTGTCGACAGCACACAGGTGTTATGATATGAATAATTGAATGTGTGATATGAAGAAATAAGGACACATGGTTGTCCAATGGCTCTTTTTCTCCCCTATTTCACACTGCTATCACAGCTTTATTTTGAGTGTGTGTGTGTGTGTGTGTGTGCGTGCTCTACTGCAGAGCTCAAATGAGTTTGACTGTCCTCTATAAGGTCACACACTGGAGTCATTTTTGGACCTGGATATTCTCTTCTTCAGGGCCTTACCGTGGCCACCCTGAGCTATTTTAACACCCTGATTAGTAGGTGTGTTTGGCTGGGCGGCTGAGCACCAGCCTTTTGCTGCTGGTTGGCACTAATTTTAGGCTGTTTTATAACAGATCTGAGCAGAGAGCTGGTGGGCCCTTTGGGCCTCTTCTGGTTCTGTGGTCTGCCTTCCATCCCCCGCCCACTTTAACAGCCTCTTTGGACGGACTCGCATGTGCTGATGTTTGGTTGACTCCGGCCCTCTGACAACTTGCCAACGCATCCAGTCAGCTCCTTCAAGGGCTGTTGAACCAGCTTCACCCCCGTCACAGATGCCGCACGCCTGTTTCTCCTCAACCTGATGGGCGAAGCCGGGCGGGAGAGAGAACAGATGTGCCGAGGGGGGGGGGAGTGCGGGTGCAGATCCAGCCCCAGCAGGCCCTCCTCCCTATCTGGTGCCGTGAATGAACGGAGCCTTCACAGCAGCGTGGGTTTGAAGTGCAACTCTTTGTAGCGCGAAGATCTGTGTCACCGAGTGAGCTAAATAAAGGGATGCATCAGCGAGTGGCCTGAGTTCCACTGCTCTGCATTCACCTTGTGAAGTGAGGAGAGCTGAAAGGGGGGGGTATGAAGGGCTACAGTATGTGTAACAGCCCTCACCACCTCGGCCCCCCTCCGATTGGTCAATCTCTGTGCCCTGTCTCCCCAGTGACCACACGAGCAGGAGGAGAATCCATTTAGGGGCGCCATAAAGTGGCACTGACCTTTTCACAACATCACACATTGGTATTTGCTACTGCCTTTTCTTTTTATCGCTGTTGCAGCTAAAGCCATCCAGCAGAGGAGACACAGACACTGTTCTCGATACTAACCTGATGATTTACGGACACCGAGGCTCCAGGAGGGCTCAGAGGAAACGTGAACCCCGTCCACGCAGGATCGATACACATATTTAAGTTCTGTTTTTGTCCTTTTTTCGGTCTGAATTCTCAATGTCAATAGGACAGAAATGGCTGCTCTCAGTTTAGAAGACTTAATCAAGCGGCTGGTGTCTCCAGATGGGGCCGGGCAGGATCCTGTCACTCCGATCTCTGTCTGGACCATTTCCTGGTTCACTTTCAGAAGGAACATCCTTCTCTCTTCACAGACGTTCCGGCGAACTTTAATCAACCGCGGGTTACTTACTGGAGTTTTAATGCACACACCACATGGAGGATTTGGATCCACATCCAGATCC
This sequence comes from Mallotus villosus, assembly GCA_903064625.1. NCBI lineage: Eukaryota > Metazoa > Chordata > Actinopteri > Osmeriformes > Salangidae > Mallotus > Mallotus villosus. Next base: position 668,162 of record CAEFZP010005648.1, on the reverse strand, counting down.
GATTTAGGATTCACAGGAATCTATGAGAGAAACACAAGGCATCTGTGTATCTGATCAGATGTCTAACATGCTCCATTTACACTGTTTACTCAAGACGAGCCAAGGTCTATTTCAAGGGGATGTATTCCTTGGTGAAGGATATCCTGACCTGTATTGTTTTGAACCGTGTGTGAACACTTCCAAGGTCATATTCAATCCAATATTGCAATGTGAAATCATTGTTTGTTTCTCTTATTCCATATAGAGTTATACTGGCTACCCATCTGTCATTGTTTTACTGTGGGGATGGTTTGGTCCATAGGCTACATGTATGTGGATTAGGATTACAGGTCTGTGGATGTTTCTTTATGATGTACACCACCATCGTAATCCTCTACCGAACAGTATTGTGCCGCACACGTTGATAGTGGCACTAAATGAGAATGCGCAAAAACCCTAACTTGTGGTCTTGCTTTCTGAACTCCACTATTTTAGGTCAGTGCTGTTGTACTGTGTTATAATAGATCTATCTAACAATATGATGATCGATTCTAAACGTTGAAGATGACCTAAGATAGATGTTGTTGGGGAAGTGCGAAATCATGTAATGATCGAAGTCTTACCACATGAAACCAGAAGTTGGATGGTATTAGAACACTGCAAGACTGCTGTGGTCTCTAAATTATCCAGAAGAATGGCTGCCTCTGATCCTGCTGCATGGACCCTGCCACAGCTGTTGGATTAAGCACTATTATGCAATGTCATTATCATGTATTTATTGCAGCTCGATTGCACAATTGAAACCATTTTGACCCTTGTTGGGGAGGAGGGGCTGTCCTACACTGACTCTGCAGTCTAACCACCTAGTCAAACAGCGTTTGAGTTTGAACCCATTTTCTCACTTACTCCCAATTACTGCACAGCGGTGCATTTTTTTCTCGACCTCCCGGGTCGTCCCACTTAGAGGAGGCCGAGTCGATAAACATGTGACGTGGTTCAAGTAGGGCAGCCGTGGTTGTGGGACATGCTGGAGTGTAGGTTTCTGTGTGGATGGAGGGTAGGGGGAGACGTGTTGGGGAGAAAAAGATGACCTTGTGAGTGACTGTTTCCTCTCGGAGGGTGATGAATCGCAGAATGTTCCGGACAGTCCAGCCTCGACACTTCCTTAGTAACCGTAGTCATGGAAGTTACATCTATTGTTCCATCGATGGCTTTCTGGGGTGTTTTCCTCCTCCACCATGCTCCCATAGATAAGTAATCTTCCGAGTTTAAAAAAGGACACAAACAAAGGCTCATAGAAAAGGAATGTTCAGTTAATACTCCAGTCGTTTTTTTTCTTCTTCTTTTTTAAGATTAGCGTGTCGGTTCGACGCTGGCTTCTTCCAAAACCAGGTCTACATATACGAGAGGATGTGTATTCATCCTGTGCCAGAACGTTTGAGCTATTTGCCAGGAACACAGAATGGCCTTTCACACCTACTTCCCGCATGTTTAAAAGCTGCCATAGCCTGCTCTAGTGTCCTACTCCAGAGTCAACACAGTGGCTCCTGTTTGCAAGACTCGCCTGTTTGTTCAGGCCTTTTGTCGTGGTCTCTGGTTGTCAGGCTGTCTCTCCTCTGGGGTCTGGCTTTATCTTCTGTCGCTTCCGGAATCCTCTTTCCCCTTGTTTACTGAGTAGAGGTGATCTACTAGTCATCCTGTCATGGTGTAACTCATGTCACTGTGTAATCTTCGCACGCTTGACGTCAGTGCTATTTTAACCAGACCCCAAACGTGTCAGACGGACCTCTCTTTATCGCTACATTGACGCGAGCTGTCCCGCCTGTTTCCACACACTAACTGCCGGTAATGATAGACAGTGATGTGGAGTCGACATGACAATAACAGGGCTTACCACTTGTTTTCCCACTGCCAGATGACTGATTGAGGAAACATATAGGTGAAGCACAAACATTAGATTGCTGTTGACATTTCCCAGACAGCAAGTCTCTTTGTTTACTGTACATGTAGTAGGAGGAGAGGGAGCTGACCTGGTTGAGATGCAAGGAGAAACACAATTGTTAGCAGGTTTTGTTACTAGGTTACTAGTTCGATGGAAAGTAGAGCATATTAAGTGGTACACAATGTACTGCATCTGTGTGGTAGGGATTTAGAGAGGGACCTGTAGTGTTCTCCGTCACAAAAGGGCTGAGAGGGACCCGTCTGCAGTTGTGTGTGCTGATCCTCTGCTCTGGGACAATCCCTGTGCGCCCGGCACAGGCTCAGAACTAGATTTGGACAGAGGCTCTCTGAAGGTCACAAGGGATTTAAAACAGAGGCACAGTATTGGGAAACAAAAAAAAAGAGCTTTTTTTTATTGTCAGAGAATTGTTTCGATTATTGTTTTGAACGTGCCTTTTGCCATACCCTCAATTGCCAGTGCATTATATTGGTTTGTGATGCAATGTTAGGGGGAGTTTATGAACTGTTGTAGTTGAAGATGTCAGCATTCGTGTTTTACATCACCTCTGACCCTTCCTGTTTCTATGGTTATCACAGAAGCCCCCTACGGCGGGACCCCTCTTTCCTATGGCTACGACCTGGAGGCCAGCGAGGACAGCCAGAGCCACCACGACCTCCTGCCCTTCGGCACCTCCCCGTCACCACGCCTCCGCTCCAAAAGCCGCAGCAGCCGAGAAACACTCTCCTCCGGCTCTCTGGAGTCCACTCTCTCGGTAATGTTACTGGGTCAAATGTTACTGTTCTTCCTGCCCCTTGTCCCTCACTGACTGCCCCACATTCTGCCACCGCTGTCCTCCACTCTCCATCCCCTGGCGTCCGCTCATCATCCCCCCTCCACGAGTGTCTCTTGTGCCTCACCCACGCCACCACATCTCAGTCCCCTGGTTGTTGTTCCCGCCTACCTGCCATCTGGATCCCCCGTCGTATTTAATTGAGGGAGGCTTGGGTATTCCCAACCGCATCCTGTACACCTCGCCCACATCCCAGCCCACCCCTGCTCCCCCCGTGGGTCTCAGGCCTCTGATGTGTTCCCCTCTCTGATCTTCAAAGGTTAAAACCAGTGAGGCTCCTCTCACTAGTCAGTCAGTAGAATGTCAGCTAGTTTGTAGAGCTCTGCTTCGTAGCAACTCTCTGTGGCTCTGAACCTATAAACTGACTGATGCATTTGGACCCTCAATAACTGCAGGTCCCTGCTTGAGAAAACCACAGATACAGTACACTTCTAGATCTAGGCTTGACCTCTGCATCCCCATGGTAGTATTCGTCAAATCGGTGGTGTTCTCTTCCCTGGAGAACGTTCTCTCCTGCCCCGAGGGGCTCAAGAGGCCTCACTGAACTCTGAGGGGGATTAGTGAAGATTGCTTCTGTTTCAAACTAAAACATCCCAAGAGGAGCCTGGTGGAAGTCTCAACGGGGTTAACTGTTATCTCTGCATCTCTCTCACACGCTGTCTTCCCCCCTCACTCGTCTCCCTCTCCATCCCCCGTTTCAGGGCGAGCTGGATCAAGAGAAAGGGCTGGAGATGAGGAAGTGGGTTCTGTCCGGGATCCTGGCCAGCGAGGAGACGTATCTCAGCCACCTGGAGGCTCTCCTCCTGGTATGTGTTGGATGAAAACCATGGGAACCGTTTTGCTCACACACACACACACACTAACCTTTGGTCTTGAACTGATCACACCAGCCTATGAAGCCGCTGAGGGCGGCGGCCACCACCTCCCAGCCGACGCTCACCATCCAGCAGATCGAGATCATCTTCTTCAAGGTGCCAGAGCTCCATGACATCCACAAGGACTTCTATGACGCGCTGCTGCCCCGGGTCCAGGACTGGAGCCACAACCAGTGCGTGGGGGATCTCTTCCAGAAACTGGTGCGCTTTTGCGGTTGCTTGTGATGGATCGTTCTAGAGAGTTCCTTTGTTCTCCCCCAGACCTCCCTCAGACTCCGAAAGCATTTTAGACATTTTTGTAGGCAGTTATTAAGTCAATCAGTCACTTTCGGAGACAGTTCAGATCATAAGTCTCGCAGGCAGTGGGACCGACTTTGATCATTAATATTAGTGGAAAGAAGGTTGAGGTTGAGAAGGAAAAAACGAGGGAGTTAAAGAGCGTCTTTAACGTGCGCTGGATGCCGCCGAGCAGACAGCCTGGAGACATCTCCTGCGCAGATAAAAGCCTGCTTTACCACACGACAGGCAATAAAGAGGAACAAACCACTCTGAGACGCTCCAGACCAGAAGAAGCAGCCTCGCTATTAAGGTGAAGGAGAAAAAGATGTCACACAAAGTGTGCACACACAGAAGCCATTCAGCCAGTGGGGAAACAGTGTCATGTTATGAGTGTTCCCTTAGCTCTACAGTATACCAATATAAATCCTGGTTGTGTTTTAGGGAAAAAACAGCTAGCACGGCAGGCCTGCCTAGGCTGTGTGTATGCACCACTAGAGAGGACACCTTTCCACTATGTCGCCTCAGTTAACGCACCAGTGCTCCCTGACCAGATAAACTCTCATAGACATTTGTGTTCCACGCTCTCTCTCACCACTATAGGCCAGCCAGCTGGGAGTGTACAGGGCCTTTGTGGATAACTATAAGGTTGCCGTGGAGACGGCCGACAAGTGCTGCCAGGCTAACATCCAGTTTGCTGAAATATCTGAGGTATGTATCGCAGCAGTCGCAGCGGGGCAGGGGGAGTGTGGCGGCCGAGCCACTGTTTGATGTTGTGCAGCTGCATTAGGGAAGTGTCGACTAGGCAACTTCAACACTCCCCCGGTGTCTACAGTAGGAGCGCCTTCGTGGCTCATGGAGCTGTTTAGCAGCGATTTGATCTCCTTGTTAATGTTTGGCACGCTAAGATGACCTTCCCGTTGCGCCCTTAGAATCTCAAGGTCAGGACGGCAAAGGAGTGCAAAGACCAGGCCAAAAATTCACTGGAAAGTAAGTGAAACAACTTCCTTTTTTTAAACATGCTATAAGAAACTTGTGCCCCCCCCCCACCACCCCCTAAGAACACAAGCTGGTACAAGGTACAAGCTGTTTCTAATTTCCTGTACCCCCCTCTCCTCCCCCAGCCCTGCTCTATAAACCAGTGGACAGAGTGACCCGCAGCACCCTTGTTCTGCATGTACGTCAAACAAACATTCACTCCTCATCACCCCGCGCAACACTCCCAGTCTGTTGACACCAAACTTCACAATCACACAAGACGTATCGTGACCCAGCTGGATTCCTCAGCCTCTCTCTCTCTCTCTCTCTCCCTGCAGGACCTGCTGAAGCACACCCCCTCCGGCCACCCGGACCACCCTCTGCTGCAGGACGCCCTGCGCATCTCCCAGAACTTCCTGTCCAGCATCAACGAGGAGATCACCCCGCGCAGGCAGTCCATGACCATCAAGAAGGGAGAGGTCAGTGTGGGACGCAGTGGCTTCGTAGATCCCATTGGGAACTCACCAAGAAGTGTAGACTTATTCTTGTGGATGCAGTGTAGCATGCTTTTTTATTTCTCACTCAAATCCCCCCCACAACCCCCCCCCCACACACCCTCCACCCCTCCACCCTCCACCCCCCCACCCTCCACCCCCCCACCCTCCACCCCTCCACCCCCGCCGCGGCACTAGAGGAGGGTCACAGTAGGTGGGGGTACAGTCTGTACCCGCCTTGGAACACTTGCTCTCTCTGCCAAGGACAAATCCAGTGGTCTGACAGGCAGGCACAGTGGCACAGACTGGGCACAGAGAGTGCCTTGACCTTCCTGGTGGTAATGCCATGTGTGTTTGTGGCCACACACATCCTAGTAAGTAAAACAGTGCTTCATTGTTTAGGTAATATTTGAAGGACCTTTTAGCCGCTTGTCAGGATATGAGTTGCAGTCACTGCCTGATGAAGGGAGAGAACACTGTCTTCTCTTGTTTTTATCACGCCACGGTATTTCATGTGGCCAGGATAGATTACCTCAAACACCGAACGCGTGCACATTCACAGACATCTGAGAGTCAAAGTGGCAACGGTGTGCGAGCGTTCTGTCGTGTAACAGTAAAAAGCCTTGAGAACGATGCGTCTGGGAACTGTAATAAAACAGCTTGGTGACTCAGATAGTGCTGAGTCATCTCTGCCTGTCTGCTTTATTAGCCGGGGGAAGGGGGAGTGTCAGAGGAAGCACATGACCCAGTAGTATAAACACGAAAGGCCGAGGGTCTCCACGACGTTACCAGGAAAGCCCATCGCCTAATCTATGGTCACTCCCATCCTTCTCTCCGAGTTTCTGGGCTCCGTTTCCCAGAAATTACCTGCTACCGGTCTTATCGAGCATCTGCCCACCCTTCCTCATGAGCACTGCACTGGCTTAGCCTCTCTCTCTCTCTGTCCCTCGCCCCCCTGACCCCCTCTGATTCAGATTCCCCGATTGAGAACTTCCTCTGTCATTACTGGAAACTAGCACTCACTGCCGCCTCTCACATTTGGACTTGTATCATAAGTAAATGAGTACATGAAATGTACAAGTATGGAGTGCCGTCTAGAATGTCTATTTCATGTGTGGGCCTACAGTCTGGCTTACCCCATTCAACCAGTGAGGTTTAGTTAGTGTATTGTACACAGCTTGAGTTGTGTGTATGCACAGTGTAATTACCGTGTTGATTTGATCCTTTGTAGTTATGTTTTGGTAGGCCTCTCCTACAGCTTTTTGTAGTTAGATGTCTTAAAAGGGAACATGAAAAACAGCTCAATCAGACGCCAATGTCAATAGTAAACCCCGAAATCTCCTCCCTGGTGGAGTTTTCCTTCTTTTGCCGCTCTGTGGTTAGAAGGGTGTTACGGTGTGTGTGAATATAAGCAGCGCTGTGTCCAAGGGTCAAAGGTGAGGATGAACAACACTGACACCCTAAGCTCTCGCCCGGTCCACAGGAAGACCAGATGTCACAGCCTCCGTCACCAGCATGCTGGCCTGGGAGGCTGGGAGGATCACAGGAAGTGCTGAAATGACGATCTGTTACTGAAGCGCTTTTAGAACAACCAGACAGTTACAGAGACAGCGGTTAGAGGTTTGAACTGAGCTTTATGTCATACAGCACATTTCAAGTGTATAAATAGGATTAACTGTATGTATTTGTGGACATACACAAGTATACTTTGTTTGCGTCATTGGTGTAATTAGCAGTTTAGTCTTGGGGAAGGTCCTGTGTAGAGCCAGTCTGTTCACATTCATTATAAAGCTCTACTGAAGTCCATAATTACCCAGAGCATGTTCCTTTTTCATGTCACTGTACATGCAATTCAGTTGTCATGGGATTATAAAATCCCGATGGCAAATGAAATGTGTGGTGACCCCATACCACAACAGTTTATTCCCCTAATCTGTGTTTTGTCAACAGGGGATTGGATGAATGAGGAGGGGTCTGTTGCCTGCTGTGCAGCTCTTGTGGGTTCACTTTGATGGGATCAAATATTGCTTTTAAACCGTTGTGTATCTGGGATCTAAACCGTTGTGTATCTGGGACAGCAGAACGTGTACTAAACACAATACCAGTTGTCAAGTCATAGGATAAGCGACTAACCTCAGGGTGACACTGGATCATTGTAGTTGAGAAATTCAAATACCAGACCATGAGCATATTGTATTTTTATTTTTTATTTTAAATTGCTCCCCCCCTCCCCTTCCCACTGATGTAAGGAACAGTGAAGATGGAGTGTCTTTCAAAACAGCCCTAACAATGGCGTCGCAGTGCCTCTGAACCTTCAGTGTGTGGTCTCCTCCTCTCCCCCAACCTAGAACCTTCAGTGTGTGCTCTCCTCCTCTCCCCCAATCTAGAACCTTCAGTGTGTGGTCTCCTCCTCTGCCCCAACCTAGAACCTTCAGTGTGTGGTCTCCTCTTCTCCCCCAACCTAGAACCATCAGTGTGTGGTGTCCTCTTCTCCCCCAACCTAGAACCTTCAGTGTGTGCTCACCTCCTCTCCCCCAACCTAAAACCTTCAGTGTGTGGTCTCCTCCTCTCCCCCAACCGAGAACCTTCAGTGTGTGCTCTCCTCCTCTCCCCCAACCTAGAACCTTCAGTGTGTGGTCTCCTCTTCTCCCCCAACCTAGAACCATCAGTGTGTGGTGTCCTCTTCTCCCCCAACCTAGAACCTTCAGTGTGTGCTCACCTCCTCTCCCCCAACCTAAAACCTTCAGTGTGTGGTCTCCTCCTCTCCACCAACCTAGAACCATCAGTGTGTGGTCACCTCCTCTGCCCCAACCTAGAACCTTCAGTGTGTGCTCTCCTCCTCTCCACCAACCTAGAACCTTCAGTGTGTGCTCTCCTCCTCTCCACCAACCTAGAACCTTCAGTGTGTGCTCTCCTCCTCTCCCCCAACCTAGAACCGTCAGCTGCTCAGAGACCGCTTCATGGTGGAGCTGGCGGAGGGATCCAGGAAGCTCCGCCACGTCTTCCTCTTCACAGACCTGCTGCTCTGCGCCAAGCTGAAGAAACAAACGGCGGGGTGAGTCCGTGTGCCGTCCCTGACCGCCACACACCCACTTCTGGCATCGACTGGTCTACCTGAACTAGAAGCAATGTAGGCTGCCCTTTCTCTGTGTTTGGTGTGTGATGGTGCTTCCCTGTGCCTGTGTGTGTGTGTCCAGGAAAGGTCAGCAGTATGACTGTAAGTGGTACATCCCCCTGGCGGACCTCACCTTCCAGACTCTCGAGGACTCCGAGTCCACCCCCATCCCCCTGGTCCAGGATGAAGAGATCGACGCCATGAAGATCAGGATATCCCAGATCAAGAACGACATCCAGAGAGAGAAGGTAAGAAGTATGGGAGACGTGACAGAGGATTGCCCGAATGTTGACATCACTTCACACGTTTCGTTTCGACATCAACAAAACGGGGCATGAACCCCTCGTGTTTCTAGGTAGACCTTAAAATAGAACAGCCTCCATTGTGGCACGTTTTTTGTGTGTGTGTGCGGACGTTCGTGTTCAAACGGCAGCCAAGTCTAATTCTAACCCTTTCGTATTTCCAGAGAACGACTAAAGGGGCGAAGGTGATGGAGAGGATGAGGAAGAAGCTGTCAGAGCAGGAGTCTCTGCTGCTCCTCATGTCCCCCAGCATGGCCTTCAGAGTGGCCAACAGGAACGGCAAGGTGAGACAGCCACCAGAGTTAGGGCTAGCCTCTTTCTCTTTACTCCCCAGTGGTATCACTGTCCCTTTATCTGCCTGCTGGGTCATACGTGGTTTGGTCAGTCATTTTGTTTGGCGGTTTGCTGCCCTCTACAGGTGTGGTGATGTGGTACAGCCTGTCCCGGGGGTTTCTGACTGTGTAATATTGTGCTAACGCCGTTTGTGTTCCACACAGGGCTTCACCTTCCTGATCTCCTCCGATTACGAGCGCGCAGAGTGGAGGGAGATCATCCGGGAGCAGCAGAAGAAATGTGAGGGGTTCATCTCTCTCCGCAACATCCTCTCCGCTGTTGTCCACTTTACTGTCTCAACCCTGCCACGGCGTGGTGACCGTCAGAATCACCCCCCTCTGTCATGTGCTCTGCTGCAGGTTTCAAAAGCTTTTCTCTGACCTCTCTGGAGCTCCAGATGCTAACCAACTCGTGTGTGAAGCTTCAGACCGTCCATACAATCCCAATGACCATGAATAAAGAAGGTAGGCCGTACAAGTCGGGTTGACAGGGCAGATATTCGCCACAGAGAAAATGTTCTGACAGTTCCAAATGTATAAAAAAGTTAATCAATCAGTACTCTCTTTTCCGTCCTCCTGTTTGTCTGCAGAGGATGAGTCATCTGGGCTCTACGGCTTCCTGAATGTCATCGTTCACTCTGCGTCAGGGCTCAAACAGAGTTTAAGTAAGTGGCATCTAGTGGCATTCATATTCTAGGTAATAATCCAGTCACCAAGGTCGGGTGCAGGAGAGCCTCCTTGTCAATCCCATCTGCTCACTTGGTCTCTCTGTCAATGTTGGGTACCTACAGGAGGGTTTTGATGTGGGATTATCCCCTGTGGTTCTTCAACCTAAATGTACAGCATTTGTACCCCCAAATCAGTATTTGTGACCTAATTACTTTCAGAGTTAATATAAAGGCTTAGCTAGGATGTTTTCCCGGATTAAAAGCAGTTGCTCCTCTGTTCAGATCTCTACTGTACTCTGGAGGTGGATTCCTTTGGTTACTTTGTGAACAAGGCCAAGACACGCGTGTACCGAGACTCCACAGAACCCAACTGGAACGAGGTGAGATACAGTCTGTCAGCCCTGAGGTGACCTAGTTCATAGTCACCTGTCACCTCGACATCGTCACACCGGTGAACTAATCTGTCTGTGTGGCCATGCAGGAGTTTGAGATTGAACTGGAGGGCTCTCAGACCCTGAGGCTGCTGTGCTACGAGAAGTGCTGCCACAAAAGCAAGGAGGACGGGGAGAACACAGACAGGATCATGGCCAAAGGACAGCTGCAGGTGAGGGGGATGAGGGATATGACATCCTGTGTTGCCTTTCCAACAACTTATATGTGTCAGGACAATGTTGATGTTGAAACTCCAATGACACTCTATTGTGAGAGGGACTTATCGGGTCTATGGTAGGCTGGTGGTGAGGGTCGACCCTACGGGGAAAAGACACAGGATTGGTGGGCTGTCGATTGGTCACCATTGTCTGATGCAGGGGTATAGTTGGGACAGATGGGGAGATGACAGTTGGGACTGGAGACAGGATGGCCAAATGCATCTTCTGGCAGTCCTCCAACGCATGAGGGAGGAAGGGGAACGCAGAGAGAATCTACAGTGGCCCTGAAGTGCAAAACACACACCCTAATATGAGTGCATCCTCAAAATGAAAACACTCCCCCCAAATACGAGTCAACTCCCCCCAAATAGGATGACTTGCTCACCTCCCCCCAATACAAAGACACGCTCCTCCAAATGGAAAACGACATTACATTAACTCAAAAACACATTACATTAACTCAAACAGGAAAGGGTTGGTGGTACAACACTTTTGTCGCTGAATGGATGCAGTAACTAACAGGGAATAAGAAATTGATCAACAGAAGTACGAAATGCAATAGCCTGACAGAGTTACGTGCACCAGGACAGTTGTTTAGCTATCGAAGCATGTAGCAAGTAGGCCTACTTATGCAAAAGTATAAATTGCGTGTTAAGGGGCACTGTTTCGAAAGCTCCATAGGGATGCGCTTCAATACCGCCATCTAGTGTCTTAAAGTGAGAATTACAAGTGCAGTTCCTCACAGTAAACCACCAGATGGCAATGGTAAAGAGCAGCCCTATGGAACGGGTTTTTAAACGTCAAAATCGATAGCCAACTACACTCCACGTAACTCTGTCATTATCATGAAGTTGATCGTTTCGGTTGGAAGAAAAGAAGAAACATTTGTGTTAACAATTCAGAGTCATGTAGTTGCACTACTCTGTATTTTAATCAGGGACATTCCTGTGAAATAATCTTAGATATGCTGTTAACGTTTCACAACATTAAAATAATTATGTGCACGCTAAAAACGCAGTTGCAGGAAGCAGGATTTTTCTAAAGAAAATATTAATTGTCCACAACAGAAGTCCGAAATGCCATAATGAGTTACGTGGACCAGGATAGTTGTTTTGCTATTGATTTTTACGTTTAACACGCAATTTATACTTTTGCATAAGTACTTGCTGCATGTTTTGATAGCCAAACAACATAAATCTGTCGATCATTTCTTATTCACTGCATCCATTCAGCTACGAAAGTGTTGTACCAACCATTTCCGGTTTGAGTTAATGTAATGTGGTTTTGAGTTAATGCAATGTCGTTTTCCATTTGGGGGAGCGTGTCTTTGTATTGGAGGGAAGTGAGCAAATCATCCTACTTGGGAGGAGTTGACAGTATTTGGGGGGAGTGTTTTCATTTAGGAGATGCACTCATATTAGGGGGTATGTTTTGGAATCCCTTTTTTGATCAGCCAAAGAATGGCTTTTTCTGCTTTATTGGTGGGCATAGACAGTGCCCAGATAACCAGTGCACAGATACGTTTCCTTGAAAGTCACTGACTTTTCTCCATGCGCTCAAGGCAAAAAGAACTTAAGGAAAAGACTGGCAGTCAACGACTGGGCCTCGGAGCAAACACACAATATGCTGCGTCACTGATTAACAAGCAGATCACTTTCAGGGATTAGTGAACATGACCCTGGTCGTGACTCACTGTCCTATCCATGACCTTTTCAGTGAAACGTTAGTTTGCGATTAAAAGAAGAAAGATTCTTCATGTTGTTTGTGTGCATTTGTCCTGAACATGTTATGGAATTAAAGGAGAGGATTAAGGAGGAGGAAAGAAGGAAAGGAACTAGCAAAGTCCTCAAGGGTCAGGGGTCACCTCCTGTGGATTCTCTGGACGAGACCATCGGGGGGGCTGGACCTATGCAGCTGTGCTCCCAGGCAGCCCTGGGCAGCTACAGGCACGCGTCCGTAATCTGGGTAGGAGGGGATTCACAGGAGTTAATCCACAGATCCATCTGGGATGTGGGTACGACAGAAAGACAACGTGGTCCCTGAGCTGCCTTTGTTCCTCTTGTTTTTTATCGGGAGAGAAAGTAGCTGGACTATGCTGAGGACAGTACGTGGGTAGGACACTGTTGTGGATAACTGGACTATATACACGACTGTGGGAGCCTGCTCTTGTAGTATGGAACTACATTTACAGATTTGATTTTTATCTAGACAGCTTTTTTTTTCTTTCATTTTTCAGTCGAGTAGCTTTTGCGAAAGTAGATACTGAGACCAAGAGACTAGAAGAGAATGAGTGACATTTGCGAAAGCGAGCTGGATCAGAACGTGGATCAGATCAGCAGCCGGTTCGTTAGCACCTGCAGTCTGGAGGAGGAAGGGGACCCGGGTCCTGGGAGACCCCAGGGCACGGGGGCTCGTCTGTGGGGGCGAGTCCGCAACACCCTGCTCAGGCAGAAGGTAAACCATGTGGATGGATAGGTATTCAAAATACGTGGTATTTTGGGCGTAAACATTGGAGAGCTCGTGGTGACCTTTTTGCCTTTCTCCAAATGTAATGAATATGAATGTATCGCTATTTGTCTTCTTTTTAATGCATATATGTGGTTCGTTATATTTTGGGAGGCGCGCTGATAGTGTTACATAAAAAGAATTCGGATAAATAATCCGAATGAGATTGAATTGTTTTTTGTTCTATGAGGGAAAGGACATCTGGCGTGTTAGATAATCAGAAGAACTCTCACTTACTTGCTTGGAGATGGTTTCAACACTCGTGGCTGATCATGCCAAATGAACGCTGGCAGATTGGTATTAGTCACATGATTAAAACAGATCAGTGACATGAGCTGACAGTACCCAACCATGTGGAGCTTACGTAAGGATGATTGAGTGTCACTTGGTACAGTATGTGAGATCCAGACATGTGTTTGGAGAATGGGAAGTAAAGGAAGGAAAGTACCCAATCTTTTAAATGACAGACTAAGATAAAGATCTGTTGCTGTTACTTTGAACTTGTTTTTACTGTGTATTTCATTGATGTGTCATATTTATGATACACACCCAGTTTAACAATTAGCGAACGTTTTTTTCAGCTGGATCCTCAAACACTACAGAACAAAGACTGGCAGAGGTCAATCATCGCCCTGAATGGGGTATGTACTTGGAAAGTCATCACTGCTTCTGAAGTTTTTCAATCTACAGTTCCACCATAGTGTCACGATAACATATTAAACAGCATTGTAGTCGTGGATCTATGGTGTTACACTTACATCATCTCCTGAACCAGCTACAAGGTTTAAGGACAAGCAGGAGGTGACAATGTTTGATGCGATTTTACATTCGTACGACACAGATTGAGGTGAAGCTGTCAATGAAGTTCGCCAGCCGGGAGTTCAGCCTGAAGAGAATGCCATCACGGAAACAGTCAGGGGTGTTTGGCGTCAAAATCAGCGCCGTGACCAAGTGAGTGAAGGGAGAGGCCACGGAAACGTGACGCGTATGTTCACAAAGGGACTCATGTACTAGGATAAACAGGCATCAGACGCGGTGTGCTGACCGTGAGGAACGCTTGTGTGCTTGACAGGCGGGAGCGCTCCAAGGTGCCTCTGATCGTGAGGCAGTGTGTGGAGGAGATCGAGCGGAGAGGGATGGAGGAAGTGGGCATCTACCGTGTGTCGGGAGTGGCCACGGACATCCAGGCTCTGAAGGCTTGCTTCGACGCCAGTGAGTTCATCTCATCCCTCCTCCCTCACAAACAACGGAAATCTACTGTAATACGATGGCCGTGATGGATAGATTTGTGTTGTATTGTCTCGAATTGCTGATGTCCCCTTCTGATTGGTAGACAATAAAGATGTGTCGGTGATGATGAGGGAGATGGATGTGAATGCCATTGCTGGAACACTGAAGCTGTATTTCCGCGAACTGCCAGAACCTCTCTTCACTGACGACCTGTACCCCAACTTTGCTGGAGGCATTGGTCAGTATCTCTGCTGTTATACCTGCCAAAAACCTTCATTAACTGTTACACTTACCATATGCACAATACTTGTAAGTTGCTTTTGGTAAGAGAATACCTTGGCGATTTGTCATCAGTGATATAATGATGACATAAAGAGTAAAGTGTATGTAATGTGTTGCTACTTTTAAACTAAGGTTTCTCTCGTGTGTTGCAGCCCTATCAGACAGTGTGGCTAAGGAGAGCTGCATGCTAAACCTGCTGATGTCACTGCCTGAACCCAACCTGGTGACCTTCCTCTTCCTGCTGGATCACCTGAAGAGGTACGGTCTCTAAAACACAACAACCCCCATTAGTAAATATTAGAGTTCCATCCAAACAAAGCTGCCCAAACTCCCCCTCCGTTGGCAATGGGCTGGCTTGTCGTTGAGCATTTGTCATGGGTCTTCTGAATTAATACGTACCAAGCATCCTGTAAGCTACATTTCTGATTTCCCTCCCCTGTTGAAGGATTGCTGAAAATGAGTGTGTCAACAAGATGTCTTTCCACAACCTGGCCACTGTCTTTGGCCCCACCTTGCTCCGTCCGTCTGAGAAAGACAGCAAAATTCAAGTCAATGCCTCACAGCCCATCACTATGAATGACAACTGGTCACTGGAGGTCATGTCACAGGTACTATCAGGGTTGACAGTTGACTTTGGGCTGTTCTAGGGTGTCAATGGTATGCACAGAGCCCAGAAACTCATGGCACGTGCAACACGCTGGTTCTAATCATTTCTTTTGTGTTGCTTTTAGGTCCAGCTCCTGTTATATTTCCTTCAACTGGAGAGCATTCCTACCCCTGACAGCAAACGTCAAAGCCTCCTTTTCTCTACTGAAGTATAACATGAAACGAGGACTTCTCCAAAAAGTGTACAGGAAATTGTCCGTTTATAACTAGAATGGCTGATGTTGGAGCAAGTAGCCTACGTGCTGCTGAGCAGCAATGCTAACTTGAGCCACTAGAGGATGCGAAAAGCACACTGCCGAATGGACCAGACCAAAGCCTCTGACATCCATGCATTGACTTTACCCCCAGATTGGATTTAAGAAAAACATTTATTTGATTTACTCCGACCATTCCTTGATTTTGTACACAGGTTGTTTTTATGATCAATATTTGCACTTCTATTCGAATTTGTTTGGTAGTTCATACTCATACCTAGTTTTTGAGATGTTATCATAATGCACTATGTAGCCTATTTCTGGACCCATTCAACACTATCACTAGACAATCCTAGACAATTAATGATGCTGTCTATGTCTAGTTCTAGTAATTATATATGACTCAATCAGCTCATTACAGGGACGCTCAAGTGTTTCACTGACGGAATTAAAAACATGAAAGGCTAGTAACAGAAGAGGCTAATTTCCAAACTAGACACGGTCTGTAATACATTAAGGACATGTGCGCTGTATCTTTAACGTTGCTTAATGTTTTAGGAAATGTTAGGTTATTAGTCTATCTAACCATCACCTGTGCCAACATTGTCCTTGCTGATTCCCTATAGGAACATTTGAAAGCACCTGATGTTTACACAATGCTCTCTTTATTTTGTAAGATGTTAGTGAGGCTGAAGACATTTAACGTGCAGGCATGTTTACTTGAGTGTTTATAAATGTTTTCTCTGCTGTAGGCCTACTATGTGTTTACCTAATTAAAACTTATCCACCTTTCTTTTAGTTAATTGTGGTTTCATGAGAAAAAAAGTGTTTAATAAGTTGATGTTAACTAAAACCATTTTATGCACATGACAGTTCCATGAGCCATCTTCAATAATGTAAGCTAATTAAAGGTCTCTCCAAAAGTCAACTGTCAAACTAGTCAGATACAGAAAAAAGGTGGTTCTTGTGGGTGTAGAATACATCTATAATTAAGATTATAGTCTAGACAAGGTAGGTAGAGCTACGTCTGGGAGTAAGACCGAGGCGAGGCATGAATCTGAGTTGCACTGGATGGATGCTGAACGGGACGGGAGTATGGAATGGGAATGCCGAGAATCCTTGAACTAACGTTAGCTACCGGCTACAAATGCAAACTGTCAACTGAAACTATATAGCCTGGCTAGTCATCAAGAGGGACCTTATACAAGAACTCAAGGTATGAATATTTGTAAGAATGTGTAGCAAAGGGATTGTCAGATCCGACCCTAGTGGGCTGATTAGCTAGCTCGCTAGCGATGCTACGCATTGACAGTACAGTAGTAGCTAGCTAGGCTATAGGCTAGCACTACTAGCTTGCTAACTTTAAACGAGTCCAGCATGAGTGAAACCCTTAACCTACCAAGCTAGCCAGATCAATTATACCTCCGATTTACATGAAAATGTATGTCTAGACGTTTGGCTACGATAGGGATGGTTTACAGTCCGGCTAGTTGGGTACTCTAGTCCTATCGCTGCAGCCAACCCCTAGTAACACTCGATAGCTACCCACCCTACAATGTCAGTCGTTCTGTTACTGGTACTAGTTAAACCATTGTTAGGACTACTACTAGACTAGTAGTAATACTACTCATCAGTTGCAGTGCCTACTTAGCTAGCTATATTAGCAGGTTATTAATCAGGCGTTTCAGTTGTTGGTATTTCGTCCATACAACCAACAGTTTATATTTTGCATTGTCCATAGGACATTATGCCAAGATGGAATTTCGAGATGAAATGAAACAAAAAGTAACCCTTCCTTCTAGCTTTCGCTACAACAGTTAGCACTACTCTTAGCCTTCGACTTAAAATGTGAGCTAAATGTTTGAAAAACTATTTTAAATGTTGATTAGTTTGACCCTCTGTTTGTTAAACAAACACACAAGTACACTCGCTGTCTAAAACAAGTGAGTAGGAAAATAAATGCACTGAAAGTGAGTCTGTATGTCTTTCTTGAGTTTATATTAACTGCAGGCTCTATTTTCTGAAATTGACTAACGCTACTGGAACAATATTTTTACAGAATGTCCTTCCAATTCACTGTCCAGAGAATGTGACTTATGCAATAGTAATTACTCTTCCTTGTCTCTTCCCAGTCCCTCCCCAGCCTACATTTGGAAAATGCTTCATACTGCTGCTTTACTCAAAAATCTCAAGCTCTTGGAAACAAAACATTAGAAACCAAAGGTTAATAATGACATTAAATATAAGCGTGTTTATGTCAAAATTGTTTATCAGCTATTAATTGTAGGATTTCATGATGGCTCGGAGAGTTCCATGTTAGGGCATGTGCTACGGCTGGAAGGGATATTTTCGACTCCGGTTCAGAGGTTACACTGTCTGCTCTTTCTCACTCACTGATGCCTTGTCATGCTTCACCCCTGTGAGCTTCTTATTCAAGGGGTATGCCACAGGAAACGGGTGTTATGGAAAGGAACTGACTCCCCGCAGTCCAAGCACACTGAATAAGGAAGAGGAGGAACAGGGAGGGGGCTTGTTGTAGAATGAGAGAGAAGGGGCTGAAATGTTCAGTGTTTACGTCTCCCCTACCTCTCTTTCTCCTGGCTTTGTCTTTGGGGCAGGCAGTCTTGTAGGTCAGTCTGGGATAAGATCCAAGGGACTTTTGCAGTTCCATGAACTGCTGCGATCAAACGGCATCTTTTTAGATTTGGGAAATGCTTGGTGTCGGTTTTGTGATCTGATGTGTTCTGTCTGGATGCTTTGAAGCAGAATTGAGCTGCGTTCTGAAAGCAGTAGTGCTCATGTCAGCATGTGGCAGTGTTTGGCAACACACCATGCACATTTTAAACAGAGGAGAGTGGGATGAGGGCCCCTCACCCCCACACACACACACAAACACACACACACACACACACGCACACACTGGTGGTCGTTTTTTTGCAATGTGTTATCATTGCTTGCTCTGCACATTACCATTTAGTCAGGTTACACGATGCAGTCTCTGTCTACATCTCAGGCTGTTGGGGAATGTGTACACTTAGCATATTTCTATGGGGGGTCTGAATAAACAGGCACCCCCCCACCACATGAACTGCCAGGCTACAGCACAGCATAGTCTAGGCATCTGAGAGACATTAGCCATTATAGCCACATTCTCTCCTCGCATGCTGAGCCCCCTCGACTGCTTACGTGAGCTTTAAGTAGACAAGGGGGAGCTGTTAAACAATCTCTGGAAACATCTCATAATTCCAGTCCAAGTATGGTTCCTCCCCATCCCAGTTCCAGAAGCTCGAACCCGATAGAATCTTTAGGGTGTTTTTTTCTCTCCTCTTTTTAACGAAGCATGGCTTGGTCTTAATTTTAATGAGCACTCACAGCTGTCAATACAGTGGTTTTATAAAACGCTGAATGACGAGCGGCTAGCAGCAGGCTAGGTTTCCTCCTCTGACTCTCAGGGCAGAATAGGCAGCACTGAGATCACTCAGCTGAGAGCTATATCCCTCAGACGTGTGCCCCTCCCCATCTCAAGCACTGCTTTAGAATTTGAACTCAGAACTGAGAGCTCCCATCTGAGAAAAGTGCTAAACCCCTCAGGTAATGAGTGTCAGTCTGCAGTTTGGCCGTCCATTTGGTCCATATCAGAAATCCTTAGGCAACCATTTTTAAACAAACTAAAGTATTCGTTTCCCTGACTTGAACGAAAGCTACATTTTGTTAAAAGCACTTCACCTTCCTTTCTTGGCCCCATCGTTACATCAGGTTGAGTCCAGACCTGAGTCGAGCACATGAGCTGATAAACACATTTTTCCTCTCCCTGTCAGGGTGTGGAGCTTTGAGCAGAGTGAAGCCCCAGTTCATAGCCGGATCACGAATGACCTCTAGTGGAGGTCGACAGCTCTCCAGGTACTCTCAGGCGGATACGACCCTCCTGGTGTCCCAGACTTCAGCCACTGAGGATCCCGTCATGTTTTTATAGGGTCGGGAAAATGGAAAGAATCCCTCCTTGACGGAAAAGTGGAGAAGGTAGTCTTCAGTGCTCTGACACGTGCACCATTCCTCCCTCTCTGCGCTGTAGACTGAGCTGTAAATGTATCGGCAGCCGAGAGCCCAGCATGAAGAGGACGGGCCGGCCGGGGGCGAGTAAGGCTCCGTGCGGCGAGCGAGGGAAGACCGAGGGCGCGGCAACGGGACCCTCCGCCAAGGCTACTGCCAAGACCTCCTCAGCGCCACCGCTTTCTAAGGTTCACCTCGCGTTTGAGTCAAAACACCTTCCCCCCCACCCCCTGTAACTCAATTCCTGTTTTGGTTTTCTATGTATTATGGGCTGTATTGAGTTATGTTGATTATGACACAGAGGGGAATGCGTGTTTGTTTTTCTAGGTGAAAAGCAATGACGATCTGCTAGCGGCGATGGCTGGTGGCGCTCCTGCACCTAGCAGCACGGTCACCAAGAGCAAGCGGACAGCATCCACCGGAACCAGTGCCGGTAACCCAGAGAAACCAAAAACTTCAGGTACTTCTTTTCATTCATATGTTCAGCATTATTTTCCTGGTCACAGTCATGCTATTGTCTGTGACGCAGTATGTTCTGTCTCCCCCAGCAGGAGCATCTAATAAGCGTGCCACGTCCTCAGTGTCCAAGGAGTCGGCCACATCCCGGGAGCGTCTGCGGACTTCGAGAACCTCGGCCAGTAAGAAGCAGTCGGCGTCTGGGGCGGGGCAGGGGGATGCCGCGCAGGGGAAGCGTTCCCGCGGCCATGCGCCGCCCGAGTCGGAAGGCCGCATGAACAAGTCTAAATCCGACAGCCAGATCATCGACAAGGTGGCCCTGGAGGCCCAGGTGACGGACCTGCTGGGCCTGGCCAAGAGCAAAGATGTGGAGATCCTGCACCTGCGCGGCGAGCTGAGGGACATGCGAGCCCAGCTGGGCCTGGGACTGGAGGAGGAGACGAGCCCCGAAGAGGGCCCGGGCGAGGAGGAGAAGCCCCAGGGCTCTGCCATCACGGCGGCAGACGTGGAGTCCACCCTGCTCCTCCTGCAGGAGCAGAACCAGGCCATCCGCGAGGAGCTCAACCTGCTGAAGAGCGAGAACCGCATGCTGAAGGACCGCCTCAACGCCCTGGGCTTCTCCCTGGAGCAGAGGCTGGACGGCTCCGACAAGCTCTTCAGCTACCCCTCCCTGAGCCCAGATCTGGTGGCGGGCAGCGGGCACAGCGACGGCGGGGGAACAGGGACGCTCGCCTCCTCCGTGGAGGGCTCGGCTCCGGGCTCCCTGGAAGACCTGCTGACCGGCCACCAGCACGGCGGCTCGGCGGACAACCTGGACAGCGAGTCCAGCGAGGTCTACCAGGCGGTGACCTCCAGCGACGACGCCCTGGACGCCCCCTCCGGGGCCTCGTCCTCCTCCGAGTCGGAGGGCGCGTCTGGCCGGGAGCGCTCGCGGCGGGGCGGCGACGAGGTGTCGGTGGCCTGCCTGACGGAGCGCATCCACCAGATGGAGGAGAACCAGCACAGCACCGCCGAGGAGCTCCAGGCCACGCTCCAGGAGCTGGCCGACCTGCAGCAGATCACCCAGGAGCTGAACGGGGAGAACGAGCGGCTGGGCGAGGAGAAGGTCCTCCTCATGGACTCCCTGTGCCAGCAGAGCGACAAGCTGGAGCACTACGGCCGGCAGATCGAGTACTTCCGCTCGCTGCTCGACGACCACCACCTGGCCTACGCCCTGGAGGAGGACATCAAGAGCGGCCGCTACATGGAGCTGGAGCAGCGCTACGTGGAGGTGGCGGAGAACGCCCGCTTCGAGCGGGAGCAGCTGCTGGGCGTGCAGCAGCACCTGAGCAACACGCTCAAGATGGCGGAGCAGGACAACGCCGAGGCCCAGGAGGTGATCGGCGCCCTGAAGGAGAGGAACCACCACATGGAGCGCATCATGGACTCGGAGCGGCAGGACCGCAAGGCCATGGCGGGCGCCCTGGAGGAGTACAAGGCGGCGGTGAACTGCGACCAGGTGGAGCTCAACCGCTGCCGGGCCCAGCTGGACCAGGAGAGGCAGAAGGTGGCAGAGCTGTACTCGGTCCACAACCAGGGGGACAAGAACGACATCTGCCAGCTTCTGGAGGGCGTGCGGGTGGACAAGGAGCAGGCGGAGGGCAGGGCGGCCAAGCTGCAGGAGGACCTGGGCCACGCCCGCACCGACGTCACCAGGCTGCAGGACACCCTCAACAAGGTGGGTCAAACTGCACACACCAGACAGACATGCGTTGCTTCCCTCAGCGTTCCACAGATTTCAATGTCAAAACGAATCCCACATCTAATCACAGAACACATACCATACACACTCGCAGTCACGTCAATTCATTTTTCCCCACCGCGGATACAGAATGAGAATCCATTGAGGGGCCTCATTAGTTAACCAGCGGATGATGGATTGTGCTTGCAGCTGGACGGGGAGTACCGGGCCTTCCAGGAGCAGGTGCAGATGCAGATGGCCGAGCACAAGCGAGGCCTGGAGAAGCAGCGCGGCGACCTGCAGGAGAAGGAGACAGAGGTCTCCGACATGAAGGAGACCATCTTCGAGCTGGAGGACGAGGTGGAGCAGCACCGAGCCGTCAAGCTCCACGACAACCTCATCATCACCGACCTGGAGAGTGAGTGGGATTGGCTTTTTGAATCCAGTGCTGCAGTCTCCACTTCTGGCCACATGGTGGCGGTCTAGAGTGTTCTATGCCTAATGTGCCCACACACGGGAAATTGGAAAAAAAGTGTTTGTTTAAATGACTTAAGTCAATTCGTTTTGTTAAATAGCACGACTCGACTAACCCTAACCCTAACCCTTTTAATACCCCATTTAGCCTAGTTTCAGCAAAATTACCATGAACTCCAGTGGAGGTTATCACAATGAAACAATAACAATGTCCTGTTTCGTAACCCCCTGCTACAGAGGTCCCTGTGTCTATCATGCCTGGGTTTGTTTTAAGGGAGATCTTCTCACTGTCTTCCTGTGCTGTGTGTGAATTTATCCTGCGGCCCGTTCACATGAACTCAGCTGTGCGTGTGTGTTTCCTCCTCCAGACTCTGTTAAGAAGCTGCAGGACCAGAGACATGACATGGAGCGGGAGATTAAGATTCTCCACAGGAGACTGAGGGTGAGGGCTCCAGAACAGAACACAGACCCTTCTGAGGGCTCCAGAACAGAACACAGACCCTTCTGAGGGCTCCAGAACAGAACACAGACCCCTCTGAGGGCTCCAGAACAGAACACAACAGAACACAGACCCTTCTGAGGGCTCCAGAACAGAACACAGACCCTTCTGAGGGCTCCAGAACAGAACACAGACCCTTCTGAGGGCTCCAGAACAGAACACAGAACCTTCTGAGGGCTCCAGAACAGAACACAGACCCTTCTGAGGGCTCCAGAACAGAACACAGACCCCTCTGAGGGCCACGTCAGTGCCCACATTAAACACTACACTATGGTCTGGTCCTGTTAGGGACCGCCATTTACCCATAGAATTTAAAACCCCTTTTACATTTTTGTTCATATGCTTGTACCTCAGAAATGTGTTTCAACATTGACCTACATATACGTGTGTGTGTGTGTGGGGTTTGTTTGTGTGTTCAGGAGGAGTCGGCGGAGTGGCGTCAGTTCCAGGCCGATCTCCAGACGGCCGTCGTCATCGCTAATGACATCAAGTCGGAAGCCCAGGAGGAGATCGGGGACCTGCGGCGCCGGCTGCACGAGGCCCAGGAGAAGAACGAGAAGGTGGCCAAGGAGCTGGACGAGGTCAAGAACCGCAAGTAAGGCTCCGCCCGTCATCCACGTCTCACGCGCTTCACTCGATCCAGAACCAAGCAGCTTGTGGTGGGATCTGATCTGATGATGTGTTCATGCGAGTGTGTGTGTGTTTACTGAGTGCCTGTGGGTGTACCCCAGGCAGGATGAGGAGAGGGGCCGGGTGTATAACTACATGAACGCCGTGGAGAGAGACCTGGCCGCCCTGAGGCAGGGCATGGGCCTGAGCCGACGCTCGTCCACCTCCTCCGAGCCCTCGCCCACCGTCAAGACCCTCATCAAGAGCTTCGACAGTGCCTCACAAGGTACCCCCCAGTGCGAGTGTAAGATATGACCCCCCTCTTCTCACCTTAACACATTCGATGGGTAAATGGAGGGTTGAATCGACCCAGTCGGCATGACCTCTGGGGGGGGAAACGTGAGCGTTTATTGTTGCGATTTTTTTCGGGGGCGTTTTGGCTCATCTCTGGTCTTGCGCTCCACTGCAGGTCCAGTGGCTGCTGCTGCTGCTGCTGCTGCGGCTGTTGCTGCTGTTGCCGCCGCCCCAGCGTCCCCTGCTGCCCCCCTCCCACGCACCCCGCTCAGCCCCAGCCCCCTGAAGACCACCCCGGCCGCCGCCGTCTCTCCCATACAGGTACGGCATCAGGAGGCCTAGATTACAGACAGAAACATGTATTTCTACATATACGACATCTGCGTCGATATATTTATTTCTTCATCAATAATACGCGTTGAATCGTTCTCCCAAACGACAGATGCGGTGCCAGGAATGTGGTGTTGTTTTTTCTGGTGTTGTCACTCGGGCGGCAGTGCGGGGGTTAAAGGGAACACGCTTCCTGTTCTCACCATATCCCCGTGTGTTTATATCTCTCCAGTGTTCCACAGATAGCCCTTCCTCCTCTGGCTCTTGCAGTTTGTCACAGTTGACAGCCACTTGCCTGGTCACGTTCTGTACATTCGCTGGAAAAATGTTGTCATTCCTGCACAGTCACTACAGATTCATGAATATTCTCAGAGAAAAGATGTCCTGTGTGTTTAGATGCGTTCTCTCGCACCCAATTCAGTTCCACGCTTTCCTACTCTTTTTGGGAGGAAACTGTCACAGCTCGAGGATCCTTGAATATCAGTATCACTTGAAAATTCAAGATTCATTAGTCTCTTCATGGCCACATACAGTCTGTAGTTACTTTAAAAATATATGTATTGTCCCCGGGGGATAGTTCTGGGGCAACATTAAATAAAAAAGAGAAGCACACTGTTCAGACATGCAACCACCAAAACCTTAACCAATAGCAGACATCGTTTTCAAGGGGCAATGAGTAAAAAAAAGTACAGTTAGTCAATATTAATAAAAGGTTCCACTAAAAGAGGTAGAAGGTAGCTATTGCATGTTTGTATGTTTGATAGGAAGTCTCCATGTTGGGAAGCCTGTCTTCAGAGCTGAAGGGACCAGAGTCCAGTAGATACAGTTTTCATTTCTTCATTCCTGCTTTGTCTTTATTTTCCTCACCCCTCTATGACCTCACGTCCTGCATGAGAACACCCTGGCTTATGAACCGCTTCCTGTCTGAAAACACCTGCTACTAGAGTGTGTGTGTGTGTGTTTTTAATCTAGCCTGGGATGGTCTTTTACAGAGGCATTCCATCAGCGGCTCCATCTCTGCTCCGAAGCCCCTCTCCTGTCTGAGTGATAAGAGGCCCAGCTACACAGACATCAGCATGCCAGGTGAGGCCGCAGTAAACCTTCAGTCTCATCTCCGGTAAGAGAAGAAGAAAAAAATGGCTCCAAAAATGGACATGGTTTGAATCAGACCTCACCCCGGCAGGCTTGCTTCTGTTGTTGAGGTCTTCACAGTCCGTTTTAGAGGCTTGTTGCTGTGTCCAAGGCATCGGGCGTCTGTTGGGGAGGGGGGGGGTGGGGGACAGTGTGACCTCTGGAGGCAGGGGTTGTGGACTCAGCGAGGTGTTGACCCTGATTGGAGTTGTCACGGGTAACAAAGCATCGGGGAGAGCTGCAGGCCTGCAGTGGGCGAACTCTCATCATTAGTGAGACGGTTAAAAATGTATTATTAAACACGTTTGGGATATTTTACCGCGTCCTTCCTCTTCCCAAATGAATCTGGGATGTAAATATCCATATTGCTCTCCATGCAGTACAGTACACAGTGATCAAGTGCAGAGCTTGGAATAAAAATGTACAAATGCACAGGTCCCCTTCTGCATGCGAGCTCACTGTGAACGTGCTGTTTTGGCCATAGCCTCTAGTGTTTCCAGTGTATTGTGATGGATCGTCCTCCTTAATGGGAAACAACCCCTCGATGACGCTTCCTTCACAGTGGGGTTTGGAATGGTGCTTAACCCCCTAAATAGAATCTCTCCTTGAGAAGCATTTACAGTAGCCAAGCAGTGTTTTTCTCAGCAACGTTCTGTTTTCTCGTGTGCCTCTCCTCACAGCGGAGCATCTCCTCCGGGGCTCCTCTGCCAGCCGCCCTCCTTCTGCTCTCCAGAGGGTCTCCAACATGGACGCCTCCAAGGCCATGTCAGGTCAGACAAGAATTCCTGCTACCAACCACGACACTAGCTGATGTCATTTCCCCCGAAACTAAAGGAAGCGGCCGGCCATGCACACACATTCCTTACGAGCGTTCAGCGCAGTAAACTCGGTTCCGTTTATTGATCGTGAACGGAAATTCCAAGAATTCTGCTTTGGGTTAGTCTAACTGTGGACATGTGTCGTGCTGCGCCGTGCCCAGTGTCCCGCAGGAGCAGCGAGGAGATGAAGAGGGAGCTCTCGGCCTCCGACGGGGGCTCCTCGTCCTCACTGATGGCCATGGCCTCGGCCTCCTCCCAGCTCTCCCTGTCGACCTCCTCCCCCACGGCCTCCGTGACCCCCACTGCACGCGGCCGCCACCGGTACGAACGCACCCCCCCTCTCACCCGCTTCACACGAAACGGGCCGTGGAGGTCAAATGCTCAAACTTGGCTCCTGTCTGATCTGTGTGTCCAGGGAGGAGAGGAAGGACCCCCTAGGAGCCCTGGCCAGGGAGTACGGAGGCTCCAAGAGGAACGCTCTCCTCAAGTGGTGCCAGAAAGAAGACCGAGGGGTACCAGGTGAGTTCCCCCGCGCTCGCTCACGTTTTTGGGGGTCTGCTCTGGTCCAACTGTTCAGAAGGGATTGTCAAACCTCTGTCTCTACCTCCTTCTCATTGTCCGCCACATCAACATCATCATAAACCATAATAGATGTTGTCATGAGAACCGCTGCGTTTTGGTCTTCATAGGAGTGGCTCTCCGTCCCCCACAGCATCACTGTAGACAAACACCGGACGTCTTGTCCTCGGAGGGCATTAACATGGGTCCGTTGATCCTGGCTCTCATGAATAGATCTTTACTTATTAGATTGCCTATTATCAACACGTTCTGCCGTCACCGTCTCGAGGTGGTCCCTTTTATTGTTTGTTTGCGACTGTAGGGAGTGAATGGTCGCCACGGTAGCCAGTTTATGGTGGTCATCTCCAGGAAGTGCGCCGAATTGGGCACGTCCTCTTAACGGAGAGCTGTGTCTGGCAGGAGGCGGTGACGTCCAGGACATATGGATTCACACCGCGGTGGGAGCCGATGACCTGTCGGACCAGCTGGGACAAGTTAGACATGTCGTTTAGAGGGAGTTACTGTCCAACAGTATTTCTAAGGGAAGCCTGCCAGGAATTAAAAAAATATATATATTTATATATAAAATAGAATGTGTAGTGCTTCCAGATGCGTCATTTCCTTATTAATTGATCGATGAATCAATAAGAGCAATCACCTCTCACTTGATCCGCGCGTCTCTTGATAGAGGAACTAGGTCATTCGGATAAGCTGTTTGCTCAGGAGGGGGGAACAAACCTGATGAAATAAGACATTGGTTCCATGCTTGCATGTACAAACTTAAACGGTTCTGTGCTTGTATGCGTGCTCTAGTTGCACGCCACTTTGGCACGCGAGCGCCCGCTGAGCGGACACAATGTCAACGTGAACTCATCGCGATCGATCTCTTTCAGAACATCGACATCACCAACTTCAGCAGCAGCTGGAACGACGGCCTGGCCTTCTGCGCCGTGCTGCACACCTACCTGCCCGCCCACATCCCCTACCAGGAGCTCGGCAGCCAGGACAAGGCAAGCAGAGTCCTGGATGATTCAGGCCCGCTTTACATTTACATTACATTTAGTCATTTAGCAGACGCTCTTATCCAGAGCGACTCACAGTAAATACAGGGACATTCCCCCCGAGGCAGGTAGGGTGAAGTGCCTTGCCCAAGGACACAACGTAATTTGCACGGGCTGGAATCGAACCGGCAACCTTCTGATTAATAGCCCGATTCCCTAACCGCTCAGCCATCTGACCCCACGTTGACCACGATCTACTGCTCTGTTCTTATGGCCCTCTGTACAGTGTGTCTGAATATGTGCTTTCTTTCACGTGTCTGCAGAGGCGGAACTTCACGTTAGCCTTCCAGGCTGCAGAGAGTGTTGGCATCAAGTCTTCTCTGGTATGGATGAGAAGAGTAGCGAGAAACCGCCACTTTTGGAATGAAACTATACGTATTATGTCGTGAAACTCGTCAACACATGCATGCTTCCACATTCAGATTGTACTGGAGTTTTAGCGAGCCATGGGCTAAATGTCTCTCCCATTTCAGGACATCAACGAGATGGTCCGCACGGAGCGACCTGATTGGCAGAGTGTCATGACCTACGTCACAGCCATCTACAAGTACTTTGAGACCTGAGGGGGGGCCCCCTCGGGCACCCAGGTCAACCTGAACCACCAGGCAGGAGAGCCATCGCCTCGACTCCCCAACACGTCATTGAGAAGCTCAGCTCTGCAGGGCGTTCTCGGCCCCGCACCCAGCTACGTTCCACCGTCTTCCACGCTCGTCTTAACGCCCCTCCTCAGCGCGGAGGAGAAGCCTCTCGGGAATCGCCGAACTCGTTCTCTATCCGGAGCGCGGGGTGGGAGCTTTGTTCATGGGAACATTCTAGATCTGTAGAGGGACGGAAGCTTTGCCCGAGGGTACTTGAAGACCTCTTCCAGGGTTTGCCATATTTATGGGTGAAGCGCGAGTGCTGAACGGAGAGCCGAGCCGAGGGACTCTTCATCCACCTGTGGTTCTCCAGCTCCAGGGCCACGCTGCAGTCACCCCCCACTCTCAGTGCCTTCCTACCCGGCGTCCTCTTATCCAACCCATGTGTGAGCCAAGCTGCTTTTCCTACGCTGATCTGATTACCATGTGTGATCTGCTTTACTGTAGTATGGGGACCAGAAAAAATAAGGATATTTGACTTTTGAAGTCTTCCTGACCCATGAGAGTTCCGTCAGAGAAATGTGCCTCTGATGGCAGAAGTGCCTGTCCGGATTGCCTTTCTGGAGTTTGGTTTATATTTATAAACACCGTGAGCTTGGAGCACAACTGCAGATCATTGTTGAACATATACAGTATGTACTATAGATTGTAAAGGGATGAATTTATCAGGAACATTATCATCTTTTACACTAAAGTTGTAGTTCTTAGGAAGTGGACTCTACCTCTAAAGGAGTGTCCTTACACTACAATATGGGATCGCCTTTATTTTTTCCCTCACTTTCTCCTAACTTCCATAGAATTGTGTGGAAGGACTGTGTCATCTTGTGCTTATGCTCAGTAATGTGTAGTTTGATGTTTTGAATATTTCATTTCTTCTATTTGCTCCAACAACCAAGTCATTGAAAGAAAGTGTGACAACTTTCAAACTGAGGCCAATGACAACAGAGTAAACTGTACATATCAGATTAACTCATTTGTCCGATTTCATTTATGATATATTATCATCTATCACCTTAGTTTAATAATTTCCTGTTCAAATAAATATATGCAGAGCACGCCAATTTATGTTTACATAAAACCACCAAGAGTAATGTTTAAATAAAGGATTAGAAGAGGCAGACCATTCTTATTCATTAGTGTGGCTTCTATAATCCAATATAGGACGTTTATTAGTTTTATCATGACATATGTGAAATTACTACAATACTGTTGCACTGATCTCTTTCATCAAATAATTACCGTTGTACGACCACAGGCACACTTGCAAACGTCTTCATGCAGATGTGGTATTTGCCTTTTTCACATAGTGATGATAAAAACCTTGGAATGTCAACACTATTTAAAAGCACATTCACTCTTGACTACTTGCCAAGCCACCTCACCACCATCTGCTAAAATTCTAACTGATTTAAGCACCGAGACAAAGCACAGTTAACAGGGTCAAATGATCATTGACATGATTGTATGGATATTTAAATGTGTTTCTCGTGATCATTTAACCACGTGTTGCACAGAATTCGCTCAACTACAACAACAAGAAAGGATGCATTTCTTTTTTGTTTGCGTTGACCTACCACAGCTGTCCTTAAGATTTAAATTCAACGTTCCTATCAGCTATAAGGTTATGTGAAGTATCCCTGCCATAAATAGGGGAATGCGTCTTGATCAAGCTCCAGTGGACAGTGCGTTCCAGAAGGCTCACATGAAGTGATTTATGAGCACAGAGACCAAGCCTGCTATTGTACTATGGACAGAGTGAGCAAAGCCAAGATGATCTAGTAAGAAGTTCATTTAATGTTGACATGAAGCCACTACCAAGGGAAATATCCGAACGTCTGTACGTACCACAGCCTCAGTAACATCACATCCGCATATTGCCTTCTCTTTAGTTTATTGCTGTGCTGTTTGACAACAGTTATGACGTGAAAGCTAAAAGGAAAAACATTATTGTACGGGTCCACTACATTTATATTTGGTTTACTTGAAACTCTGAGCCTATTTCTTTATTTTATTATTACCAGACATTTATCTTTTGCTTGTTACTTTGTTCATGTTATACTTTAACAGTTGGATACAGAATGAAAGTACTAGAACTAGCTTTTCTTATTTCTGTTTCAAAGAAATGATTGTGACCACGTGAAGGGATGAAAGTCTGGTTAAGCACATTATGATAATCAGTTAATGTAAAGACCCAACCGATTGTATTTATAATGCTTTCTTTTTCTTCACTTATAAATAATAATGGATTGAAAAACGCTTTTGGTCTTTTCTTTTATGTTGCATTTCTGAGAAGTATTGATATTGTTTTATTAATTATGTCCCCCCATACAAGTTGACTGGAGAGAATCACATGATCTGTTCACAATATAAACATTCAAACAAGAATGTATTTCTACACATGATACAGATAGATACATTCACATCATGATCATAAGATTATACCAAGTAAAATTGTGACGGTCAACTGTTGATGAATAGTTTATTTCATTAAACAAAAGAACAAGAGCTGTTGGGATTTGGCACACAGCAGTCTTTGTTCAAGTAATGACTGAAATCGATTTCCTTGGATCGGATCAGAGCCATAGCAAGAATCTTTCTCGCTCTGGCTCTGGATAGGCCATAGAGGAAATTCCTAGATTATTCCGAGTAAATCTGTTCAGCAGTTTGGTAATCATTGAGCTTTGTCGTACAGAGCTCAGAATGTTTCACATATAATTCACAAGAACATGAGAGAAGTTTCAAGAGAACCATACACACAATTAGTTGCACCTTGCAAATCACTAAACGTCACTGTCCAGGGACATATCCATAATCACGTCAGAGCAACTGCGCAGTTCTGTGTGTAACGCGCATCCTTTTGGACACGACTGTAAAAGGAATTAAGTTTTCAGTAAACTCGTTTACTCTGGAAGAAGTGTAGAGTCCAGACTGCAGTTACAATGGAGAGAATTGTTTTCAAAATCTTATTTTTTGAACTATATTAAAACGAATTGGCTTGTCATTGAAAATTAATAAACGATTTCATATTCCGTAATACGACGAGAAAAGGTGTTATTATTTCTTGGTTTTAGACCTCCCTCCCAATATTTCACATATAGCTATAATAAAAGATTTACAGCCTACTTTAGCTGCTTTTGATCAGACTGTTTATCTTGCTGGCTGAGTCACGTGTAGGCTGATCCACAAGTGATCTGGGTCCAGTTGGAAACAGCATCAGTTGGTTGTAGCCTAATGAAAAGGTGGAGTAGGACAACTAAAATAGAGCATAAATGTATTGATGACGAACTCGTTGGATTGTTTCAATAAGGTATGTTTTTGTTTTATTTTTTATTAATATATTTCCCTATTAGTTAATGTTTGAAATAATAACACTGTATGTTGTCGAGAGAAAATGTGGCCACGGCATTAAATCACAGATCAGATCAAATGCCAAGAGCCACTAGCTGATACGGTCATTACATATTACTCGAATAGTGAAAACAAACAAACAAACAAATGTTTGGGATTAGCGTTAAGAGAAAAAAAGATCTACCCCATAAAAAGGAGTAGCCTAACTATTATTTTTTCAATGTGTTCTGGTGTAAATGTTCATTATGTTTCTTTTAATTGAATTGATTAAGTGGAGCTAATTAAACAAATGTGTGATTCTGGAAGGTTTCATGTTTATTATAGCCTAACTGTAGAATTAGATGTCAAATGATTTAAGTGCCTGTCTGAGCAACATTAAACTGGGTTTTACACCTGCCAGCACAGTAGATACGAAGTGTGAGTCATATTTGCAAAGTTTACTATGAGATTTTAAGCTCTATAAAATGTTTCTTTGCCTTCTAGGAAATGCCTTTAAATCTTGTAGGTGAAAATATGGCCCCACACAGTATGTTGAGCATGATTGTCCAAAATTCATGACACAACCGAGCCAGTAGAGCTCACTGTTGGGCATACGGAGAACACTTGCGTGTGCATGTCCACTCCCAGAGTTTGTACATTGAAAACCTACAAAGGTTCAGTTAGCCTAGTATCTTGGTGGTCCCACCCTCATTGTTTGTTATGCCAGAAGACTGCAAGAGGATTGTAATGTTGTGGCATTTTATTGTCCTACCAGGCAGGATTGTATCGCTAGACTTAAATGATTAGGTTGTTGTGGGGTAAACAACCTTCTTGGAGGGGACTCAAAGAAAGAAAGGGTTTATTTGGATTGTTGTGTGTGGAGTTTAGAGAATGTTGGACCTTTAAAAATCACCTTGACTTCATTACTTTAATTGATATTAAGTGAGAGAACAGAGTGAGGTCCAACAACATGGAAACGTTTCTGAGAGCCGAGGTTTTGGAGTTCCAAGAAGCACAGCTGCTCTCTTCTAGAAGCATGAGAACCCTCCAAAAAAAACCTCATCATGTTGCATTTGTTGTGGAAGTTCTGTGTGGAAGGCACTAAGTTCCAAGTTCCAGTTCCAAGAGAAATATGTGTCAAACATGACCAGCTAATGGCACTAAAGATGAATCTACAGTGTTAATTAATTTAAATAAAGAATATTTGGCAACATATTTCACCCATCATCCGGCTTAATTATTTTCCATGTCTGTTTTCGAACAATAGTAGTTGATTCGATAGCCTCATGTAGTGTTTCTGAATAGACACAGGATTTTGCTCTTTTTATCAGGCAGACTCTGTGTAGCCTCAGGGGAACATATAGAACATTCCAGATAGTCCCTGTAGCATCCAAGCTGTTTCCTCTCTTGTCAATGGGATGTCACACCACTCTGAGCTCTGGGGTCCTGATTTCTTTCGTCCCCCTGCCATCCTGCCTCTGATTCTATTTCCTCTGGGCCCTGGTGTAATGCTGTGTTAGTGCTGAACTGAATGGGGGAGATTTCAGATTAGCTGATATGTTATCGCATATAAATCATAGTGGCCTCTGTGCTGATGTAATCAATAGTTGTCCAGATTATTTATTAAGGAAATGTTAAATGTGTATCGAAATGGTATGCAGATTTCAGAATATAGATGCAAATAATTTGAACTGTTAATTGAACTGCTTACAAAATAGAACCTGACTTGACCGGTTTTTATGTAATTTGATGTCATAGTCATGCGTTACATGATTTAACTAATTAATTTCCCTGTTCTGGATGAACATTTTCTCAGAATGTTGACGTTTTACTTCCTCAAACTAGCAGGATGATGCTCATGTGATCTCTTCCTTGGCACTCTCTCAACTTCACAGAATCTCCATCGGAGGGGAAGGTCTTGAGGGGAGAAGACCAGACAATAGAAACACCCAGAGAAGGATGACAGTCATGCTCTGTCTGCAGAATAGGTGGTTTGCCTTGAGTCTGGGCTGAAGCTGAACAGAATTGATCTGAACCGCATCTTAGTAAAGGATCGCGTACTGTGCCGGGCTGGAAGACTACTGTACAGTATCGTATTGGCTGTTGACTAGAGACCTTTGGTTTGCGAGGACACATCTGACTAGACCTTCACTGTGTGGAGATATTGAACCCCAAAGGGTGAGGTCACAGCTGCCAAGCTGCAGCGATGGACTTTGAGGAGAGGCATCCTCCCTCCTCCATTGTGACCTCCCTGCCCCTCTCATCATGCCGGACGATCCCTTTGTCGCCATCTACATCGTCCTGGAGCTGCTGATTGCCGTGTTGTCCGTGCTGGGCAACGTGCTGGTCTGCTGGGCCGTGTGTCTCAACAGCAACCTGCAGAGCATCACCAACTTCTTCGTGGTGTCCCTGGCGGTGGCCGACATCGCCGTGGGCGTGCTGGCCATCCCCTTCTCCATCCTCATCAGCACGGGGTTCTGCTCCAACTTCTACGGGTGTTTGTTCATCGCCTGCTTCGTGCTGGTGCTCACCCAGAGCTCCATCTTCAGCCTGCTGGCCATCGCCATAGACCGCTACATCGCCATCAAGATCCCCCTGAGGTGAGTTGACGACCGATGAACCCTGAGGGGGGAAGACGGTCCAAAACTCTTTGTGTCGTTGTTTGTTTTTTTAATCTTCGCTGGTATACCTATATTTATTACGTTCGTTGCAGGCGGGGTTCCCAGGTATAAAATGAAAGGTATGAAGCGTGGTGATGAGTTTCAGTGTATTTACGGAGGCTCTCACGTATGAGTGAGAAACAAAGTATTGGCAGCGTGAGATTCCTATATCCGTAGTGGATCCAGATATAGAGGCTCCCAGGAGGACATCTCACCCAGGAGCAGTAAATTGGGCTCCCCACTGCACAATATAGTTAAAACAGACTGTGACCTTCTACATAACTGCCATAACTGTTGAGTAAACAGTGGCTGTTCATGTATAAGGTAATTTACACATTGTATGTTGTGTCTGTAGCTTGATGTGTATCGAATGCTCAGACATTCTTTACGGGCCCCGTTTTTTACTATGGGTTTTGGACATTACTGTCTCTATAGTATGAAACGTTTACCCCTTAAAACCACATCAAGCCCGTTCCAGTTTTTATTGCGTCCACCAGAGTCTGTTGTGCCTCTCCCCTGAGATAGTTTCATTAATGTCTGTAGTTCTGCATCCACGAGGTGGGGGCTTGTTTTCTCAGGGTAAACCTTTGAACTTTAACATCTAGAGAATGTGATATAAACCGGCCAAATAACTCAGCTGCTCTCCCACACTGACGAACACATTCACTCAAAATAGACCTTCCCTCCCTCCTGACCTTATATTACTTTAACAAATTAAAATGAATAATGTGCTCTCTCTCTCTCTCTCTCTGCTTCACAATTTGTCCCTCAATTTCTGCGTAATTTCATCACCCAAGGGGATGAATATTTCTCCTTCCTACATTTTGTATAAAAGCATTGTCCCTGTATGTTGTCTTTCTGATTGGGTTCTCCATGGTTACCTTCCACCCACAGGTACAACAGCCTAGTGACTGGCCAGCGTGCCAAGGGCATCATTGCCATCTGCTGGGTCCTGTCCATCATCATAGGCCTGACTCCCATGATGGGCTGGAACAAGTTCACTGAGAACCTGAACAGTACCTGCCCACCGGGCCTGATGAAGTGCCTGTTTGAAGAGGTGGTTGTCATGGAATACATGGTCTACTTCAACTTCTTAGCCTGTGTGTTGGTGCCCCTGCTCCTCATGCTGGCCATCTACATAGTCATCTTCATGGCTGCCCGACGCCAGCTCAAGCTCATCGAGCTGAAGGCCGTGCACGGAGAGAAGTCCCGTTCCACCCTCCAGAAGGAGGTCCAAGCGGCCAAGTCTCTGGCCATCATCGTGGGCCTGTTCGCCATTTGCTGGCTGCCTTTGCACCTCATCAACTGCTTCACCCTGTTCTGCCCGCAGTGTGCCCACGCGCCCCTCTGGACCCTCTACGTGGCCATCATCCTCTCCCACGCCAACTCGGTCATCAACCCCTTCATCTACGCCTACCGCATCCGGGAGTTCCGCCAAACCTTCGGCAGGATCATCCGCCGCCACTCCTGGGCCGCCGGGAACTGTTCGAGAGCGGCGGCAGCGCGCGCACCTCCGCCCACAACAGCATCAGCGACTCCGTGAGAGTCAAGGCCAACGGCATCAGCTTCGACCTGTTCACGGAGCACAGCAGCAGCAGCAGCTGTGACAGCTCCTGTCGCTACTCCGCCCACTCGGGGGGCAACCTGTCGGCTGTCGCCCCCCACAGTCCCCTGGTGGGTCCCCCCGCGCCCCAGCCCCTGAGACAGACACATGCTCACCCCACAGGGCCCCCGCTGCAGTGTGGAGAGCCGCAGCAGGGGGCCTTGGTGGGGACGGAAGTGGTGGAGGTGAAGGCCAGAGAGAGTCGAGAGACTGCCCAGGTCAAGTCGTCGTTCTGTAAACAGACACTCTGCTCCACCGAGCTCACGGAGGTGTCCTGATAGGGAGGTCAGCATTCACAAAGGTTTCCTAATCAAACTGACTTGATGGTGTGGATTCAAACAGGCGGGCGTCTTTGGCGCTGTTAGGCGTGCAAGGGTTCTATTGAAATCTCTGGGCAGACTGACATTCGAGCTGAGAAGTCACATTTGGTTGGTTACCTAAAAGACTTCATTCCACCTCATTGGTACCATCGTACTGTCTTGAATACCAACATTGGCTCCTTCGCAGTTGCAAAAAGGTTTATTTTTGGGGGCACAGACGTTGGGGTTTAAGCTTCTTTTTTACAGAAACTATACTTGTATTTATGGTTGAAGTCACACTAATGTGGTTTTGTTGCAGGACTCTCATTCTGTGACTCTTTGCTCATTTGATTTGATTTCTCACATTTGCATGTGTGTCGCAGTTTGTATCTTTACCACAGCAGTACCAATATTTCTTTACCTCCGTTTATTTATCGGACAAATATCGGTGAGGGTACCTTGTCTTTTAGTCGTTTTGAAACAGAATGAGGTGGAAATGTTTCCCATTGATTATTGTCCAACTCTCATGTTACTGCCAGAGTTATTTGTGTTCTCACGTGTCGGATGCAATGCAGTGCCTCTTGTTATATAATAAATCTTTGTTTGTCTGATTGTCATCTCTAGATGCATTTGTTTGCTTCTTCATGTTGCACTGTTTATGAATTGAATACACTACAGCTTTCAGAGCCATTAATCAGTATCCGCAGTTCCAGGGTTGCCGTGGCTTCCGTCCAGCAGGGGGAGGAGCTGTAGACAAAGGGAAGTGGGGTTCCAAAGCTGGGGTGGTCACTCTAAGGCCATGGGGGTAATATGGCCCTCATGTCTCACACGCCAAACTCTATGGTTTTCCCATCTTTTATTATAATCCCCGAGTGAATTCAGGTTACAGGGCACAGGGCAAAGTCTTTCAGCGTTTTCCCCAAGGGGTGTTCAGGGCTTTTTAAGGATACACCAGGGAACTTCCGAGCCCTGGTCCAAAGCTCTGTGCACGACAAAATGATTTCAACACATTCACTCAAGACTTGCCATCATTATTTATTCTTTGACCGTCCGAGCCTCGATGCTTCTGAGGCCAGACCAGTCGTGATATAGGTTGGATCCTGGTCATGGTCACCATGTCAGTTATGGGCTAACAATAAAACCTCTTTATCATTCCCCACAATAGCTGAGCCAAGCGTCAGTGTTCAAGCAACAGCGAAGGCCAAAGGAGCTGTGAGACTGTGTACAGACTGACTCCATGGATACAAACAAGAATAGTGCCTTCCTGTCGCGTAAAAAGTCTCGCCTTTAGAAAAAGGGAACTGGAGCGGAGGGGTACAACTGAAAGAGCTTTATCTAGGATGATCTAGAATGTTTATAGATGCGCAAGATATATTTTTTTTACTGTCTCGACAGTTAAAGAGATTTAAAATCAGAAAGCTATACCCTGTCAAAAGTATGTTTGCTCAGAGAAACTGTAGACGGCTATTCACAATGGCCCTTAGTGCTGAGGCTTGTCACTAAGTATGACTGTAGTCAACAACAGTGATTTAACACCCCCTATTGTGGCTTTGTGTGCTTGGCCCAAACTCATTACTCCTCTAGTTCTATGCAAGAGATGGGAGCTTCAAATACAGTACTTGGAGCAGCAAGTTGTGAGGTAGCTGTAGGTGTCTGTTCTGATGCCTAAACGACATAGAGAGAGAAGGAAATGTTCGTCATGGTACAGTTTGGAGGTGAGTGAATTACATGATGTCATCTTTACATAATTTGACGCTATTTTATCAACTTTGTAAACAGCTTACCCTACCTGGTAAATTACCATATAGCAATAACGTCAGAATGGAAAACTAATATTATTTCACAACACTACTGTATGTAAATATTAATGATTAATAAGAGATTCTTTGCTTTGTCAGACAACAGAACAGAATTATTCAATTTGAACTGCAGACTGATGAACTTCATCCAAAATTTGAAAGAAAGATGTAATGTGGAATCTCAAGGTAAACATCCTTTCTCTTCTGTTGCAGAAAAATAAAGTAATAATACCAATTCACTACACCAGATACAGCTTCAAAACATCAAGCAGTAGCCTGACTGTCAGATTCCTGCTTTCTAAGTAAACGTGCCAGACGATGTAGCTGTCTTGGTGACTTGTACAAATACATGAGATGTGTGAGAATGTGTGGTGCAGACTGTGTGGAGCTGATGGACAGGTCCGGGGAGATGATGAGTCTGAACGAGAGGGAGCAGAGTGTGGAGCGGGCCAGCAGCTTGCTGAAGGAGAGGCAAAGTTACATCCTCCTACAGGTGTCCAGTGAGTCTCTCTAACCTAAATACAACCTGGTACTACCTGATGAGGGACGTAGCAACACCACAGAGTAGAGTATTTTGTCTAAGTCGTTCAAGCTGTTGTATTGTCTGAAATTGAATGGGTGTGTTAATGTGTGTAGACATGTTTTACTGTAGGGTTGAATTTAAAGAATTGTCATCGAATTTCTACAGGAGATGATGGTACCGACAGCAACAAGTATGTACCTCTCCTAAACAACCTGGGAAGGTGCCACCCTGAATTAGCAGGTAAGAACACAGGTGACAGTTTTTGTGTCTGTTTATG
This sequence comes from Mallotus villosus, assembly GCA_903064625.1. Lineage (NCBI taxonomy): Eukaryota > Metazoa > Chordata > Actinopteri > Osmeriformes > Salangidae > Mallotus > Mallotus villosus. The sequence continues at coordinate 629,698 of CAEFZP010005648.1, read as the reverse complement.
GAAAAATAGCATCAAATGACTATCAATGTTCTTACAGGGTTCTGTATTTAGAAAACATTCAGTTTTTTTCTGTTTGTTCCATCCAACTTATTCCTCAGAGATTCTGCGGAAGATGTCTCTACCCAGTCGGGAGCGAGATAGAAAAGGCGGTCCCTCCAGAAAAGGCTGGCCACAGAGGGACGCTCTTATCAACCAAACTCGGAACAAGACCACGAGTGGAAACAAGAAGAGTAATTCCATCAAATAGTGACCCAAGGCCACTGAATAATGTGTCATGTTTCGGATAATAATTAATCAGGCGACGTATCTAAAAACAAAAACAAAGTAGCCTTACCAGGAGTTTTAATAAAGTGTTTTTGAATAAATAACTATCAGACTGTCAATGTAGATTATTTACAAATGTGCACAGTGGTATTTATTGCTTTGACTTGCATTTTAGCCTATAGTAAAACCATGCAGATTACACAACTAGGCTACAGGGAACAGGAGAGACCCGCCCCTCTTGGAAGCAGTTGCGGTTCAGGTTCTCGACCCCTCGCAGCACTAGATTTAGTTCGGACAGTATTTTACAATGTCAGCGTCCGAGTTTGCGTCTTTAGAGAAGACGTTAGAAACACATCTTCCAAATGAGGAACTTAAAGAAGTGAGACGAATTTTATTCGGAAAGGAGACGAAGTGAGTTGCCTATTCACCGCCCCGCTGAAAGTATTTAACAACCGGTCGTTGTAATAGGTTTATTTATCTGGTTATATTATTCCAATTGGCCTCCTTGGCAAACATATTGATTACGGGACAAGCCTAATATGCCCGCCTTTTCATATCATAAAGTCAATTGTATATTGTGTTTTTGCTACCACGTTCTTAGTCAATTATCAACGAGTCAATCATTATCCGACGTGGACTTCGCTCTCGTTCTGAAAGATAATTGGTTGGTGGTCTTTGCCAGTCCAAGCGCTACCAAATCACCTTACGTGCGAAACAAAAATGATTGACAATCAATATAATAAACTACACAAAATACAAGTGTGTCTGTGCTTTATTTAGCAGCTCCTTAAGCAACCATTCTATTTCTGATTACAGGAAGTTGGACCTGCCAGCATGTGCAGTAGAGGCTGCTTCAGAGCGGGACTTTGAACTGCAGGGGCACATGTTCGAGGCTGCCCAGGAGCAGCTTAGGCCCCCGAGGCCCGTTCGGATAGGGCTTATTCAGAACCGCATAGTTCTGCCCACAGATGCACCAGTCTTGGATCAGGTCAATACTGTCCCCCTCTTCAACTCCTCCAAAGAAAGTGTGGGGGTGGGTGGTGTTTCTTTGTCATGTGATCAGACAGGGAACCAGGCACACCTGACACCTCCACTACCACAAACATCTTTTAAGCCAAATAGACACAGAAGGGGTACTTTTTTCATGACAGATGTTTATCCTTATTGCACAGATCACAGCCCTCCACAAGAGGATTGGTGAAATGGTGGATGTAGCTGCCATGTGTGGAGTAAACATTGTGTGCTTCCAGGAGGCCTGGAGTGAGTCTGGTTATATTTCCCATTCACGTAAATACGATTCAGTGCCTTGTTAGCTCTGCAAACTAGTCTAGTGTATTTTTTCAAGGCCTTTTCAATCAACATAGAGTTGATTTATTTGATAAGATTACCACAACAAGCATCTGATAATTTGTCATCTGAGATATATCCTGCTTTTTCGGCCACAGCTATGCCCTTTGCCTTCTGCACACGGGAAAAGGAGCCATGGACTGAGTTTGCAGAGTCTGCAGAGGACGGGTACACCACACGCTTCTGCCAAGAGGTCAGAGGTCACATTGTTGTCATGTCTGTATATGCCCTATTGAGACATGTGTCACGTTCTGTTATTGCATGTTATGCATGGTGGTTGTCTGTGTCCAAGATGTCATTTGATGCATTGGTAATAATGACTGCAAATCTAAAATAAACGTGTTCTACTCTCAGTTGGCAAAGAAATACAACATGGTTGTGGTGTCGCCTATCTTGGAGCGAGACGAACTGCACAGCACTCTCTGGAACACGGCAGTGGTAGTCTCCAACTCTGGCAGCGTGTTAGGCATAACCAGGAAAAACCACATTCCTAGAGTTGGAGACTTCAACGAGGTTCGTATTTCTCCTCTTATCTATCTTAACATCTAAGCATTCTCGTACTTCCGTCTGACCTACTTTTTTTTCTCGTCCACTGGCTTAAAACATACATTTTCTATAGAAAGTGGACACTGAAATTAGGGGCTTTCAACATTATTCCCGCCTGTTTGTATCCTACTGGTGCAAGGGTCAGAATAATTGGTTAAAGGCTAAAACACAAAAATATTCTCATGTGTTCATGCGTGCACACACACACACACACACACACACGGACAAGCACTTTGAGCATCCTACCATCACCACCTAAAGTTCAGAGGGCACGCTCATGTTATTTGGAAAATGAAAGCTCCCTCATTACTGCATTACTGCTGTGGATGAAGACAACAGGACCCTGTTTTGTGTTTCCACTCCTTTTTGCCTTCAGAGAACCCCTATGTTCAGGACAGAGCATGTTATTTCCTGTGTGGTCCTCAAAGCTCAGTGTGCTACAGGGAGGCTCGTCAGCCATTTTGTTTAGGCAACAGTTATGCACTAATTTCTTCTGACTTGCACGCTCTCTCTACATCAACTCTCGCAGCTGTGTGGAACTACTTAAGATAAAGTTGTAACTTATGCGTACATTTTTTGGCATACTTTGCATGTATCATTTTAGGGCTTTTCACATACTTCAAACTTCTACTACATTAACATGTACATTTACCCCTTTCTACCAACCCTACTCTCTCGACATGTTTCACTTTCACAGTCTACATATTACATGGAGGGCAACACAGGCCATAGAGTGTTTCAGACCCAGTTTGGTAAGATTGCTGTAAATATTTGCTATGGGCGGCATCACCCACTCAACTGGTTCATGTACAGTTTGAATGGAGCGGAGATCATCTTCAACCCTTCCGCTACTGTTGGAGGCCTCAGGTATATTGAGGGGGAAGGTACTATGCAGCTTACGAATCCTTCCTGTTGTCATACATAACACACTGACACTTCTATCATTGTTTTTCAGTGAGCCTATGTGGGGTATTGAGGCTAGGAATGCAGCGATAGCAAACCATTGCTTTACCTGTGGCATTAACCGCGTTGGAACTGTAAGTCCAGCTTGCTAATGCCTGTTATTTTACTTTTGGTCCTGATATCTGGGATTTTTCATTTGTTTCAGTTTAGCAGTAGGGTGTCTTGTTGGTAAAAGGAAAAGGTTCACCAGCATTTCTTCTGTTGTCTGTAGGAACACTTCAAAAATGAATTCACCTCGGGCGATGGTAAAAAAGGTATGTATTCAAAACAAATGTCAAATGTCTACATTTCCAGAAACCCCTTCTATGAACTGGATATCCAGTCTGTCTGTTTTTCCACTCGGCCTTCATAACAGCACTGTACTGTGTTATTGAGTGGCAGTCTTTATGTACCATATGCTGCCAATGCATAAGGATACTCATTGGCCATGTCGTCCTCCGAGCTACAGTTACAAGGCCATGCAACTGGATCCAGTAGGCATCATAGATCTTGTTGTTATCCAGATGGCCTACTCCTTAGTCGTTTTATGCACACAGCACCAGACTAGTAAGCTCCATGTATCTGGATGTTATCTTGTGCTATAGCTGTCCACTCTGACATCTCTCCTGTCTGGTTCGGGTTACTTATGGTATTTGCCTTTTTCCAGCTCACCAGGACTTTGGGCACTTCTACGGCTCAAGCTACGTGGCTGCCCCCGATGGCAGTCGCTCAGCAGGGCTCTCTAGAACCAGGGATGGGCTTCTGGTGGCAGAAGTAGACCTCAACCTGAATCGACAAATCAGTGACAAATGGAGTTTTAAGGTAAACTAACATGGCTGAATTTCTCCACGGTATCCAATTTCTCTTTGAATTAAATCAGTCCTTTTACTGTTTGTCCCCCCGAATAATCGTCTTCTCACTGAACCAAACTGGAACTGTCCCCACAGATGACAGGGAGGTATGCGGAGTACGCAGAAGGACTCACCAAAGCAGTCAAAATGGACTTCCAGCCTAACATTATAAAGGAATAGAAGATATCTTCTGATTCAACTATATGCTTATAACATTGCGATACAATCAAAGTCTCAGACCAGTTGAGAAGCACCCTCAATGAACCTTTATTGATTACAATGCACAAATGCAATCATATATTTCATAACAAAATGAAGGTTGTCATTGAAAACATTCTATTTGTTTTGTAACAAAAATAATTAGCTACCTTCCTATTTAAACCAAAAAACGATGGTCAAATTGAATATTAAATTAACACAATTATGGCTGGTATAAATCCAGAGTGCAATAACTTATTCCATGATGCAAAAATCAAAACACATTTTTATGTGACAAAATAATTTTGCAATGTTAAAGGTTACCTAATCTCCATTTCATATGTATTTTAGTGTTTACACACGCAGTGCACCAACTTGTAAAGGGAACCCATTTTAAATGCATGTACTTAAACACGTTTAAATACTCATCATTGTACTGTTTAATACTTTTGTAGATGAACTGGTCATGGACTGTTCTTTTTCTTTGCACACAGTAAGAAAGCATGTACGGATCAGACTATGGTTTATGGAGATGACCTGTATACTAGCCAGATATATTCATGAATCAGCTTGATGTATTGCATCAAGTTAATTAGCTTGCCACTTGATTTGTTATTGTTATATAACACACACACACACAGTTATGGATGTACATTACCTGAGTCTTTCAAGACAATTTCTCCCTATCCTTCCTATTTGTACGTTATATTGCACCGACACAAAGTAGTAGTTTATCAAATATGAAAAGCTAGTGAAGGACAGGGATTGCTGCCACACACAAACCCTTGAGAATTACACTAAGCATGACATTATACAAATCCATTGAAGGTGCACAATGTTACCATCGGCTCTTCATGCTTTCTGTTCTCCGTGCTTCTGCTTGGAAAATAAGCACTTCATCTACACAGACTAAGCAATCTGGTATCTGCTCACAGTTTATCTGGTGGATTGGACTTAATAAACGTGACAGGGAGAAAGTCAAATGAATTCATTCTATTATAGCATCTCCACCCAAGTTAAACAAACAAACAAAAGAAGAACTTGTGTTCCCGAGCTTTCCAGCTGTTACTTCCCTACGCATCAAATGCCAGCGGCTACGTGAAGCAAACGGGTGTAGTGACTGCAGCGGTGTCGTGGTTATTCTAGTAGTGGTCAGCCATGGCCGCACTAAGAGGGAAGAGCCCACAGGGATCTTCAACACTTGGCTTGAGTTGGAGCCACAGGTCCCGTGCTGGAGACCACCGTGCCATCACAGTCTAGATGGAACACTAGCGTGATGTAGAGTTCAGCGATGTCACTTTCCCTGAGCCAATCAGCTCTCCTTGAAAATGAACAGGATGTCCTCGTCCGTGCCGTAGCTCCTTCGAGCCTCTTCGAAATTACTAACGCTGGTGCAGCACACTCCTGAAACACACAAACAGGATTTCCATCAACGCGACTGCTGTTATTTTACTCAGTCGAAGCCAGGGGCTGACATTCTTTTCCCCACCGAGTACACTGGCTTGCGGTATAGGGGGTCACACTCAACATGCTGTTGTGTGCGTGTGACAAAAGAAGTGTTTGGAATGCTTTCAAAATGCTCGACCGTTGTTCATGTACGTGTCAGGACTCACGATCTGAATATGCAGGATTGTTGTAGAAGATGCAGCCCGTGTCTCGGTTGAAGCCACTCGCAACGACAAAGTGACCCTGGTATTCAGGCTTCCGGCAGAAGCACTTCTGACCCACAGGGAGGAAGCAGCAATACTTGACAGGCGATGAGCAGAGTTCACACATAAGAACCACTGCATTGACCAGCACTATGGCCACGTTGCCCCGTTCAAGATGGTCCTGGATTTCCTGAATGGTCACAGAGCTAGAAAAGGAAATGGGAGACGTTAATCCACAGTAATTACAAACCAGATCAGCCATCATAATTTAAATATTAAACAATTGAATTGAGAACTACACGAACGTACCATTTATTGACCACCACGCCTTTACTCTCAGCCTTCAGAAAGAGCTCATTCACTCTGTCTTCTTCAGTGTCAAAATGTTTCTTGTAGAAGGACTGTTTAGAGGATGGATTTATCATTATGAAGAGCGTACACACCAATACCCATAAAAGACTACATAACTTGTCTGTCTGAAATAAGGTCTACTCAGTAGTCTCCAACCCTGATCCCCAGGGCCAACTGCCCTGCATGTTTTAGATGCTCCCCTGCTCCAACGCACCTGATACTGAATGGTTCGTTATCGAGCTCTGCAGAAGCCTGATAACAACCATTCATTTGAATCAGGTGTGTTGGAGCAGAGAAACATCGAAGCCACACAGGACCAAGGTTGGAGACCACTACATTACTGTACCTGAGTCTTGAACCCTTTGTCTACGCCCAGGGTCTGAGTGCAAAAGCGGTGCTGGACTCCAAGCTGGTTCATCAGGTAGGCCAGGTCAATGGTCCACACACTCTCTGTCAACTTCAGCTCCCAACAAGCACTTTGAAACTCCTCATCACTGACAGGGTGAAGGTATCTGCCACACACAGTGTAAGGAAGAATGGTTGGTCACTGGGTTACAAGCTGTAGCTCACTAGTCACTATGGTAACTTCACAACCAACTTTCTGGTTAAGGTTAGGCTTACTTCAAAACCATTTTTGAGCAAGCTAATCCGCAGTCCCAGTGGTACAATTGCCGAATGATGGGTACATTCAGCAGAACGACATCATCTGTGAGGAAGATGAGATCCTATTAACAAGGGCTAGCAAGCAAGCGAATTAGCCAACACTAGTGTTGTGGTGTTCATGAGTCAAGCCCATGCAAGTAGTCCATTACACACGAAACTTGCATTGTTACAGTTGTGATCAAACACTTACCTGTCATTCTGTGGTATATTTCGGAATCGCTAAAGGCTAAATCCAATCTAGAGGCAGCGAAGCCCAGAAAGAACAGCGTTACAGTTGATAATCCAAGGTTGGATTGCCTCATCAATGCTGCTGTTGTCCTGCAACCACATTAGCTAGCTGCCTAAGCTACTTGGCTAACACTGGAACATACTGTAACTCAAATGAACCAGTTAGCTCTAGCTAACGGTAGATCTAGCTCTAAGTAGTATTGATTCTCCAACTTGATGATCGATTTATACAGTCAAAGCGGTTAGCTGGCTAAAACAGGGCGATACAACCAATAGTTGTTGAGTATTGTTGTATGTAATGTGGTACAAATTACTAGCCACGCCAGCTGCTGGCTTTCAAATTGCTAACTAGTTAGCCACCCGCCCCGGCTAACGCAAAACTCCCATTTCGGTAAGGGTTGCCGTTGTGTTCATAAAAAGTGCACTGCCTTCCGGTGTAACAATTATGACCAAAAACTATACACTACATGCGCTGTTGGATATTTAAAAAAAATTAAGTTGTATTATTCTAATGATTTATCATAGTTCGGCAGTATAAATCAATTAATTAAACAAATACAATAAATTATATATAAATTGCACTACCCGGTGGGTGGTATTGGCGATCACCAGCAGGCGGCAGCGAACAGTAAATTGGAGACGTCTTATTCAGGAAAAGGAAGTCAACACAACACAGCAGAGCAGGCGGGCCGTAAGTAGAACGTTCAAAGGATGTTAGTTGAATAAAAGAAACGTTGTTAGTTATTGAATAAAATTACAGACCAACAATAAGGTAATTAGGTAGCCCTGTTGGCTGGTCGTGTTTAGACATTTAAGAAGAATAGAGTGAATCATTAAATGTCTGCGCAAATTGGCAATGGGATGGTGCGAAGAAAATGCATGCATGGTAGTGCTAGCTAGCTAGCTAAGTTAGCTAGTACTGGAGCTAGTTCATGTTGTTTAGGGTTAGAATTAAATGATCTTGTTTCATATGATTGTTCTAATCATTTACTTGTTTTAAATATATTTTGAAATAACGTTCCTTTTCATGATGCAGAAAGCTATCCATTGTAAGAAAATACTTCGAAGATGTCTATTGGGGTGCCAATCAAAGTCCTCCATGAAGCCGAGGGGCACATTGTTACCTGTGAGACCAACACAGGCGAGGTGTACAGAGGGAAGCTCATCGAAGCAGAGGACAACATGAACTGCCAGGTAAGAATACGCAAATCCTTTCACAAATTGTATCAACTTGTATTAACCCTCACTCTCCCATATAGTAGCCAAATATCTTAAAACGCGCAGTATAACGAATATATCTTTCCTCCCTTCTTAGATGGCTAATATTACAGTGACCCACAGAGATGGTCGTGTGGCTCAGCTCGAGCAAGTGTACATCCGAGGCAGCAAGATTCGTTTCTTAATTCTGCCGGATATGTTAAAGAACGCTCCCATGCTCAAGAGCATGAAAAACAAGAACCAAGCAGCAGGAGCGGGAAGAGGAAAAGCTGCCATTCTCAAAGCACAAGGTACATTCATCCTTTTGCTGCCCTATTATTAAATCTTTTGTAACTTTTACATTTATATCCATTTTATATCTCACAGTACTGTTTAGATCTTTGGTTATTGATTAGCTCCTTAGTATTAGACTTTAAAATGTTATTTATACATTCAACTTTATTTATCAAGATCAGTATGTTCATTGTATGCACCTTCCTGCCATGGTAACTTCTGTGTCTCTGAAAACGTACATGGCAATACCAAATTCTGAATCTGATCCTCCATCACAGTCTTGTTCATAAGATCTCTACCGCTAAGGTGTCTTGATGGATATTGTGTTGAACGTCCAACTGTATTAACCCTTGCTGCTTTTCTGGGTCCTTTTCAGTGGCAGCTCGAGGCCGGGGGCGTGGAGGAATGGGCAGAGGAAATGTTTTCCAGAAAAGAAGATAGTTGTGTTTTTTTTTCTTTGTACACTTTACCTTAAACGTACGTGAATTGAAATATGAACACAGTGATGCTAATGTAGTAATGTTATCGCATTTATGGGAACTGCTGTAATTGTTATTGCATGGTCGTCACTATTGACCATAACTCCTATGTAACTACATTCTATGTAGTGGCAATAGTGAATGTACACTTGAGCTAAAGTGTTAATGAATTTGTTATTTGTAGTATCTGGGAGCAGGAATTTGATTTTGCAATTTTAAACATTAAAATAATTTTCTCTAAACTGTCTCTGTTTGGAAGCAATATCGGACAATACATAAAGAACAGCACTGATGTTGTTGTTTATTAAATGCAGGGATTGTACCCGCGAGTGACGTCACAGCTGTTTGTACACTTAAAGAAGGAGTACGTCTGTTTTGGCTTTAGTGTGTTCCGTAAGTGGTTTCCATAGACTGCTGTGAAAACAAACTTCAGATTAGATGCATCTCCTTAAGGAGCGTTAAAACAGTTAAAATGTTCTACATGTCTTAATTTGGGGAAATGGGAATGGAGAGCATAAGTTGGTCACTCACAGATTCAGAAGTAGTGTCATCACTGTCATCAAGGACTGTGGTTTTGTGTTTTTGGTAGTAATGCCTTCTCTTTGTACATGTCACCAGAACCCAGTCACAAACTGCACCCGTCTATAGATGAAATACATGATTTACAGATATCATTCACTATACATACAAAAATACTGTACATATGAAGTCTAAATACTGTATAAAAAAGGCTCATGCAGTTGGGATCAGATATTCATTGCTGTACATTTGGAAGTCTTCAATTGTTTGGGATAGGACGACATACCAAAGAGAGGAAAGACAGCGCTGCACCCACATTCACGATGGTTGGGACAATGCTGAATTTACCTGCCTGCAAAAATGTAATGATTACATTGTAGCCATTGCATCCTGGTGGATACCTAATCTTAGTAACCTGATCTTGTCAAGACTGTTATGCAGATGAAGTATTGTGGTTGGAAAAGCCTCACATTTCCAAAAGCGATGACATCAAAACGGATTCCATAGGCTTTGATCAAGGTTCTTGTTTCCTCACCATCATCGTTGTTGAAGTATTTTGCAAACCTGAAGAAAATTAACCACCAAATCAGAGAGATTCTTGGTAGTGGTGGAATCATACATAATGTCAAAACAGGATATAGAACTTGGTTCCTCAGTTGATTTGTTTCACCTGAAGTTGTATCCAGGAGCAACGTTGTTGGTAGGTGTTTTGTCGTCTAGCCTACGGAAGGTGTACTGAGGTTGGCAAGGCTTCCCCCACCAGTCTAGGTCACAGGTCCAGTCGATAAAAATAGCAAGCACGCCGCCCTTCACAAACACAACCTCATGTTTTACACTCCATCTTTTATTCGTGATGTAAAGATGTTTTTATACTTACCAATTTATCATTAAACTGACAACATTTAGAATAACTGCAGATAGTTTGATCCAATTAAGGTTTTATCATGTGTGTCACCTGTGTGATGTACTTTAGGCTCACCTTGACAGCCATGGTCTGAAAGTCTTCTTCGGCCTCTGAGACCATGGTCTTAAGGCGGAAAATGGGACAGTGAGGATCTGTCTTGCGACTGAATTCACACCGCTTCAGGTATGAGGTGTTGACAACGTCAGACATGATGTTTCTTCTGCAAAGCAAAAGAAGCAAATAGGTTCGTCTGACTATGTTTGTAGGAAGCAAAGAAAGAAAGGAGTCAAAAAGAAAGGTTACCCATGGAAGTTGAACTTGGGGTATGTCACGCTGTTTTTGATCAGTACTGTAAAGTTCTCTGCTGTACCCAGCAGTGCTTGCCTAATGACATACAAAACACAGTACGATTCACACCCTATAATTCCACAATAAAACCAAAATGTCTCACATACTGAGGGATAAAAAGTGTGTAAGACAACATATTGACTTTCTTACTCAGGTATGTTAACATCTAATTCAAGTGGACACCAAGATTGCACCTCACAGGTCTTGATGGTGTCTGAATAGTTCACACATAGGCCTGTCTGGATACCTTAAAAAGGAGCAATATTCTGTCATCACCAGAGCAAGACATTCAACAAACAAAAATAAATCCTTGAAGTGGAGGCTTTAGGATCATGGATCAAAATATACTAGTAATTAAATGGCAATGTTCAGTAGTGAACATTGACAATCTGTACATTTAACCACATTTGCAAAGTAAACATAATCGATTGTAGTAGCATGCCTACCATTGCCACGAGGATCACTGAAACCCTCAGTGCAGTCACAGTCATCTATGCAAATAGTTGATGTGGTTGGGAGCTTGAAAAGAGATACAGTTTCAGATATTCAAATACTTAATTTTTCCATTTCCAACTTTACATTTAAAACAGAGGCAGTATTCTTCTACTACGCATACAGAAGTAACACATGAAAAAACATATTGGGAAATGTTTCAGAGAATTAGAAAAAATGAGCAGGAACAAACATTCAGTAGTTCACCTCAGGACAGCTTGACTGAGTTTGCCTTGGGGTAATAATCGCATTAGTCAAAACAAAAAACGAATTCTCCCCCTGTCATACAGGAAAACAAAAGTTTTTAGCAGGGTGTCATGAAAGTGCTACACTGATGACATACAATGACTGTGGATAAAACAAAGAAGAAAATGTTCAATGTCCCTCAAATGTTACGAGGTAAAGGATGGGTCAGGGACCTGAGGTGGGATGACAAAGTCAGCCACATCCCAAATCTGGGGTCCCAAATCGGAGGAGTTGGTGAAAGCATATCCCTTGACCTTAGTGGTGACAGAGCTGATTACAGAGTCTGTGTCCTGGTAGCCCTTCTGCAGGTAACATACATACCTAGAAGGGGAGTGGATACAGCATAACATAAACATCTTACCATCTCACTAAAGAATATCAAAAACACACAGTTAATACATTGAACACTGAGAGTAATACAAATAGTCACGCTCGCTTCAAAACTCTTACATGCAGTAGTATTCTGCTGTTTAAACAAACGTACCCGAAGACGTAAGCAACGATCAGAACATTTATGAATCTGAAGAGAAGTCCTACTCCTTTGCTCTTAATAATAATTGTTCTCGGTGTTTCATAATCAAAGAAACAGCTGAAACAGCTTTGACAGCAACAGGTAGTCTTTGTCATGGCTACACTTTCAGAACTGCAGGCAGTGTACAGTAGGACATGAGTAGGAGTTATGAGTACAGTTTACAGTGTCAAATATAGCATTCAAATCACCGTCGTGGTTCATAAATGTGCAAATGTACAACTCATTTGAATAAATTATTTCTTCTCAAAAATGCTCTAATGAGTGGCGATATATACACTGCAAATGGACAGACAATTTGAAGCGGGAAACTGGAAAACTGTTGGAAGTTAGATTTATTATTTGTGATCAAAAGATGCACTTCAATGTAAAACTATTTTAAAGATGAACAATTACGATACAAATGTCACCTCATGATAGACATGTTAAAGCAATGTTAGAATGTTAATGATAATGCTAAATGTTAGCACAAAAGTCACATCAACACACTAGTACAATCCACAACGCAAGAGATTAAGGTCTGGTGTAGCCATCATTTCGCTGTAGCACCTCGACAACATCATTGCCTAAAGTTTAGTAACAGGGCCAGACTGAACTGTAACAGTTTTACTGGTCTGAAGTCCACTGTACTGTCCGTCCGAACTGGGATACACCTCTCTGACTCTTAACACAGAGCAACTAGGGATGACAGGGCGTGTATCTTTTGGAGGGGAGCCGAACCTCCAGGTGATGTACTGTCTGTAGGCGCAGTGGCGGAGGGCGGGGGTCCTGTCCTCCGGGCCCCACTCACAGAGAGGCTCCCTGTACAGCAGCACGGCCTCCAGGAGGGTCTCCCCCAGCACCAGCTGCTCAAACAGGGGGGAGGTGGTGATGCATCGGCCCCTGCTCCGCCTACAGCACAGCTGCTCTGCGGGGAGGCTGGGGGAGCCACAGCAGCCACACAGGCACCAGGACGGACACCCGGGCCTGGGAGACACCTGCTGGGGCTGCTTGACTACGCTGGGCCCGGGCTGCAGTGTGCCGACCATGGCTCTCAAGTGCATTTCATCCTCCTGGCAACCAGACCAAAATATAGCCGTTCATACACCAATCGAATGACAGCACTGAGGATTACACTGCACATACTGGACAGTTAGCTTTAAGGCTTCCTTGAGTAGGAACAGTATGCAAACCTGGCTTTGGTGAATTGAGATGGGTTTCACATCTTGTAGACTTTTCTTATGAGATCTTTTCACCACTCTAATATGGTCGTCGTCCACAAATGAGACACAGAGGATGCACTGAAACAACACGTCATTGTTCAACGCCTCACCACACATTTCCATTCAACGTTCAGTAGACAGAATGCAAATCTCCAGCCTGGAGGATGAACGTGCCTGAGGCTATAATGGAAATTACCCCTGTCGTCTCACCTGTTGTCTGTCCCGGACAGACTCAACCTTCTTTTCTGAGTAGTCCTGTCTGGCTTCTCTAGAGTAGCAGCTGGTCCCAATCAACCAATCAATGATAATAGTCGTCTGTGTGAAAATGAACCTTTGTGTTAATGTTTCCTTGTTCAGGACGTTGGTAGACATTCTGAATGTGAGGTAAGCATCGATTTTCAAACTCACTAGAGCGTAATAAGACAAGGTTGATCCAATGTAGATGATAAGTTGAATTATGCTGAACTTTCCGGCCTAAACAGAACACAGAGCAGAGAAACAGCAAACTGTTACACAACCTTATTTAACTACATCAATCAGGCTTTGACCATAACTGTCAGGCAATTTGGACATGGGATTGACATTACTGTTATGGGATATTTCCATATATACAGTACACAAACCTTTCCAAAGACCATGACGTCAAACCTGATCCCAAAAGCTTTGTACAGCGTTCTCACTTCTATGCCATTCTCTCTGTGGTACCTTGCAAATCTGATAATGCAATTACAAACAAGCAAACAGGCAGTACATTCAAATTTAAATGTAAATGTCACTTGATAAGAGTTACTCTTCAATGCCACACGATAGTATACTCGTTATGTTATTAATGATTAACTTCAAACAATCTGTGGCCTCACTCTTACCTGAAGTTGAGGCCCGGGTACAGGGTTCGGTTGCCCTCCTTCTCATCCAGGCGGCGGAAGGTATACTTCGGCAGACAGTTTTGAGAAAACCCGTCCAGATTGCAGTCCCAGTTAATCTGGATTCCAATTACACCTCCCTATAGACATAGCAAAGCAAATGTTGTGTAAAGAGGCAGGGCCTATGAACTAGATAAAACAAGGGATGAGATTTCAAAAACTCTAGTGACGCACCTCTACTGCCATCTGTGAAAAGTTCTCTTTGGCCTCATGAATTATGTCACCTAGACGGAAGATAGGACACATCTGGTCTCTGTACTTGTTAAACCGGCAGCCCTTCAGGTAGGTAGAGTCCATCCAAGGAAGGATATTCCTTCTGTGAAGCAAAAAACTGTCATCTGGAACACTTTGAAGAACCCGGTGAAAGGGCCTACAGCATATTAACAACGCTGATCAGTGATTGGAATCGGGGGGGGGGAAATGTACGCGACCCATAAGGTATTTTACCTGATGAAATTGAAGGCAGGGAATCTGATATCGTTCTTGATGAGGACTGTGAAGTTCTCAGCCGATGCTAAGAGAGCAGGCCTGCATAAATGGACACGTTACTTCAAATGGATTAAAATGTTGTGTTTCGTGTGAAACCATTAACTTCAGCCGGTATATCAACAGTAGGCTGCCTGCAATCAACTGAGCCAGCTTCCTAAACCAAATAAGATCTGAGATTTATAGTCCCAGTAGTTCTGTATGAACACCTTGCACCTTGTACTGAACACAACGGTACTTCTGTTGCTTACCTTGGAGGTTTGGGCTTTGTTTCGATGGGACACCATGCAAACACCTCGCATGTCTTCCTCGTCACATCAAACTTCACACACGCTCCTGTCTGAGCCCCTGCAAAGCAAGCCAACAATCCCAGAGTTTTTCTACGCCATTTAGGAGACTGTTTGTGATTAACTACTCCAAATGTCTTTTTCTAATCTATTTGTCATTAGTCAAACATGACATTTATGAATAATCTTGCAGGATGCTATGGAGACCGAGGGCTGATAAGATCCTTTAAAATCTCAACATATCACTGACAGGTTCCTCTTCTTGTAAGAACTGAAGCTATAACTCAGTAGTCTAGAGGCAACTCATAAAAATGACAATACCATGGCTATGCTGGTCTGAGAACCCTTTCTCACAGTTCTTGTCCGTGCGACACAATTCTCCATAAGGGGGGACCTGTAAAATAAATGTAGATGACACCTACTGCATTGCTGTTTCTATTTTTCAGAAGAAAACTTATGCTACATACACTACCTCTGGGCATTTTCCCTGTTTCTGATCATTTGTGATAGCCACATTGGTCACCACAAAAAACGAATTCTTTCCCTGTTAAAGAAAACTTGGAAAGGTGAAAGTCATATAACAATGCATGTAAACAATTTATGAAATATTTTATCTTCACACTTCTTGTACAAACGGCCATACGCACCTGCGACGGACCACTGTAATCAACCACATCCCAGACTATATTACCAACGCCTGGCAGGTTGGTTAAGGCCACTCCCTTGACCTTAGTGGTGACCGAACTGACCACAAAGTCATATTCTTGATACGCCTTGTTCCATAGCATCATAATACTGCAAATATATATTTGTATAGTGGGTTGAGATTGATAAACATATATTCATCAAGACAATTATATAAACATAAACATAATGAAGTGTGATATCTGTCTCACTTTTGCATTTAAATAACACACAATTGGCGTACTGTTGGTCATCGTGCAATAACGGTTTATGCAGCCTTTCATACAAATGTTTACAAATATGTTGCCGGGGCGTTTTGGCCGTTTTTTCCCCCAGCAGGCACTATTATGCCTTATTGCAAGCTATACTCACCAAATGAATAGCAGAATGACTCCGTTAAGTGTCCATTTCAGCGACCCAAGTCGAACGCTTTTAATTCTGACAAGTTTATTGGTTTCATATTCGCAAACGTTCATCAGCTTACAAGACATTTTGGGAAATTCAGATGGAATGGAATTGTTGTGTTCTGACTCATTCTGAAGTCTCCTTCCTGTGGGGGTCACATGTCCATGTAGTCTTGCAGCTGCTGCAGTTCCATCCTCGCTTTGTACCAAGCCCACTCTTATTCATCGCCGGGAGTTCCACAATCTTCCTCTTTCTGTAGAGTTGTCTGCAGCCTACAGATTTTGAACCGCCAAACGGGAACAAAGTGATCATTGTGCATTTATGATTTATGGTCAATTTTGTCTCTTTATATCGGAATTTTCTTACAGCGCCCTTTAGGAAATTAGACGCAGCCTGGGAAACATGGTTTATAGGATAGTTTGATCACTGAACACTGTCTGTGAACTGTTAAGTTGAATATGGTGTAGGCCTACACTGGAACTGGAATTATTATCCAGCAAGGTCAAAGCTACACATAGGCCTACATCATGTCCTCTGAAAGTCTGAAGGATTTCCAAAATGGCTTACTGTAATTTAAATGGAGAATGGCATGATAAAACAAATAGATGAGCACAAAAAAAAACGGTATGGATTTGAATAGGGAAATACAGCAAGCCAAACGAGCCAAACTGAAATACATTTAATTTCCATCGTCAGAATTTTTTGATCAGTCCCACAGAAGGTGCTTGAACTTTAGGTAAATTATCGTCTGGTCTGTAAACAAATCCATGCTGGGAAAAAGATATGGTGTTACGTGCACTGCAGCAAAGAAGAGATTTGCACAAGAGGTGCACCTATGTCAAATGTAGGGTTGGCTCATGCAATAAATCAGGAACGACAAAATGTTATGTAGATGTATAATAACAAGGGATGGAACACAAATGATGTAACACAAATATATTCAATCAAAACGAACCCTGAATACAACACAGCATATTCAGTAATTGCTCTCATTGTCACGCTGTGTGCTTTTTTTCCATTAAAGCAAAATGGCCACGAATAATTAGGACTAATTTGTGTTTTCCAAATCTTGCTACGGACTAGGTCATTAGCAACCGACATGATCTTTCATTTCCATCAGTTCAAGAGGTCATCATGACTCACAGGAATACATTTGCATCCAAGAATCACAATTATTTTATAAGATGCTTTGCAGACACTTTTCCTCACAATCGTTTGGATTTCAGTCAGCCTCGTTTCCTTCCTCCAAATCAACAACAATGGTCCTGTCCATAAACACTTTCAAATTGTACGGCATGGCCATCTGGCTTTTCCTCGGAGTGCTGTGGAACACCTTCAACCTGGTTGCCACTGTGGTCCAGCACGGCAACCCCAGGGGCCTCCAGACAGTGAGTCTCGCCATCCTGTTCATCTCCCTCAGCAACGTGCTGCTCTTCCTCTCCACGTTCGGCATCATCGTAATGATGTCGATGGGTCTGCTTTGCTGGCAGGAACTGCCGATGCTCTTCTGCGTGGTCGTGTACGTGTGGCTGGCCAGCAGCAGCGTGAGCTTCTGGTCCATCGCCTGGCTGAGCGTGTTCTACTGCATGAAGGTCGTCAGCTTCTCCTCTGCTCTACTCGGGACTATCAAGAACAACATCTCGACCATCATCAACGCGACTCTCGTTTTGACGGTCCTGAGCTCCTGTGTGACGTTCGCACCCTTCCTCTCTCTGGCCTACCGCAACGAAACCACCGTAACCCCTCTGGCTGAGAACGTAACTTGTGTGATAAGGAAACCGTTATTCCCTTCCTGGATGAACACGAACCTCTATGTGCTGATGTTTGTCTGCTATCTCGCTCTGTTCCCTGTGATGGTCATGCTACCGACCTCGCTCCGGATGGTGGTTCATCTCTGCAAGCACACTATGTCAATGAGGAAAAACCAGAATGAGTTCCAGAGTGCAGATTCCTACCTCCTCGTGTGCAGGCTCACTCTGGCCCTGGTTGGGGTGTACATTGTCACTCTGTCCGTCATATGCCTTTTCTTCTTATATTCACTGTTTGTCTCTCAGATCACAGGAGACTTTTTGTTTGTGGGTTACTCTTTCTATTGCAGTGCAACTGCAGTTCTGTTGACCATCTCCAACAAGACCCTGAGGGAGAAACTGTGTGTTCTGTTTTGTTGTGAGAAGCCGTCAGTCCAGAGTCGAGATGAAAAGAGCCGAGAAACTGGACCAGCGTGAGTAGGCTGTTGTGTTTATCAATGTAACAGTTTTTCTTTATTCATGGGTTTCTTCTTTTATTTATTTAACAAAGCAAAATACAATTAGCATTATAAAATGTTAGTAGTTTAGTTTTTGTGTCTTATCTGTACCTGTACCTTATCTGATTCTGTAATTTGAAGATGCTGATATAGAGTTTGTGTGAATATAACTTTAATATCATCACAGGAAATATAAATCAACATACTTCCAGTCAATTGAGTTTCAGATTTATTGACAGGAAAGGCAATGCTTATCACAATAAACCAAAGCTATCAAATAATGTCACAAAAATGTCTTCAATTGTGATATAATATACCCTCATCACACTATTGTATCACCGTACCATCATCATCAATTCAGTTGAACATCTTCTGAATCCGTGGCTTAAGGAATTCCAGCATGCCGTTTTTCTCAAAGGCTTGTGGTAGGTTGGCCACGTTCATGAGACTGTCGTGAGCCTCGTCAAACAGAGCCTCACCAATCTCCTTCTTCACCCTGTCTTTCCAGGCACTGAGCTTTGGCCGGCTCTCAAACACATCCAGGCCAGTCCCAAACGGCTGCAAAACATGCACAAAAACCTTAAGTAAAGGATGTGGGATCCTAACTATAACATTGATATAAGTGTTTACTAAATCAAATCAAAATGTATTTGTATAAACCTTTTTACAAGCAATGTCACAGAGGGCTTCACATACGCCCATAGAACTGTCCCTTAACCAACCTAAACCCTCAAGGAACACAAGGAAAAAAAACTCCCAGAAAAACTAGTTTTTCCTTGTCTAAGTTGGTGGACTCATTTTACCTGCATGACTTCTACTATGGCAACAATGTCAGCCAGGGAGATCTGGTCCCCGAGGATGAAGGGTTTGTCTTGGAGGAATTTCTCCTCAAACACCTTCAGGCTCTGTGTCAAGTCCTCCATTGCAGAATCCATTTTCTCTTTCGGCACCTCTGCACCAGTTATTATGGGAAGTATGGCCTGACGGGAAGTAAGAAGCAACCGAAACAAGAACTTTACAGCCTTCTACTTCTTCATTACATAACATGTTACATTTTACATGTCATCCATAAATAACAATGATCAGGCTCAAACGTTTAAAAAACAGCCTTTACCCTGAACCAGTACACCTTTGACCCATGGGCTCGCATGGCTGAATGTTGCCAGGCGAGGTACTCGTTAACGCGTGCTCGCTCCTGCAGGTCAGCTGGATACCAGTTGTCTGACACTGAGGCGCTAAATTTCTCTGCCATGTACTTCAGTATTGCAACACTAAACACACAAAGAAAACCATACACAATGAAGGGAATGTGCCAAAAATGTGACTGTGTTTAGGTATCGGTGCTGAAGCTTTGCTCAGCTTTTTTCTTTCTTTACCTCTCTGTGAGAATGAAGTCTCCATCCTTCAAGACAGGGACCTTTCTCACCGCACTGACCTTGCCAAAGTCTTCACCATAATGCTGGCCTAAAATAATATTCAAATATTTAAAGAGTGGTAGTAAAAGCAGAATGACAAAGGAAATTGGCAACACTTTTTCTATTGACTTTTACATTAATAGTAATGTTAACAATCAAGAATGTTATTTAGTCTATACTTCGATCAAGTTTCTTATGCTAAAAAGTATTTGACCAGAGATTTAAGTAGACTACTTATAATGTACTTATGATAACAAAATATCTGACCACTGATTTTTACTACATAACACAACGTCAGTAAACTATATTGAATAAAGACAAATCCTGCATTAATTTAATGGCTTATGAAATTGCACATCTATTTTATACGTATCTGTAGGTTGATGAAAGCAGACAATAGAACAATCCTCCGAATAAAGTTTTGAGACAATCCATTATATTTCTCGAAGTACCTGCGGCAAGATCTACAAACTTGAATTCAAACGGAATGTTGTTTTTCTTGGCAAACAGAAACACAGAACGACATGGCTGAGAATGGAGATCTAGATACAATTCCAACGGCATTTTCTTTTAGATGCAGGAGATGTTGTGTTCCGAATCTCGACACTGCTACCGCAACTCTATGTTCCAGCTGTGCCCCTCCCCTTAAACGCGACTGATTTTAAGTGATGACGACACTTCAATGTAAGGTTAAAGTCTTGGTTGAGTGGGCTTAGCGTTTGAAAAGTTTTGTAAATATTGTTGCGATTTTTAAGACATACTAAGAAGTAGCATAATTAATTTATGATTCATTGTTGCTATTAATAGATGTATTTGAGTTTAACCAACTCCACTTACTACATTACATAATGGATTATGCATGTGACATTTCTATAGCCTAATTTCATTTGATGAATAATATTTCATCCATAAACCAAATACTTCGTTAAAGTATACTGACATAACATTAGGCCTTCAGAATTTCATGTAGGTTTCATTTTTGATCTGTCACATGCAGGCAATCAGGATAGAGGGGCTAAAGTCCAGACTCTCTAACCTAGCCCAGACAACAGACAGGGAGTGATCAGACCTGGTTTTTCTGAGTCAATATGGACTCACACACCTCCACTTGGAATGTTTGTTGAACAAAGGTCCAGAAGATGAAAATCGATGTAGTTGTTACCACATTGAACAAGACATGTTGTCACGTAACGTGTTACTTTCTAAAATGTTTGGTTAAAGATGCCAGAAAACAACACACGATGAGAATGTTCAAACGATGACATAATTACGTTTCAGTCTCAACGGAAAAGTGGAAAATTGACCCATGTCAATGTAGAAGTAGAATTGCATGGACAATTAAGTCACCGCAAAAGCTGCATATTACATCACTAAGACCTAAATTACTACCATACCTCCATTATGGTTTGATGTCTTTAATCTGCGGAGAGAACCACTCTGCGAGGCACCCAACTAAAGTCACCTTAGCCTCTTTGTTGTGGTATGAACCACCGAGGGTCAGACTAGGTCAGTCTGGAGGAGAGACAGAGGGCTAATGGTTACCCCTAGGGCAACATTTCATAACCCTCTCTCCAACCAATGAGATGAGGTAGTTTAGCAATGGGTTGCTTGAACGCCTTAGCTCTGGTTTACATTTAGTTGACATGTGGTCTTTGTTTTGAGGGGTAAAGCTGACATAAACCCCTTGCTGAGCATAAGAAACATGAAACACTTTTTTAGGTCATTGATTCTTTAAGAGACACGCTGAGATTCAATGTTTCACTCCTAACTGCCAAATTAAGAAAGAAAATAATGTTTTATAATGATAATGCTCAGAAAGGTACTGAGTTCTATATGTATATATACAATTATTTGATCACATAAGCAATAAATACACAATGACTTCTGATGCAGAATACTAGTACTACAATACAATACTACAAAGTTTAAACAGGTTAGAACCGTTGGTTTAAATATCAAACAACTCAGGATTGACGTCTATTCTCCATTCAGGGTTGTGTGATTTTGGTGACTTTCAAAGGTAGGAAATATATGGCTTCCATGGGATTCATGCTGCGCTCTGCCATTTGAGACAGATGGACACAGCAAGGTCTAATGTCTACCAGTTTTAATGGCCT
Source organism: Mallotus villosus (assembly GCA_903064625.1). NCBI lineage: Eukaryota > Metazoa > Chordata > Actinopteri > Osmeriformes > Salangidae > Mallotus > Mallotus villosus. Next base: position 607,887 of record CAEFZP010005648.1, on the reverse strand, counting down.
TCTCTGGGAATGAACCCCCCACACAGCCAATGAGCTCACTGGAGAGCAATGTTGCAAACAGTTTACAAACAAATGCTAAATCATTAACATGCTACAAATAAAAATAAACAAAAGAAATCAATCACTTTAGACGACATATAATTTCAGCATCTGATAAGCAGCTTATTTTAATGTCCCATGTTCAATATGGAATAATCCATATTGATTCAGGTGTTGATACTTATTGCACAGCAATCATTGTTTTATTGTTCAGTACCACTACTGGTTTCAGTTTACAAGCTTTAGTAAGAGCATCTCTCTAGTTAACAGTACCAAATGAATTTGTCAATATTTTTCTGTAAATTATCTTTCGCTCGCACGCACGCACGCACGCACACACTCTCTCTCTCTCTCTCTCTGCACTCACACACATGCACACACACACACACACATACACTCAAACTCCTCCCTCATTTGATAACAAACCCACTGTGGTTCGTGGCTTGCAATACTCTGAGTCAATTTAACTTTTTCAATAATCAGGCTTTGCATGTCAGCTGTGAGATCACACTCAAGCCTCACTGTTCTAATGCCAGTAATCACATTAAGTGACAAGAGAGTTTATTTTCATGCACTTGTTGGAATGGTGACCTAAATTGTACGGGAGGGGGGATAATCAGGTTTTTAGGAGACGTTATTTATATAAATAGCCTAAATGTAGAATATCCACATCCTTATCCTTCCTCCTCGGGTATATCATCTGTTTTGAATCCATGTTCAAGTGCACAGCATAAAACGGGTTAAGAGTCACGTGGTAACAAGTGGTATTATCACTCCAGGCTATAAAGAAAGTCTATGTGAAGAAAAAGAGAACAAAGAAATCGGAACCTATAAGAGACCCTTTAGACGCTGTGCTGCCCGTCATTCCTCGGCTCCAGCAAGGGCAGGAGCCTTCAGACGGTGGGACTTTCTCATCCAAGCTGTCCACGGATCCACATGATGATGATGATGCGGACCTGTCTCCTCGTGTGCTGCGCTTTTGCACTGCAATGCATACGAAGCATGCATTGTTTGCCAATGCGTGGAACAAGCAGGTATAAAGCTGCACCGGTAAGTGAAGACAATATTATCTTTCAGTTTGTTGAACATGTGTAGTTCAACTGTAATGGTACTTTATCTCAGGGAAGAAACACTTGAGTTTACATGTTGCTTTATAGATGAAACAAAAAAACCTCAGGTTGACTCAATCTGAACTTCTCAAACTGATTGTAAAGGTCACCTGTGCAGAACGTTGTTTCTTTACGTCGGAGGGCTACCACATCTGTATTTATGGAGTGTTTTGATGCTTTCTGAACTTGACGCTTTCTGAATATGGCACTACTAACATTTCCTAGCAGTAACTAAGACTCACGCCCAAAGATCTAAAGTGATTAGTTCCTGATTCTTCCGGCACTCATGAATCATTACTTTTTGTGTTTTTTAGGTCCGAGGTGCAAATATCATGGCACGTTTTTGTCGTAAAACCTTTGTTATGATGATCAATTTAAATAAAACAGTTAAGGATCTATTTCTCGAAAATATCTATTCCATGAGTTAGACAAGCCCTGGTCACAACAATACAATGCATCGGATTTAAATGCGGAATGAGGTGTCTATGGTGGCATGTCAACCTTAGAGGTCAACGAGTTCTTGTGTCAGCACGACAGAACACCGTAATAACAGGCAAATCTAAGGAATTTTAGTGTTATACATGTTGTAATGTTTGTGCATGAAGCGAGGGGAGAAGCCTCTTCAAATGATTTGCACTGGTTTGCTTTAATACAATAAACTAGTATGATATAACATAATACCATACTGTACATCTACTGTACACACAATATAGGAAAGTATATGTTAGAAAGTATCTATTCTGTTGCATGAATTGCACATGGGATTACAACGCATATACTGTACATGATGATAAAATGTTATGTGTCTTGGTGACTGAGCTTGAAATCAAATCTGTAGTTTTGTCAATTTGTTCTCATTGTTGACAAAAGAGTGAGTGATTATACAAGCACAGACAAGTTTCTCTGTCTGTGGCATCTGGGTCAGGATACACAAAGTGCCTGTTTGCTCTCTCAGGGAAAATGGAGGGAACGCGATGGGCTCACTGTTTGGATTTCCCTTTGTGAATAAAATCCACGTCCCTTGATTCTCCTTCCTGTTTGGCCCTGCTGGTTCTGTCCTCTGGCAAAACCCACTGCTGCAAACCGTGAGAGCAAAGGTGACATCAGAGAGCGCTTTCGGTTCCCATAGCTTCCACCAGCTGAACAATCTGGCCCACAGCTGCAGATCAGTGGATTCATACACATTGGAAGATGCTTGTTTTAACAGTTATGCATTCAGATTATAAAGCCCTGTTCACTTAGAGGAAGAGCTCAGAGGACAGCTAAACTGTGATCAGGTTATACACAGTGACAGTGGTGTCAGACGTTCAGATCTGAATTCCACAGACAAACGGAAGGTCACGGTCTTAGAGGAAGAGGCAGCTTGCCAGTAAAGATAAGAGTTAAGTACATTTCAAGTGGATCTGGATAATTTCCCATTGCTTAGTGTTGCTGATGGATGTTTTGGATTAAGACGACAAGGAGACGAGATAGCAAGGTATTTACTGATATAATCTAACCAACAAACCATCAGTGGAATCCTCCTCCAGTCAAACAGTTTAGAGACTGGAATATACAGTACACCCTTCCAATTAAGATGTTATCTGGAATCTCCAGTGTCCACACACAGCATTTATAGACAATTTCCCCTGCATCATAATAGTTTCGAGCTCCACACTCAGTGCTTGGAGCGTTGCATGGTTTCCTGAATCTGTAATTGAGTTCCCACATGCAGCGTGTGGGTTGTGGTAGGACTTTGTCAGTGCAGGTTTTAGCTAGACTGCAGGATAGTGTCCTGAGAAGGAGCCCATCTCTTATATTATGTCTGGGGGTTTGTTCGAGATAGAGATACAGTTCCAAAGCATCTTGTACAGACATGTTACCTCTGCTGTTTGAATACCACTCTGTCGGATCCTCGAGGTAAAATCTCATAGATCTTGTCATCACTGTAACCAGAAGCTATATGTGTCCATACATGTAATGAACCCCCCTCTCCTCTTTCAAACACCCTCACACAATGATAAATCTTCTCAAATGGCTCAAAGGCTCGCCCTCCGGGGTTGTGTTTCATCAATAGTTTATGTTCATGCAAAGTCAGCAGAAACGTATGGGCCTCTCAGGGCTTTCTAGAACAGTCTGCTTACATTCTCAGGATATCCTCTGTCTGCTTTGAAATTAAGCGAGAAGCTGACTGCGTTACAGAAAGGGGACGAGTGCTACCGAGGTGACTTGGCTCCATTGAAACTCCTACCTAGAATGGTATTGCCAAAGTAGTTGTAGTTTAGCCCCTTTGGCAATGCCAATGATCACATCACAACGTTTACTAGAGGTGTACCTGTGTTTTCAATTACCACAGGATGTTGGTTATTGTCAACAACCTGCAGAACTGTATTCTTTTGAACTATAGTCTTTGAAAACAAACCTTCTCTTGCTGCAGAAGACCAGTCATGTTTTGCAGGGGTGTCAGATGGCTGAGTGGTTAGGGGAATCGGGCTATTACTCAGAAGGTTGCGGGTTTGATTCCCTGGCCGTGAAAAATTACGTTGTATCCTTGGGCAAGGCACTTCACCCTACTTGCCTCGGGGGGAATGTCCCTGTACTAATATAAGTCGCTAAGAGCGTCTGCTAAATTACAATGTAAATGTAGACCAAAAGCCGACATCGACCTTTTGTAGTTTGGTACATGCAACATTTCAGAATTTGATTAGTAACCTCCTCATGTTACAGACTGAAATGCAAGAGCAGGTTCAGGGTTTTTGGGGGTAGTATTCCTCTCATGATTAGGGGCACATAACTCCCGTTAAGGCCCTCTCGCGCTGAGACCTCTGCTGCACATTCCATGAATCCTGCTGGGCATTGTTCCCGTTATCCTACAACACCATACCAGTTCAGCTTCACAGAGCAGGACGGAGGGAGACTGGCTCATCTCAACAGTATTTCCCTTTAAGACTATGACCTACAATGAGGATTTAATTCAGGCAAGCGGTTGAATATGAAGAACAAGCTTGGTTGTTGTGAATGTAATGTGCTTCGTCTCTTGTTCTTGCATGCATGTTGGAGCCGTGTAATTGGAAATGTAAAGTACAGTTGGTCATTTATGAGAGTGAAAAAAAAAGGCTTCAAGGATTATAAAGCCACAAAAGTGAGTAAAGGACCTTGAAGTATACCACCTCAAGCAGGCGCTGAGGAAAAGCGCAGTCAACAGTGTGGCTCTGTAATTTGCTCTTGAGATAATGAGGAGGGCCATTTCCTCTGAGTTCTGCAGGGCGATATTTACTGTAATAGTTCCTATCTGTAATGATACTGGCTGTACAGCAGGTTTCGTGCCCACTTCAACTCCGGTATATACTGGGAGACGTGAGGCCAGTTGAAGGAAAAGCAAAGCTGGAATTAGGCATGTTGTCCTAAATTCCACCGTTTTATTTACCCTATATATGTCCAAGGCTCCCATTAGGACCCATGTCTGGTTTTCAACAGGGGCCTCAAATCTCACCCGAATGGAGAAACCCGATAACAGCTTGCTGATGAATACTCTTTTATTTGAATGAACATTTAAGGGTGTTCAGAAAACATCTTCTTTTATCTTTTAAAGGGTTGGCACCAGTCTTCTGATCTGCATGACTTTAAAAAGAGAGGAAGAGGGCCCCATGTCCAGGTGTTGCTCAAAGATACGTCTGTCGTCAACGGAAACCCCGATGCCGCCCATCCACCAACGGACACGACCGTCGCCTCCCGGGTCTTGAACCGTCCACGATGTGGAGTCCCAGACTTCCCCACCCAGAAGGAGTTTCATCCCAGCGGGCGACACCGACAGAAGCGCTTCGTCTTGTACGGGGGCCGCTTGGAAAGGAATGACCTGACCTACAAGTGAGGAGATGATTATCTGACCTACTGTATGTGCACACGCTGTAATGACTGTAATTATTTGTGAATCTGGACTTTCTCTTGATTTAGGTGAAAGACCATCAATTCTTCTGACGTGTTTTAAGCATATTTGAAACAGATGCGAGTGGTACATGATGTCCTTGAGAATGCTCTCCATTTATCATGATGATTACCATATCTCCCCTTTTGGCTATAGCTCTCATTCAGAAGCCTATGGGTTGTGTTACAAGGGAGGGGGAGGTGCCCTGTCATCACATTTTGGGTCTGGAAACAAACGTAAACAAGTTGTTTCTCTAAAACGCAGCAAGCTGAAACGTTATTGGTTTTGCCTCCTCGGGAGACACCCAGCAGGAGTGTCTGGTGCCTCTCAGTCTGCCTCGCGTTCCTCTCACCGTGGCGGCATTGAGAGGAACTTTCTAGTGGATGTCCACGAATTATAAAGCTATCAATCAGTGTCGATGTGACCCGGCATTATGTTAGGGAAGCAGTTTCCATCATGACAGGGTCACTGCAGGGCACTCATAAAGTCCCGTGGAAGGCAAGCCTGTGGGTTTTTTTCTTCATCTCCAGGAAAGTTGGCTAATCCACTGTTGACAATAAAGAGATTCATCACTCCATGGAGTTATTTGAGTGTTTGATATGGATAAGAAGTTATGAAGAAATTATGAACTTGCTATAAATCTTGGTTTCCTTTTATGAACTGGTGCCATGTTTATGATACGAGGATACTGTGTTTTACTTTTATAACACGCTGGGTGGTTTTACAAGACAGACACTCGGTGAAAGAGAAGGAGGACCATGATACGCTATTACCTTACAGAGCCCGAGGGGTCTAGGTACAGCAAGCCTTTCTGTAGATTTGAAGGTTTGATATCAAACGAGTGGAACGAACGAGGCCGGTGGTCTCTGATGTGTCTGTGCAGACTCAGGGCACGCCTGTCTGTTTGCACGTGTGTACTCTACAATCTGATGCCTGCATGTGTTTTATGATGAATATCTCTGTACTCTCTCTCTCTCTCCCTGTCTCGATCTCCTCCAGGATCGTACGCTTCCCCTGGCAGATGAGCGAGGACAAGGTGCGGCGCGTCTTGCAGGAAGCCCTGAGAGTGTGGAGCGAAGTCACTCCTCTCACCTTCACGGAAGTGCCGAGCGGAAAGACTGATATCGTCATCGACTTCACCAGGTAGGGCCACCGCATTCTGAATGTGTTCAGTTTGAACAAGACTTAAAGACTCAATGTGAAGACCTAGCCGATGTAAACCTCCAGGTACTGGCACGGAGATAACCTGCCTTTTGACGGCCCCGGAGGCATTCTCGCCCATGCATTCTTCCCTAAGACACACAGAGAGGGGGAAATCCACTTTGACTATGATGAGTCCTGGACACTGGGCAATAACATGGGTGAGTGTTTTTTGTGGTCACATACATTTGTATGGAAGTCACAGATGCGGTCGAGAGACGCCGCGAGGGGGAAACGATCCGGTGTAGTTCGTTCGGTGATCGTAAACTCTCTGGAGGGGCGACCTCTCTGATCCTCTGCAGGCACAGACCTCCTCCAGGTGGCGGCCCATGAGTTTGGACACGTCCTGGGCCTGCAGCACTCCCGAGAGCCGGGGGCAGTGATGTCCGCCTTCTACAGTTTCTCCTATCCTCTGCAGCTCAGTGAGGATGACAAGCGAGGGATCCAATACCTGTATGGCTCTCGTCCTCATGTCCCTCCCAAACCTGCACCCCCACCCCAAATCAGCACTGAGAACAATGAGATCATAAGCAGCACTGTGAGTGTCACTCTGATCTAGATGTAAGGGTGCTGGTCCTTGTGCTGGGATAGACCAACACACACATTAGACACAACAAAGGCTATATACTATATATAATATAACTGACTAAGCCATGACTATATGTGCAGTTCCAGACATAAGAGTTGAAACTCTTTTTGTATCCCTGTGTCTAGCCTGACGCCTGCCAGACGGATTTTGATGCCGTGTCTATGATCCGAGGAGAGCTGTTCTTTTTCAAGTCACGCTATGTGTGGCGCATTCGGGAGGGGCGTCTGGAGCGGGGTTACCCGGCCCTGGCGTCACGGCACTGGAGGGGGATTCCAGAGAGCATTGATGCTGCCTTTGAAGACCAATCAGGGAATATCTGGTTCTTCCAAGGTGGGTGAGACATTGGCATGCTGCACAGCGGTTGGTGATTTCTTAGAAATCAAACACTTGTTTGTAATTTCAATAGTACAATAACACTGACAAGCCCTAACTTGAATATACAGATACACAAAAAGATAGGCAGGAATGGAGAAAACAGTTGAATCAGACTTTAGGAATGGCCCTTTTGTCTCGCCTCGAACACGATATCTACTAAGATGACATAGATGAACTCTCAAGTGAAAACAAATAGTGTCAAGTCGGTTGATAAACGGGAGCTTACAGATCTATCAAGTATTTCACAAGCGGAGCGTAAATCCTTAAAAGCCCTCAACAGATCCATCTGCTGGATGATACTCACTCTGTTCGTGTGGCGGCACAGGTGAGAACTACTGGGTGTTTGATGGAGAAACGCAAATCTCCGGGCCGGAGTCCGTCCAGAGGCTGGGCCTCTCGGTGCCCCACGTCCAGGCAGCTCTGCGCTGGGGACAGGACAGCAGCTACAACACCTACTTCTTCAGGTCTGGGAGCTACTGGAGGTTCAGTCCCCGGGAGAAACGAGTGGACTCCATGTACCCCCGCAGTATGCAGGAATGGGATGGCATCCCCAGTGACGTGGACGCAGCTTTCCAGGACAAATACGGTGAGCTCTAGAAGAGAGGTTGAAGTAGGCTCACAAGTCATGTATGGGATTTTTTTGACACTCTAACTGCCTCAACTTGAAGTAAGGTGCAGTACTTAATAATAATGTACCATAAGTGTGGTATTCTACACTATTTAAGTGAGACTTTGCTGTTCTTTGATCATAGTGATTATTCTGTTGAACTGAAGGATGTGTTCTATTTACAGGTTACGCCCACTTTATAAGAGGAAGGCAATACTGGAAATGTGATCCCGTGGAGATGAACTCACTGGAGGGATACCCCCGTTATGTTGGCATGGACTTTTTTGGTTGTAGAAATTCATGAATATTATGAATAATATTTTGTTTTTGCCACAGTGGAGAGCCAAGATAACAATATATGTCCAACCTTGATCTTTAAATTGAACATTTTAAAGACTGGAAGTGCCTTGAACCGCTTTTGGAATACCACCAGTACATCTGCAAGGGACCCTGTAAAATCGAAATCTGTTTGATTTTACAAGACCAGAGGATTTCTTATCTTCATCAAAATGTGGACGAACAGACTATTTGCTAAGTGAGATTTTTAGGTTTGGGTTCCAGTTCTGTAGGGATCTCAACCAAGAGTTTGATCCCTCTAAGATGCCGTATGTATTTGATTTACTGGTTTATTCATCATTTTCACATTTGACTAGTTCTTCTTCTCAGGAAAAACAAATCAAACTTTTCCTCAGAGTTGAGACTTCATGTGCAGCTAAACTCATATTTATTTTGGCACATTGTTGTGCTGTTAAGCTGGGGGCGAAACCCCAGTGGGAACACTTTGAAAATGAATCCTTCTGACATGCATTACTTGAGTAACCATGCATCTGTTTTGTTTAGGTTTTTGAAAACTCAGATTCTTGTTGTCATGGGTCATGTCAGTGATTGGGGGCAACACACAAGCTCTGTCGGTGGTCAAGATCTCAGAAGAGAGTGCCTGCCATCTACAGTTCAGTACCAGTAGAGGGCAGAAGATTGTGACCTATGACCTAGGTACAGAATTATTAAAGCTCAAGACCATTTTCCAGAAGGGAAGGACTTTCATTTTTAAGGCAAACCCACCATATTTGCTGTCATGATGAAGTATTTACATATCACCGTGGTGCTATATCCTCACAGGATACCAATGAGGGATGGACGGATATCAATGTTTTATATTAGACAGCCATGAGGACATCACTCCAGGGTCAGTCATTCGTTCAGTCAGTCAGTGCTGGACACTGACATCTACAGTGCCTTATCTTACAGATGACAACATATTCTTTTTATTTTGTTGCAATCTCTCTTTCAGAAATGTTGGTGTAACTAAGGAAAGGGATTTTCACATATTTTGTAATCAAACGTTGTATATCTTTTCTTTATGTTATGTACTTTTACGTTTTTTTTTCTTCCATCGCGCATTTACTATGTAAATGTAAATGTATGAATTCTGTACTATGTTTCGGTACAAATAAATTCTAACTTGAGTTATTTTTTGTCTGTGTAGCTGATCAATTGATACTTTCTGATGAGCCAATTTAAATACAGGGGCGTGTCAATTGAGAAAGGGTGGCTATTGATATTACTTCGACATCACCGCAGGCGTTGCCGAACCGATGCCGAACCGACAGTCAACACAAATGTATCTCAGACATCATACGCACGAACTAGTTCTCATCTGCGACCATGGCACACAGCTTCACTCAAGAATATTTCCAGATTCCTGCCGTTACCAGAGCTTATACTACAGCTTGTGTCCTGACTACAGCTGCCGTGGTAAGATAAAGAGATGCATGCGAGAGCTGTTAACACTGAATTTAAATGCCACTCCGTTGATCAAGTAAAGTACGCATCTGACGAGTGATTCAAAACCAATATTAAGCCGGTGCTGTGTTAGTAGTCGAAAGATAGCCACAAATGTCACAAAATGTACCATAAATATTAAACTTGTTACATTCATTAAAACTGACACACAAGACAATGGTGCAAGATAAGTCACTCACAGGTAGGCAATTGTAGTGACGTGCAATTAATGCTTTATTTGAGCAGTTAGTGTTTAGGAATTCTGGAATTCACTGTTTTGTATGTTTGTATTTGGTTACAGCAACTTGAGGTCATCACCCCCTTTCAGCTTTATTTTAACCCGGACCTCATTATTAGAAGATACCAGGTGAGAGCGAGCATGTCAGACCATCAGTACCTCCAGCTAAATAATCACTTCTAGGCTGTGAGTGACGCATTGTTCTTTCTGTTTTACAGATTTGGCGTTTAATCACAAATTTTCTTTTTTTTGGCTCACTTGGTTTCAGTTTTTTGTTTAACATCATCTTTCTGTATCTTTGACTACTGAAATGTGTAAAGCAAATGTACAGTATTTCTCAGTACCTGCACCTACCGACTCCAGAGTCCAAACATGCTGTACTGTTTCACTTATTATTCCCATTTATAATCTTCCCAAAAGTCCCTAGCCCTGGTTTTCACATGAGGTAGATTGTGTATCCCAACCTTGACATACAGTATAGTTATCGTTACTGCCGCATGCTGGAGGAGGGATCTTTTCGTGGGCGCACTGCAGATTTTGTATTTATGTTCCTATTTGGAGCTGTCCTCATGACTGTATCCTTACATTACTGTTCTCCCAGACTAACCATGGTCTTCAGCGGGTATATCCCCACAGCTGGCTGTGCATTCCTGGTTAATAATATTGTGTAAAGTTGTTTTGCAGTTTAACGACTTAAATAATATTGTGCAATGGTCTAGGTGGAGTTTTATGAGTTTGTTATTGTGAAGAAGAATAGCTATTTTACCATTGTTTTTCTCTGTAAGGATAGGGAATTGTAACTTGATAAGTAATGTAATATAAGGTTGGCATAGTGATTATGTGTTTCAACATGCCCCTATTTACCATTTATATTCTCAACTACATCTGTCAGGTAGGAATTACTGTGTAGATCCTAGGTTCACCAACAGCTTGTAACTGGAACGCACTGTAGTTGTATAACTTTTGTGATGTGACATTCTTTAACTTGGAGGCCTTCAGTTATTTGGCCTCTTTGCCAACCTCTTCTTCCTGGGCCAAGCCTTCACCATCATGCTAGTGTATGTGTGGAGTAGGAGGAACCCTCACATACGCATGAACGTCTTTGGCCTTCTTAACTTCCAGGCACCCTACCTCCCCTGGGTGCTCATGGGATTCTCACTGCTTCTTGGAAACTCTGTTGTGGTCGACCTTCTAGGTAGGTCAAAGGTCATCTGTGTATATAAAAGCTATTCCAGGCCCCTTTAGACCCAGCTGGCAATAAAACAGGTGAGTTGTGTACTTACCTACCTAGTAGTTTCAGACATGAATTAAATTACATTGACCAAAAATCAAATCACCTGCTAGACATTATTTGGAAGTAAATCAATCTAGTTTAATTGTAGATGTATATGTTAAAGCCCAGGTCTGTCATTACCACACACTGTAACTCTTACTCCTCGTCAGGAATCGGAGTTGGACACATGTACTACTTCCTGGAGGATGTGTTTCCGAAGCAGCCTGGAGGCAGGAAGCTTCTTAGGACGCCTGCCCTCCTGTGAGTATCACATTGTGGCTGTTGCAGTGACTTGCCTCGTTTTATTAGCTATCCTAGCTTCGGGGGGGGAAATTTTTTTGCTGCGGAGAGCGTTCTTCCTTCTGACGCTTCAGGTGATGGGCACATTTCTTTCAGGAGGACCTGGCTCGATAGCCCAGACGAGGACCGTGGGTACTCTCCTCAACCGGAGGAGCAGGACGGAGAGTTGTGGCAAGACCGAGGTGGTGAGGAAGATCCCAATGAGTAGCAGCATGAGTACAGCCTTCCTTAACACTATGCCCAGGGACATTCTCCATGTCCTCTCATAGTAGCAAAGAGCATCGGCATAGTCGGGTTACATTCTCATGAAGAATGCTGATTAACGGAGGAGGCGGTGAATACTGTAGTTTGCTTACAGTAAGCACCTACAAGGAAATGTAACTTCAGATTGCAGATTTGACCAACAACTATATATAATACTGTTGTTATTTCTAAAAATGCCTTGTGTCTCATTATAATTGTGGTGTTGAGGCAGATTGTGCTCATTTCATACATAATATCGAATTTCTCATAGTGTCCAATAGCAACAAAAATATAATTTATTTTGATAATGAATATTATTACCAAGATGCAGTAATATCATTTCATATTGGTTCTTGGAAAATAGAACAATGCAAAAGAATAGTTTTTCAGTGGATTTAGCTTCTCGCCATTCCCAGTGAGGTCAATATACAAGGCCCTCTGGTTATGCTGAACTCATTCGTAAATCTGCTGACTATTTGGAATTCTATTACCTAGAGAACCTGCACGGTCTGCACTTTTCAACTACTGCCTTTGTGGTGTAACACACTCGGGCCAAAATAGAAACTGTTTAGCACAACAACACAAAACTGGGTCAAATTGAATGTTGTCAGCATGACCCAAGCATCTAATACTCTTCAATAACATTGAGAGAAAAAAACATGTTGGTTTTAAATAATTAAAACTAATCACTTAAACAATAATTACAATTGCAAGGTAATCAAAATCATTTACTCATTTTTTTTAATTATTCAAATGTACAAAAAGACAACAAATACAACATATATTCTCTGAGATTTCTTGTGTCTTCACCTTTTGTTTATAGGCAAAAGAGTCTGAAGGGGAGGTGTGTCCCCACGCTGAGGAAGGGAGAACATTGTAGGGAGGGCAAGGCTAGCAAGGCTCTGCTAAAAACAAACAAAACAAAGCACAAAATAGGGGCGTGGGGGGGGGGTGGGGGTGAATAAATGACTGCTCTGCTCTGGTCAACTTGCTGAAGGAATGTCTGTTACTGCTGTTAGCTTTGCAAATCCCAGCCGCTTCAGGCTTCTTCAGATGGCCTTCGTTTGTTGATCGGAGGTCATAACCGATGGCATCTACTACCATGCTGGGGCTGTATTTGCCAGTCGTCTCATTCGCCTGGAAAACCAATGAACACAGAGAGAGAGCATGAGAGACGACATGAGGTTGTCATGTGTGTCGCCGTGACGACACACGTTCTCATTTGGACAAAGCAGAGAAACACCGACCGAGTGTTCCTGTCCTGGTCTCGGATCTTCTTCTCCATCTCTGCGTCCGTCAGCGTCTCCAGCAGCGGGCACCACTGGTCAGCGTCGCCCGTGTTCCTGATGGCTATCTCGACCGTGGGCAGAGGGTTTTCACTGCAATACAAGCAGCAGGGGAACGATGAGGTCCAGCAAGATCAAGGAACGCTTGGCGGAATGTGACGAGACAAGCAAACTATTGGATCTGTGTTGCAACTAGCGAGGGATAAAGGATGTTTAGAAATACTCCAGATGTTAAATAGAAGTGTGTATCCAACTTTGCCAGAGGTTACCATTACTGACCATGGAGGATATCTTTCACCTAATTTCCTGCAATACTGTCGGCACAACTTTGTTTTTTGCCATTTCACCCTGTGGCCTAGGAGCACATCCAAAACTAAACTAATCACCTCTCAAGGCTGACATGAGATATGATGAGACGGGCAAACTACAAACTTGAAACTTTGTGGCCAGCATTACCTGAAGGCGTATGTCCTCTGGTGCCAGCTAAGTTGACCTCGGATACTGTAGGCAATGGTGGTGACGAACTCTCCGCCCAGGCCCAGCTCAGAGCACAGCTTTAGTGCAAACCTTTCCGGCGAGTTCTCCCTCTCTGACATGTCCCATTCAAACTGGTCCACCAGCGAGATGTTTCCCACGTGAATGTTCAGCTGAGAAGTAAATACGGCGATGAGAAATTAAGATTTGAACAGTGAAACTTGACAACAAATACTGCTAGATGACCCCACCTCGGTCTGGTCGGTGGTCCCCACCGGGGGGAATGAGGTGAAGGTCGTACCTTAATGATGACCCTCTGGTCACTCGGCTCTTCCAGGATGCTGGGGTCGGTGGGGTAGGACTCGATCTGTTGACGAATTGCCGAGGCGATGGCAGGGACGAACGCAAGAGGGTTGAGGTCCAGGTCGTCACACAAGATCTCAGCAAACATCTCTGGGGTCATGAGCTTTTCTGCAACGTTCAAGGAACATGCTGTACATAAGCACATGAAGTGCCTTAAAGTGTGTACATGAAAATACTTCAATCGCATGGTGAACTACTCTGGCTGTAAATCAGCCCCACCGTTCATGTTCCATGTGAACGCATCCCGAAGCTTCTGCCCCTCTATCTCCATGTCCAGGCGAATCGGAACCAGAACCTCAGACTGTGTGGCATTCTCATGGATCACAGCTGGATCGTGGTCATCAAAGCTGAAAGAACCAAAACATTATTCCCTTTGTCTTTACTTCTCAAACGATTGACGTTTGCCATGATCGCGTACCAAGGTATGAACTTGGCCTAGATCGTTTGATTGGCTGTTGCTCACCAGAGAGGGAAGGTCCTCTTCTTGTCACGACCTAAGCGACTGCGGTTAATAGTCGTGGAACAGGGAACAGCGTCTAGGTGGTGGGAGCTGTTGGGTAATGTGGGGACCCACTGACTGTTCCTCTTTCCCTTCTGTTCCCTGTTGACCAAATGAAACGTGCAAATGTTAAGTCAGTTGTTACTGAAATCAAGTCATTGGGTTACTCATCATCACTTGTGACTTGTACACGCATCACTTGTGACTAGTGCTCAGAAACATTCAAGTTGTGTAGGGCAGGTTACCTCAGGTAAGCTGGTGGTTCTGTACTGATTGAAATAGCTTTGTACTTCTCGTCGTTTCCTTCAAAGATCTCCTCTACCTCTGACGCCTTTAGTAGAGTCACGCTAGTGGCTAGGGTTGTATAACCATGATCTGAATAAGAGTAAAGCAGAAGAATAAAAAACCTGGATGCTTTGTGCACATAGGTACTTCCTCAATAAAGATGTAATGATTCCGAGGTGTAACGGCCTTGCAAAAAAACGAAGTAAACTAACCATGAGAAGATTCCACAATTTTCTTCCTTTCCTCCACTGAAGCCAATTTTCGCCATAATGAGGGGTATCTCTTATAGAGTGAACCTCTGAACATACGCAAGTAGTTTCCAACCTAAAATTTGAAACCGTTAAAAACGAATAAGCGTGAGATATTATAAAACAACCATGACCGATAACAATTAACTTTGTATTTGGTATTAGTGTCCTTTGGGAAATTAGCTGGATAACATTAGCCTCTAGCTTAGCAAGCTAACTAGAACGTTAGCTTGCTGTCGGTGTTATAGATTCTCCTAAAAATGAAGAATTTTGGTACGATAGTTATTTCCCGTATCCGATGAACGTACTAACCTCCGATCCAATCATATAAAAATCTCCATCTTCTTCAAGTTGGAATTTGACAGGTTTTTGTCCGAATGTCTTACTAAGCGCCATATTGAAAATGCAATAACAAAGCTTGACAGCTGAGCATGCGCATAGGCAAAATGACCTGGCGCTGAAAAATGACGTATGTATAGTGCAGTTCTCACAGTAAACCACCAGATGGCGATAGTAAAGCCAAATAATTTATACTCTTTGGTAAAGCGCAGCTTTAGAACGGGTTACAATGAGGTTGTACAGTACCTTATTGTCAATAAAGTAGTGCTACGTGTTCCGGCAAACCCTGGAACACGTACTTTATTGACGATAAAGTACTGCCTCTCGTACCTTATTGCCTTTATAATACGGTTACCAGAGACATTATAAATTGTAAATAAATAGTATGCAATAGCCTGACAGAGTTAGCGTTTGTGCTACGTGCACCAGGACAGTTGTTTAGCTTTCGAAGCGTGTAGCAAGTACTAATCCAAGACGTTTCCGATTAAATCTTTATTTTATTTTTAATTCTTATGGCAACCGACAACGGCACAAGTTGAACATGAGCTCATGTTTTAATTACATTAAATTACAATGACATTTAATTAAACACAACTAATTCTAATCAATGTCTTCTATGTCAATATAACGGTACACTAGTAATGTTAGCCGTTGAACAGGAAACACAATACAGGAAAGCGGAAGTAGTTCAGCACCCATTGGTTGCTGGGGAAACAGGTGGATAAATTGAAGGGGCACTGTTTCGACAGCTCCATAGGGATGCGCTCCAATACCGCCATCTAATGGTTCAAAGTGTGAGTTACAAGTGCAGTTCCTATCAGTAAACCACCAGATGGCGATGGTGAAGCGCAGCGCTATGGAACGGGTTTTTAAGGGGCACTGTTTCGACAGCGCCATTGGCCTCCTCGTCAATACCATAGTTAAGTAATAAGGTACGAAAAGCAGTACCTTATTGTCAATAAAGTAGTGCTACGTGTTCAAGGGTGTTGTTACGTGTTCCGGCAAACCCTGGAACACGTACTTTATTGACAATAAAGTACTGCCTCTCGTACCTTATTGCCTTTATAATACGGTTACCAGAGACATTATAAATTGTAAATAAATAGTATGCAATAGCCTGACAGAGTTAGCGTTTGTGCTACGTGCACCAGGACAGTTGTTTAGCTTTCGAAGCGTGTAGCAAGTACTAATCCAAGACGTTTCCGATTAAATCTTTATTTTATTTTGTAATTCTTATGGCAACCGACAACGGCACAAGTTGAACATGAGCTCATGTTTTAATTACATTAAATTACAATGACATTTAATTAAACACAACTAATTCTAATCAATGTCTTCTATGTCGATATCACGGTACACTAGTAATGTTAGCCGTTATACAGGAAACACAATACCGGAAAGCGGAAGTAGTTCAGCACCCATTGGTTGCTGGGGAAACAGGTGGATAAATTGAAGGGGCACTGTTTCGACAGCGCCGCATCTATGCTAAAGAGTAAATAATATGACGTG
This sequence comes from Mallotus villosus, assembly GCA_903064625.1. Lineage (NCBI taxonomy): Eukaryota > Metazoa > Chordata > Actinopteri > Osmeriformes > Salangidae > Mallotus > Mallotus villosus. The sequence continues at coordinate 591,225 of CAEFZP010005648.1, read as the reverse complement.
ACATGGACAAGCTTTTGAATATATAATTTAAAAGGTAGGGGTATATATTTTTTTGAATGTAAGAGGATTACCCACTTCTTCTTTTTTCTACTTCTAAAGCTAATTTAGAGAGCACTTTAACAGTATATTTGCATACACTGCTGAATTATTATTTACTTTTTTACAGCAGTAATTTACTTTATTTATGGTAAAAACAAGTTTATCTTTTATTTCTTTGAACACAAGGGGTCTAAGGGACAATGTGAAGAGGAAAGCAGTATTTTTATTTTGTAAGGGACAAAAAGCCCACTGCACTTTTTTACAAGAGACTCATGCCTGCAACGATGATGCTACCTTCTGGTCAAACCAATGGGGTGAAAAAATCCTATTCAGTCACGGTTCTAATCGTTCTGGCGGTGTAGCCATATGTTTCAATAGATGCCCTGGGAAGGTAATCACCTTTAAAGCTGACGAGGTTGGTCATTGGCTAGCTGTTGTGTTAAATGTTGAAGGGGAGTTTGTCATTTTGATAAATATCTATGGTTTTAATAACGGTAATCAAAACAAATTGCTCTTATCAGAAGTGACAGATGTTATTATTGAATATAAACAAATGTATCATTCTGAGCTTATTTTGATCGGTGGGGATCTAAACTTGACACCTGATGAATGGCAAGATAGATGGCCTTCTAAATATAGTACTAACCAAAGGAACCCTATTTTATTTGATTTTTGTAACTCCAACAGCTTAACGGATATTTGGAGGGATAGAAATCCAGATGTCAATCAATTTTCATGGAACAAACCAAATGGTAACTGTAAATCTAGGATAGATTTGTGGTTGGCAACTCCTGAAATTACAAAATATGTTTCAAATGTGTCTATTAGTAGTGCCCCTCTAACAGATCACTGTGTGATTCATCTCACATTAAACCCAGAGAATAGGACTAAGTATAAAAAAGATTATTGGAAATTTAATGCGGATCTTTTAAAAGATGAGGAGTTTATTAGAGTTGTTAGAAACTTAATAGGAGAAATAAAAAATGACATGAGTATACAAAGTTGTAGCAGCAGATGGGAGTATTTTAAATTTAAGGTAAGAGAGTTCTCGATACAATATAGTAAAGCAAAAAATAGACAACAAAAACAATATGAAGTTCAATTGGTGCAGGACATAAATGATTGTTGTAACAAGACTGTAATATCTGATGCTGATAAAAGTAACTTCATAAGCCTACAAAACAAGTTAGATAATTTATATATCAAAAAGGCCCAAGGTGCTTATGTTAGATCTCGGGCTAAATGGGTAGAGGAAGGGGAAAAAAATACTTCTTATTTTAGTGGATTAGAGAAAAGGAGACAGGAGAGAAAGGTGATAAATACATTAATGGTCAATGATATTGAATGTACAGATCAAAGAAAGATATCTGAAGAAATTTATAAATTCTACTCCAAACTTTATTCTTCAGAGTTTTCCACCTTTGACTCAGATTTTTTTCTAGAAAGTATAAAGTCACATGTCCCCCAGATAGATTTAGCTTTTAAAGTAATGTGTGAGTCCGAGATCAGAATATCAGAATTAGACGAAGCAGTCAAGAGAATAGCAGTAGGAAAGGCACCAGGTCAAGACGGGTTGACTTCTAATTTTTATAAACATTTTTGGGAGGAAATTAAAAGCTTTTTATTTGATGCCATAAATGACATTTTGAGAAATGGGACACTTACACCTACGATGAAACAGGGACTTATAACTCTCATCCCCAAACCAGGTAAAGATAAGAGATACATTGACAATCTTCGCCCTATCACCTTATTGAATACTGACTATAAATTGTTTACACATGTGATTGCCGAGAGATTAAAGGATGGTTTGACGCATATTATATCTGACACCCAATCTGGTTTTCTCAGGGATAGATCCATACATAATAATATAAGATTGGTATTAGATTTATTGGACTATAGACATCTCATTGATGATGATGGAGTGATTCTTTTTTTGGACTTTTACAAAGCTTTTGATTCAGTTGAACATTCTTTTATTATAAAAACACTGGAGTATTTTGGTTTTGGAGAAAAGTTCATTAATATAGTTAACCTACTATATAAGGGCATTAATAGTTCAGTTTCCCTACCATTTGGAACAACAGGGCGTTTTGACATAAAAAGAGGTATTCGTCAAGGTTGTCCAACCTCGCCTTTATTGTTTATCCTTGTTGTTGAGTTATTGGCAATTCATGTAAAAAATTGTCAAAATGTCCAACCATTAAATGTAATGGGAAATTCATTGGTTATAAGTCAACTGGCAGATGACACCACTTTATTTTTGAAAAATACCGCACAAATTCCAGCAGCATTAAAAGAAATATCCTTATTTTCCAAAGCATCTGGCTTGAAATTAAATATGAAGAAATGTGAAATGTTAAGCATCCATGATCATCCTTTAAGTACTGTGTATAATATCCCATTTAAAAGTGAAGTCAAATATTTAGGTATTATAGTCACAAAAGATAAAAAAGTAAGAGAGACATCGAATATAGAAAGTAATATTAAAAACAATAAATCTATTCTCAACAGTTGGCTTCAGAGAGATTTATCAATTTTTGGACGCATTCTACTTACTAAAATGCAAAGTTTATCCAGACTAATTTACCCTGCGTTCTCTTTGGAAATACCTGACAAATTAATCAAGAAAATTAATCAAGATAACTTCAATTTTATATGGAAAAATAAATATCATTATATAAGAAAAAGCGATATAGTTAAATCTGCTGAAGATGGTGGTCTAAATGTCATTGACTTTGATCCTATGAATGGTACCATCAAATTAAAATGGTTACAACATTTTATTAGAGAAGGTCATAGTTTTTGGTTTGATTTCCCATCCAAGATCTTCAGGAATTTTGGTAATATTGATTTCTTATTAAGATGCGACTTTGATATTTCTAAATTACCAGTCAAGTTATCAGCTTTTCATCGTCAGGCTCTCCTTTACTGGAAACTCATATACAAGCATAATTTTACTCCACATACTGTCCCAATATGGAATAACAGATGTATTCTAATTAGGAGAAAATCTTTTTTTTACAAGGAATGGATGGAGAAAGGTATCTGGTCAATTTGTCATTTGTTGGATAATAATGGTGATATCTTAACATATAATTCTTTCATTGTGAAATATAATTTGGTTTGTACTGAAAAGCAATACAAAGTGGTAATTAAGGCAATACCACAAGCTATGATCCTTTTAACCAAAGGCATGCTAACCTACTCTGTGATCATTCCACAAGAGCCTTCATTATTCATAGAGGGAGAAACATTTCCAGATAAAAAATGTAACAATAAATTTATAAGAACTGCCCTTAACTCAATCTGCTTCCCTTCACCACTTAAGAGAAAACATATATTCCAGAAATTTACTAAAAATGATATAAAAAAGATAAGAACTAATTACCTGTCCTTTCCAGTTCCTCCCAAAGTGAAAGAAGTTCACTTTAAAATGTTGTATGAGATTTATCCATGTAATGACTTCTTAAATCAAAGATTTAATCTTGATTTGAATGTATGTACTTTCTGTAATTCCGATATTGAAACTGTAGAACATCTCTTTTTTCTTTGTAATGCAACCCAAACTTTCTGGAATAGATTTCAGTACTGGATAAGTTATAATGAGAAAGATATCCCTATTTTGACGTATGAAAAAATAAGATTTGGTATAAAAATGGAAAACAAAGAAACTCAATTTGGAAATAATAATTTAATTTTATTGGCAAACTATTTTATTCATAAATGTCGATTTCTAAAAACTTCCCCCGTTTTTGTTGCTTTTTATAACGAATTAGTATTATATAAAAAAACAATTAAACTGTGTAAAATGAAAGGAGCCCAACTTTTTAGTGAATATTTGTGTGCCCTGATTCCTGATTGATCACTTGTGTTGATGTTTTGTTTTTATTTAGTTTTGTATGCTATTTTCTTTTATGTAAAGTGTGTTGATCTCGCTTGGTTTGTTTGTGTATGATAAGAATACGAATGTGATATGCCTTTTTGAATTGTGTAAATGTTGTTCTTATAATAAAAAAAATAAAAATAAAAAAAAATACTGTTTCGACAGCGCCATTGGGCTGCGCCTCAATTCCGCCATCTAGTGGCTTAAAGTTAGAATTACAAGTGCAGCTCCTATCAGTAAACCACCAGATGGCGATGGTAAAGCGCAGCCCTATGGAACGGGTTTTTAAGGGGCACAGTTTCGACAGCGCCATTGGGCTCCGCGTCAATACCATAAATTAAGTAATAAGGTACGAGAAGCAGTACCTTATCGTCAATAAAGTACGTGTTCAAGGGTGTTGTTAGTCTACGTGTTCCGGCAAACCCTGGAACACGTACTTTTGTGAGACTATAATGTGTGTAGTGCTAACAATGTAAAAAATTAAGTTTCGTGCCTTTTAAGAACTTCCCCATATCTCTGTATATGTGTATATATTTATGGTTGGTAGACATTAGACATTATCTGGTTCCACTACTGGGTTCAGTGTTGTTGCTAATGGGGCGATAATTGGTGTGACACAACTCAATACTTCCTCTTACCTGGAAGTCTGTGCAAGGGGTAAGCTGTTTTTTTTTGTATTTTGTCTATCATCTCCGCTAATTGCAGCCTGGTGAATATGCAAATTAGGGGCGTTAAATATGTGCAAGTTGTAAATGTTTGTCTAGCCATTAATTTAACTTAGATTAAACAACAACTATGTTGCAGGTGTAATAAAACTGATGACAGATAACGTCCGCGACCCTGCTGCATGTTCTTTTGACCACAAAGAGACATTTTATTTATAATTATTGTGGCGGACTGATTAGAGTCTGAATAGAACCCATTTAGGCTACCCATGAGCATTAATACAGAGGCAGGAAGAAGTAGGCTACTTTAAACCAGCCTTTATAAATTATTATTGCAGAGATGGGGTTTGGGGCTGGGGGTTGTTGGGTCCCAATGTTCCCAATAAATTGTAGTTGATCACCAGGTATGTTTTATTAATGTAGGTTGAATAATCCATGTAGAAGAAACAAAAGGAAATCTTTCTTACCTGAGTGACAGCTTAGTGACAGTTGATTGATAGTTGAGTGGACCTTGAATAAATGACTGGCTCAATGCCTGATGCCCCTTCACAGACTCTGCGGTGAGCGGGAGGATTAACGGGGAGCACAAGGAGAAGGATCTGGAACCCTGGGGTGGAGGAGAGACGCATGCTTCCGACAGCCTGGAGTCTCTGGACACAGACGTGGTAGGGACGAGAGACACACACTACACACACACACTCTTCTCACCCTCTTTGTGTTCCTCCGGTCTAACGGTTGGGACACCAACGACATGTTCAAGTACAATGAGGAGCAGTACGGCGTCATGTCGACATACGACAGCAGCCTCTCCACATACACGTGAGATCTGCCCTTCTCTCTATGGATCTCTCTTTCTATGTATCTCTGTCTTTGTATCTCCCTTTCTGTTTCTCTCTCCCTCTCTATATATACATCTCTCTTCCCATCTCTCCCTCTATAGATCTCTCCCTCTATAGATCTTTCCCTCTCTCTCGCTATCTCCCTCTCTTTCAATCCAATGGCAGAAAAAAAACGAGAAAAGAAGGGTTGGAGAGAGAGAGGTAAGAGAAATACTCTACCACTAAGCCAGAAAAGAAGGGTGGAAGGGTCAGATGGATTTCAGAGTATAACCACCAAGTTGTATCTAAGGTGTAGTTTCTCTATTGAAGACTCAAATTGCAACCCTGCTACGACTGGCTTCCTGCATGTCAGACCTTCATCTGTCATTTGTCATTTTACACTTAGTGGACTTTGTGTTTTGGAAGGTGGAACTATGAACTAGAGCGAAGCTTCACCCGACTCATTGGTACATAGCTACATTGCTAACTCCCTTATAAACTATACACCAGCTACAACACTGCGATCATCAAATGCAGGCCTATTAGAGGTCACCAGAAGCAGTCATAAGAAGATTGGTGATTCGGCCGCTGTCAATTACGCCCCAAAACTATGGAACAAATTACCCAGAAATAATAGGGAAGCAAACATGCTAGACATTTTTCAAAGATATCTTAAAACCTACCTTTTTACCCAAGCATTTAATTCATTTTATCTCAGAAGGATTCTACTACTTTTATTTGTTATATTATTGTTTTTATAGATTTGCTATTTTAATTATTACTTTTATCACTTGTATTATTGTTTTTATAGATTTGCTATTTTAATTATTACTTTTATCACTTGTATTATTGTTTTTATAGATTTGCTATTTTAATTATTACTTTTATCACTTGTATTATTGTTTTTATAGATTTGCTATTTTAATTATTACTTTCATCACTTGTATTATTGTTTTGATTGATTTGATGTAAAGCACCTTGAGCTACAATTCTTGTATGAAATGTGCTATATAAATAAAGTCTCTGTGGCCTGATGTCGTCACGCAGGGAGTTTGTGTTGGACAACTTTGTTTTGGAGCTAAGCTTCATCTGCCTGCTCAACAAATCCAAGGTGTACTTTCTCTATTACTGGCTGCTACTGCATGTCAGACCTTAGTCATTTTACACTTGGTGGACTTTGTGTTTTGGAAGGTGGAACTATCAACTAGAGCCACTCATTGACACTGCAAAGCTTCATCTGACTGATACAAACATTGGGTGTTAGGTACGGGACAGCTTGGGCACTTCAGTATGCCTCAGTGAAGCTGGACAAGAGTTAGAGATCCTAACAGTCAAAACACTTGTGGCCTGATTTGGTCATTACATTGTTTTGGAGCAAAGCTTCATCTGACTGCTCAACAAAAGCCGCTCCACACCTCTCCTTCCCTGTAGCTCCTCCTACTTATTGTGACAACTAGGAACTAGAGTGAAGCTTCACCTGCCTCACCTGCCACCTGACTTTGACACTGCGAAGCTTCATCTGATAGCTCCTCCCCCCAACAGTGACCAAAAATGGTCAGCCCAAACCCCTCCCTCTTTCCCTGTGGCCCCTCCTCCTTTCCATGAGGCCCCTCCCCCTTTTCCCTGTGGCTCCTCCCTCCTCACCAAAATTCAGAAATTTTTGTCTGCCTCAATGTTAGAGCTAGATCTGCCAACTGTTTCTATCCTGGGGATTGTTGCGTTAGGTGCGTTCGACATGGACTGCGGCTGCATGAAACGACCGGCGAGAGTAGCCGCTTGCAGTAGGGGAGGAGTTGAAAACGGCTCTGTGGAGTTGGACATTCCAGCTTCTCGTGGTTTGCTGCGTTGATGTCAGTCATGGCCGATCAAGCACAGTTTGCTTACGTTACTTTATTTATAATTAAACATAGTCTTTCCGTTAGTAGAAGAGGTGGCCCAAAACCCTTTCTTCAACAAATGTTTTATTCAATCAAATTGTTTGGTCCGGATTTGAGCATTGGCGAAACTGAAGGTGTCAGAATAATTACAAAACAAGCGTCAAAGTTGTCGTGTGTGAGTCTGGCCAATCATGAAATAGCTGTGTCGTCATTTGAAGCCGTGCAGTTGCTCTTGAGAAAATGCGCTCGGCTACACAGCCGGCAGTTCTCGAATCGATCTCACGGTACTTTGATGGCTACGTCACAGTGACCTAGCCTCGGCGCCGTCTCAAGTCGGACAAAAAGTCTAACCAGAATTCACTGTTTCAAGTCAGCCGCCTGCACCCGGCTGCAGCGCTGCATGAAGCGAGGTCATGTCGAACGCACCTGTTATCTCGTTAATCTGGATTGGTGGTATTGGTCATGTGATCTGAATGCCAATCAACACAAACGATTGCCAGGTGTGGTTCACAAATGAGTGAGTGATTATGACAAAGTGTCACTGTCCACATACAACTTTTGTGGTTGTAAGGTTGGCTAAATGGTTAGAGAGTATGACTACAGATCAGGAGATTGGGGGTTCATATCCCCCAAGGTGCTTTTAGATGAAAGCTTTTAATTGAACATTGAATTTATGTCTTCAAGTGGAATTCATAAAGACATCATTAGATTCCGAGGGGAATTCAGCAAGGCCCTGGTGGCCGAGTGGATATGCATGGGCTCTTGAGTCCTGACCCCTCCGGTTCAAATCTGGCTGGAGGCAGTGTACCCCATGCTTGCTTTCTGGCATGCAAAACATGTTAGTATCTCTTTAAGCAGAGCACTTTTTAAAAGATAAGTACTACCTTCACATGCTGGAGATATGGGGCCCCAGTGGCCTAATGGATAAGCATGCAGACAAGCAAATCCCAACGGCATGGGATCAATTCCACCCAAACCCTCGAACCCAGAGAAATCCTTTGACTGAGCTTGCTCTAAGGTCGCCCCCAAGGTGTCGGGGGCTGGTGTCGTGGGCTGTGAGCCCAGATCCCTGTGACCGCAGCGCACTCCCCCGACTGTCCAGACTCCCCGACTGCCAGCCGGGATATCCCAACTGTCTTTGTAAGTACCCGACTGTCCCACCAGGAAAGACAGTTGGGAAAGAGGATCTCGGGAGCCCGGGAGTCGGGAAAATAAATTTACCTTTTATCAGTTTTATATATAAGTCCAGCTTTTTTTCCAAGTCCAAAAGCAACAATTGAGTTGTAGGAAGATCCTTCAGCCAGATTTGAACACAAGTGTGAGGTTATTAAAGAGACCTTTTCTGCAAGGAACAACCATTGCAGCCTTGCATGGGGTTTGAACCCACAACCCTTATCTGTCAGGGTACACGTGCTTATCCACTGAGCCATCAGGGACACAAGGAAACATGAACTCGTTGAAAATACATCCTTAAGGTGAAGTGTGAGGTCATTAAAGAGACAGTTTCTGCAAGTAAAGACCAGCGCAGCTTTCCATGGGATTTGAACACAAGACCCTTAACGCTCATGGTACACGTGCTTATCCACTGAGCCATCAGAGACACAAGGAGACATGAACTCGTTGAAAATACATCCTTAAGGTGAAGTGTGAGGTCATTAAAGAGACAGTTTCTGCAAGGAAAGACCAACACAGCCTTCCATGGGATTTGAACCCAAGACCCTTAACGCTCATGGTACACGTGCTTATCCACTGAGCCATCAGAGACACAAACATATATGAACTCGTTGAAAATACATCTTTGAGATTAAGTGTGAGGTCATTAAAGAGACCATTTCTGCAAGGAAAGACCATTTCAGCCTTCCATGGGGTTTGAACCCACAACCCTTATCTGTCAGGGTACACATCCTTATCCACTCCCACTGAGCCATCTGGGCTACAACAGACTATTTCTCCGGGCGTTTTTCAAGTGCCTCTTCCAATCTGTGCTTCAAAATAGGCTGTCCTGAGAATCAAACCTCCAACCTCTAGGTTACAAGACAGCCTCTCTACTCTCTGAGCCATTGGGCCTTGGAAGACTTCTACGCTCTTCTTGGGTACTTGGCTCTGCAAATCTGTTCTAGATTTTAAAAGCTAACAGTAGGCTGGATTCAAACCATCAACCTCTGGTGTACGAGACAACGTCCCTCCTCTATGAGCCATTGGGACTGGTATGCTATGGTCACCACTCTTGGATACTTGGCAAATCATTTCTGTGGCGCCACACAGCTGCTCACAATCGCCCACTTGCACACCTGGCAACCGTTTACTTTGATTGGCAATCAGATCAGCATTACTTGCCCATAGATGTCTCGTAACATGCCACTGGGGGGCGCCACAGAACCAGGCGGGGGGAGGGAATGACATCCCCCCTACCCCCCAATTTTCAGAAAAACCTGGAAAACCTGAAAATTGGGGGGTAGGGGGGAAGTCATTCCCTCCCCCCGCCTTGCTCTCTGGCATCCCCCAGTGGCATGTTACGAGACATCTATGAGCCATTGGGACTGGTAGGGTATGGTCACCGTGCTTGGATACTTGCCTCTGCAAATCTGTTCTAGGTTTTAAAAACTGACAGTTGCTGGAAATCAAACTTCCATGAGCCATTGGGATTGATCAAATATGGTAACCGCTCTTGGGTATTGGCCTTTGCAAATCTGTTCTAGATTATAAAAACTAACAGTAGCCTGGATTCAAACCATCAACCTCTTGTTTAAGAGGCAACGTCCCTTCTCTATGAGCCATTGGGACTGGTATGGTATGGTCACCACTCTTGGATACTTGGCAAATCATTTCTGTGGCGCCACACAGCTGCTCACAATCGGCCCACTTGCACACCTGGCAACCGTTTACTTTGATTGGCAATCAGATCAGCATTACTTGCCCATAGATGTCTCGTAAAGTGCCACTGGGGAGCGCCACAGAATCAGGCGGGGGGAGGGAATGACATCCCCCCTACCCCCCAATTTTCAGAAAAACCTGGAAAACCTGAAAATTGGGGGGTAGGGGGGGAAGTCATTCCCTCCCCCCGCCTCGCTCTCTGGCGCCCCTCAGTGGCATGTTAAGAGACATCTATGAGCCATTGGGACTGGTAGGGTATGGTCACTGTGCTTGGATACTTGCCTTTGCAAATCTGTTCTAGATTTTAAAAACTAACAGTAGCCTGGATTCAAACCATCACCTCTTGTTTAACGAGACAACGTCCCTCCTCTATGAGCCATTGAGACTGGTATGCTATGGTAACCACTCTTGGATACTTGGGCGAAATTTTGGCTGCCTCTCCAGCCGGCTACCAAATCAGGTATTAATGAAACCTACAGATTTTTTTGTAAAAAGTCCCTGTTGTTGGCTTCCTGGACTGGATAACTGCTGCGAATCTGTGAAAGATTTAAAAAAATGACAGTAATCAGGAATCAAACCATCAACCTCTTGTTTGTAAGACTGCATCACTGTTCTCTGAGCCCTTGGGACTGTTAAGATGTTATCTTGTTGGGGCCCAGGTAGCTCTCTGGGTATCCTCCATGCTCTGTGTGTGCTTGTACAGAGTAAGCTGTACAAGCTGAGGCCTCGTTGAAGGAGGGACCAGTTTCATCCCATAAATGGATATAGATCTTGAATAATTAGTTTTAATCTGGCTTCTCAATGTGAATGTCTTTATTCCAGTGAAGTCCCCAGGAACAGTGACAATATATTTTAATGGCTTAGAGAGGAGAGAGGCTCCACCAAGAGGTTGATGGGGTGATTCCCAGGCATGATGCTAAAAAAATGTATACCACAGATTGGCAGATGCACTTGAAAAATGGCTGGAGAAAAGTCCTGTCAGCAATAGGACTCTGTGGTGTAATGGTTTAAACTGTGTATGCAAGAACAGTGATGAGCTAATGTGTGTTTTGGCAATAAGGTCACATGACTAATACCACCTATCCAGATAAATGATCCCACCAGATAAGCATGTGTACCATCTTGGGCTCAAATCCTGGCTGAGCTGGGCTCAATCCCCTTCTGTCATGGTTGTCACATGGTAAAGTGAAATGTGAAGATCATTTTAAAAGTGAAAATATGTATTTTAAAGAGTGCTTTTTAGAAAGATACATTTAGCAGATAATGTTGCTTTATTCGGTGCATATCAACGAAGAGAGACAAGTGTGAGACCAATCTATGTTTCTACATCGACGTCTCATCTCACTTGACAGAATATGAACGGAAGCAGGAACATGTACTTTCCGAAACTTAGTGTTTATTTGTATACAGGAGTATATATTAATCTCTAACTCAAAAAAGGAAATACTGTACAAAGCATAACAAAATATCTATGTACAAATCAATAAATAATACAACAAAAACAATAACATGGGGCAATTAATGATGTGTTCTTAGATAATTAAGATTAGAAAACCTTAAACAAGTCAATGTTATGAAGTTCTCAAGCCTTTGTGAAAACAACGATGGCACCAGACACTGCAGTCAGTGCTGATCTACACAGAAGGAACGCTCAGATCAGCTGAAGCAAAGAAAGACAGTTTCCAGTTTATGGTCAATATAATGATTAAAACTTTAGGGGCAGGCCATATGTCACAAACGTATTTCACAGGACAATTAACATCTTTCCGTGACACAAAACGAGTATGCTTGAACATCGATCATAGTTTTTTCCTTTCCAATGTTGCTTCAAGTCATCTTCATGGGGATGGTATAGTTTGTCTTGTGTAACCACAATGAATGGCCTCCAATGTAGATCGGCTTAATACATGTAAGGGTTGGACAGTTTAATAGTTCATTGCATTCTGATATGAAATTACTACTAATTTATACTCTAAATGTCCATAATTTTGGTACATCTTCTTGGGCCATTTGACTAATCTCAGTTCACAGAGTATAGTTTCATATTAAGCATTAACAACAAGAGACTAGTGAGTAGTCACAGTGTTTAGTATAAAAGCAGCTAATCGGTGTGATTAGCACAGTGGAAATATCCAATCACAGTGTTCGATAGCAAGGGGAGAGAGCGAATCACAGTGACGAAGAGAGAGCTAAACATATTCCTTCCATCCTAAAACGTATACATGTACATCTCTCCAGTACCTCTTTAACCAGAGACATCACCACATCTTCACCACATTCAACCTCTTCTGTCCTATTGGCAAACGTTGATCAAACCAATCTATGATGGATATTAGGAAGAGCATGCACCCAACAAGACTATCGGCATGTACCACAGTGCAAATTAAGTGAAATATTGATAACCATAATATAGACTGTGCACTGGCATGCCTTTTAACTGTAAGCTCATATATGATTGGCACCAATAAGCTGATCTAGGATAATGTTCCGGTGTCCTTACATTAGACTTCCTCTTGCATGCATGTGGCAGGTGTTTAAACATCCACAAGGGCATTCATCAGGCAGTAACAGATGACCAAGAATCCCACTGAAAGTACTGGCGACTGGCGAGTACTACTATGGTTTAAAAACCACGTTTGTTTCCTGTAGGCAATGAGGGATATGCCATCATAGGAGCCCCTGCATGAGTGGATGTTTAAGTCAAACCAAATCGAATGCAGTCATAGGAGTCTGAGAGTAATGTCTGCCGTCACCAATGTAAGGGAAAGAGAATGGCGATGAACGAAACAAGTATCAGCACCATAGCAAAGTAGAGAGCTGCAGAACCAAAGAACACATTTGCCAAATAGTATTATACTGTTAAAATGGGGTCCTTAAATATTCGACACAATATCACCCTCTTGCCTAAGGTTTCTCTCATACTTTGTTGTAACATACATCAGTCTTGTTCTTTTTGACACATTCTGTCCCACGCCGGGTGAAATATTTTCAAAAGATAACTGAAGCCGTCCTTGTAGTGTTTGTGAATCAATAAAAAAAACACTTGGACCTCTTGGATCTACATTTCCCGCCTTTTTTCAATGACAGAAATGGCACAGACGTCAACCCATGTAAAGTGAGTACGGCAGCGTCTGCAGTAAACAGTAAATGCCCTTCACACCTCCACGGAATCCAAAATAGGGCTTTCATCGTTCTAAAGGCTGTGTGCTGCTGTATAGTGCACTCCTTGCACAGACAGAATTTGGGCAGCACGTGTAAGGGGTCCTAATATCCAGGTAAACAACACTGCTGACATCATTATCTCCGGCCACCAGGGGGCAGGAAGGACAGCTTACTCTGAAGCGGTCCTTCCCTCAGACTGAAGCAGGACAGCATCCTATTGCTTTTCCGGAAAGGTTTCTGTAGTGTTTAGCCGTTGGTCCTTTAGTTCCACCGGGTTCTTTTGTAACTGATTGTATCTCTGAGGCACATTCGCCTCGGACAGAAAGGGCCTTCATCCAGCAGACTTGGACCGGGAGTTTTGTCTTTTTTTCCTGTTTCTTCTAAGGGTAGAAGTGTCCTCAGAAGATCCCTTTGGCGATTTTCAGACCCTTCTGTTTCATGCGGGGCAGTGTGGAGCTGGCAACACTTTTGGCCCTGCCTGTCTTTGATGAGCCTCGCTTTTTCAAAACAAAGTCATAGTTGGCAGTTGAGTTCATGGCATAGAAGACGTTGGCATTGTCTGGTATCCGCAGCTCTGCGGGGAAAACATTTACAAACGTATATTTAGTTATCGTTAGTGGTAGCCAATCATAAACAAGGGAATGATCACATGGATGGACAGTACTTAATGGCCCAGGCAGTGATAAGAAATTGATCAGCGACCTTCAAACCCCTACCTTTATCGTCTGAAATTTTCTGCATCAGCTCATAGTCTTCCGTTTTCTCTCGCTCCACGTTGTGTTTGACCATGGCTTTCCTGATGACGGCTGGGGTCTTGTCTTGACTGGTCACCTGCACCACAAGAATCAAGGTTGAATTCTTACGTTTGTATAGCCGATTATTGGTGCATTAACCTCGACTGACCGAGAGAGATCATGTCATTTGTGCATGAAAACATCCCCACCGCTCCCTCAACTTCCTCATCACGTGTCGTTGAGGGAGTTCTCCCCCCAGGCCCTCACCAGTATGCTCTTGTACATGTTCCCGTTCTCCACGTCCAAGCTGACGCGGATGATGCAGCAGTCGTCCACCTGCTGGTTGTAGAGGGGCAGGGAGAGGTTAGAGTAGTTGGACACGGCCGACACGGAGCGCTTGTGGGAGCGGGCGGAGGGGACGGGCGTGGAGGAGGAGACGGAGGTGGACGAGGCGCTGCTGGAGCCTGAGCCCGAGCCCATCCCCGAGGTGTCCAGGGACGACAGGGAGGTGGACTCCCAGAACTACGGAGAGACAGAGAGAGCCGTCACCCACCGACGACAGACTTGGCACGTTGTGCTACTTCACTGCCACACAGTAAGAGTACGGGAGCATGGATGATTTTGAACAAGAATAAAGGTGAATAAAGGAACATGGATGAAGGTGAAGGCTGAAGACAGAGAGTGACAGCGAAAGAGAGGGGTACAGTGGAGGAGACATCTAGTTCTGAGCAGAGCTGCTAAGCCAGCTGGAAGAGTTCATGTACCGTAGCGTTTGGATCAGGAGTCTGGCCCTCTTTCCCCAAAGCGGAGACAGAATGTTTTACTGAGGGTGTAGATGTCTACAGAAGGGAATTAAAGCCACAGTCAACCATGAGAAACAGAAACCACAAGGCTTATCCCACAAGGCCAATTGTTAATTTAAGATACAATATCAGTGATTATGACTTGAGTCAAACAATGGCCAACAGTGAATCCTCACTGTGCCTCATAATCTCAACCACCGTCCACTAAATCCAATCAGTGATCACTGATGAAAATTAAAGTTAAAAAAATAAAGGACAGAAACTGCAACCATGGCAACGGCAGATAACTGAAAGTGACTGCGTGGGGGGAGTTATGATTTCCTGTTCCTTCTCACCTTCCTCTCGTGGCCCTCTGGTGAGTCGGACAGGAAACCGGGGTTAACGTCCTCCAGATCGGAGCCACTGGAGCCAATGCTAAGTGCGTCACCGCTGTCCCCTCCCCCTCCCTGGTACAGCCTGAAGTGGGTCTGGTCGAAGGACTTGGAATGGGAGCTTCCTGCACTGCTGGCGCTGGCCTCGGTCAGCTGGCGACTGGAGAGGAGGAAGGAAGAGGCGAAGACGGATTAGGTGAGGGGTGCAAGGACTCTGTTTGGAGCTGGTCGACCATCCGTGGGTCCATGCAGGAGTGGTTTGGGTCGAGGGCTGTGGGACTTACTCGCTCCAGCGCTTCATTATCCCCCCGTTCTTCTTGGCTCTGAGAGTGTTGCTGGCATACTCTGACAGCGGCTCGATCTCACAAGACTGAGTGTAGCTGAGGGGGCATCGATACAAATATGAAAATCCCTTCAGCGTTTTCCACAGAAGGTCATATTCACACTTTGAGGTAAAAGAGTAACCCTGGTCGTCAACATTCAAGATGGCACCTTCCCCCTCCTTCCTCACCTCTCCGCTTCACTGAGTCTCTCCACCCCTGAGAACCACTCTCTGAAGAGGCTGTCCTGGGTGAAGCTGTAGTTGTTGGAAGCCAGCTGCAGCAGCTTGATCTGGGCGATCACCTCAAACTCCTGCACACAGAAACAGACGAGGCTTCAGTCTCAGCCACCCTGGACTGCCTTTTTGCAGCTCGTTTTACAAGCTTTTACAAGTCGCAAAATCGTCTCGCTCTCGTACCTTTCTCCGCTTCTCAAAGTTGATGAGGCCACCCTGAAATAACAATGACAAAACAAATTAATTAATTATATTCTGTGCAGGTTGTTCACGTTTCAAGATATCATTTACTCATAATAGCAACCAGTAGAGACCGGTCATGGGTTATTACCTCCGTGTAGTCCTTCATGGCTGTGTCCATCATAACTAGGTCGGTCAAAAAGGTGCCCAGGTAAGGAATGGTCCCCTGCATCACCCCCTGTCACAGACAGTGATTAGACGACAAAATACGCACACTAAACAAGCAATGCCCAACTCTCACCACAAGAGGGCGACATGACTACTACAAACACAGATCAGCCACCAGATGGAGCCATGAATTCGACACGTCTATGAACTCAGAGCTTGAGCGCTCACGGTATTTTTGAGGGTATTTACATTGGGTCACATTCCATGTGAAAACTATGAATTCCTGCCCTCGGTGGACTCACCAGATCTCTCTGCTGTTGGTGTCTCCTCTGAGCTCGTTTGGGGTTGATTTCCAGAGTGGCAAACTTGGAAGTTCCCTCCTGCCAAAAAAGGGGAGAGAGTTTCAGCTTATTGAAAAAAAATAATGATAACAATAAACAGCAAGAACCAGGGACATTGAAATTGTGCGTGCTAATAATTCTTTTTAAAAGTAAACACATACTTTGTAAGTAGTTAGGCATTGATGAACTGCTTAGTCAGAGGAATTAACTCTGTGAATTACCACACTATTTTTGTAACCTTAGTCATGTTAGGAATGACGCATCATGAGGGAGATTCTTCACCCTGAGTAAGCTGAGCTGACAGATCTACGTAGCTGTGCCTGGCCCCTACAGATACTACAGGGAGGGAGGGTGTGCTAGAAGTGGGGATATCGCTTCCACCCACGCACATCTCCAGGGTGGGGTTATCTCTACCTGCCAACAGTCTATGACATCAGTGGGGATTCCCTTGGGGTAAGACCTGGTTCCTCCCACAACTGTGCCTTAAGTGCTTAACTTTGTCATCCAGCACCCCAGGGACGCGTTGTCATGGAGATATATGAACAGGCCAGGAATGAAAGCCCCACACCTCAGCCAAAGTACCCATTGTTTTTAATGCCATATCAATTCAAGGGTAATTTGTGGGTTAAAGTGTAACATGCACATCATTACATGCCTGAGGAATAGAACAGAAACCCGTCTAAACATGGATTAAGGCAAGTCATTTGTTTTGTTTTGCATTGGCTGTGGAGATCCAGAGATATGCAGTTATATTGGGTCATCCAGACAAATTTCCTGTTGACCTTTGTCTGTAACGAGCCTGCTATTAGAGAGCCGCATCCCCATAAAAATGTTAACTCACCTTGACTAAGAGCTCTCTGCTCAGAGAGTAGTTGTTGTCGTCTGAGAAGATCTCGGACAACTCTCTGAAGGTGCGGAAATTCTCCCTATGGGCAGAATAATGTCAAGAAGTGAGACGGCCGTCAACCTAAAAGCATTTAGTGTTCTACTTCCCAGCTTGCAGACACACCCCAGCCAACGCCCCGGTCCCCGGAGCCCCCCCTCACCTGGACACCTCGTCCCAGGTCCTCTTGAGCCGGTGGAGGGAGTTACACTGCAGGGCGGAGAGGATGGCTCGCAGGGACGAGAAGTTCTTCAGGATCCGACATTCCTGAACGGCAAAGCGCACAAAAACAGACAATGACCACCGGTCGCATTGCCATGGTCTGAACAAAAAGAAATCGACTGGATGCTGGAACCGTGTATGGAGAAGGTCCGAGAGAGGAGGCCCAGAGAGGGCAGCCTTACCCGGGCCACCTCGATCCAGCGCTCCACTAGCCTGGCTCTCTGGGTGGGCTTCAAGGTAGGGTTGCTCAGGCAGGTGCTGATGACACAGTTGGTTACGCAGTTGAACTGGGCCACAGTAGCTCTGATGGTGGGGGCCAGGTGCTCCTTCCCCTTCTTGTCCCTTTGGGACCAGATCCCCCCCAGGCAGTGGTATGGGACCACCTTCTTGAACAGGTCCTACAAGGCCAGGCAGAGGATTAACTCACGGAGCGTTCAACCTTAGAGAAGAATGACCTCTCACGAGTGTACGACTACTGACAGAGTCAGACCGAATGGGGGGGAGAGAGGCCTCACCGCGTCCATGAGTGTAAACTGCTCCGCGACCATGATGGGGTCGAACGACAGGAAGTTCAGGCCAGGAACCTCGTCCTCGAAGCCGCTCTCTTCCTGTGTGGCGAAGGGGCAGCCGATATGCTCCACTGAAATAACAACAGAGGCCGATCAGCATATCTCTCTCCTCGCGCTACCTCTTCAGTCATTCACACACACACACACACACACACGCACCAAAACATGAGTACTTCTGAGGCCCAGTCGGTCCAGAGTCGGTTCTCTCACCGTCAAGGTCCGGCTCACACTGCTGCCGGTGGTGGAAGTGGGCCAGCAGGTTGCGAGCGCGCCGCTCCAGGTCGGAACCGGGGAAGTGCAGGCGAAGGTAGGAGAACAGCTGGTGTAAACATCCGTACTCCGGAGGGGTCCAGAAGTCCTCAGAGTACTGGTCCAGCCACGCCCCCAGGATGGAGGAGACGGTGCTGCGGGAGAGAGGCAGATCGTAAGATGCACTGGGACAGCGTCGGAAACACATCGGATGTCTTCCCTCCGGGAATGCTGCGGTCCCACAACACCCAGTTGCGTGATCGTGCTTATAGAAGAGCCTTACTTCCTCCGCTCTGTGCAGTCCTCCTGCGAGAGTCTGCTTCCGTCTGCCGTGGACTTGTTCTGCAGCTTGGCATACCTAGGACACGGAAACCCACAGGTTTCTCAGCAAACACCAGGAAGCTAGCAGGGGCTAGGCTTGTGTGGTTCTACTGTGTGCTGGCGGAGGCGCGCAGGTGTGTGCTTGGCGCGTATCACTCTACCTGTTGAGCAGGAGGTCCAGCACCTGCTTGGTGGAGGCGAAGGAGCGGTAAGTGCAGAGGAAGATGGTGACGTAGGTGGAGTCCTTGCCGCGGAACGCCAACACCATGTACTCCACCAGCCGCTCCAGGGTGCCCGCCTTGATGGTGCGCACCTTGCAGGTCTCGTACAGGCTGAGGGCGGAGTCCGTCTCCACGCCCAGCCACCGCTGCCCCTTGCTGGCCGACTGGTGCAGCTGCACTTTCCTCAGGGTGATGGTGAAGACGGCTCCCTCCTCGGCCTCCTCGCCGATCTCCTGCGTCGAGCTCTGGGGACAGAGGCGAGGGAGAGGTGAAGACGCGGCGGTCCTCGGCGACGCAAACGCACCGCGAGGGGGGGGGAGCTGCTGCGTCGTTTTTCATCTTTTGGCGCCCGCGGACTCTCGTCCGATATCTCTCTTTTATGACTCACACGTATTACAAACGCTGTGTGTGTGTGTCTGTGCGTGTCGATGAATAAATCACAATGCGGTTGTCGGCAAACAGAGGTTGCTAGATACCCGACACAGTTGTATGCTTGTGCTTTACAACAAGGAATTAACACAAGCTGCCCGCCGAATGAAAGAGGCCTCTGTACCAACATTTCACTGTTGTCACCATTTGTTTGTCCACCAACATGGAGAAAAACACTGAGATGCAGACAATACTGCTTTTATACATTTAGCCACAGTCTGAACTCGGTTTCTCAGAAACCTTTCAGTGATGAACCCCTGCCTTCGACCCAGATAGAGGTGAGCATGGTTTCGATTAATTAAAAAAACGCATTGAAAAGGTACTGGTATGTGGTCTTGCATGCCGGTGACATCAGTCAGACCTTTACTTAGGCCTTGACTTGTTACTTTACTCCTCAGGTTTCACCCATCCTTTCAGCCCTTAGTCACACACTCCCTAACCTTCCATCGCAATGCAACAGTGTTATGATTAAGTTTCTATGGCAGCAGTGCTGAGTCAAAATGCAACTGAAATAGATGCTGTTCATTGCACTTGTGCAGGAACCACATCTTTTTAAACCAGATCTCCCAGAGCTGTTGTTTGCGCTCTTGCGTAACACTGGTGTGTGACTGTGTGAAAGTCTTCAAACACACGGAGACCTTGGGACCAGACAGTCGCAGCAGGTCTTATCAGTGGAGGCACACAGGCCCTCTTGTTGCTATCATCAAACCAAACACAAAACACAGCTCTCCTCCAATAGGTGGACTTGGACAATCCGCAGACCCCGAGCCACCCCTCCCCTCTCTCTCTCTCTCTCTCTCTGTCCCTGTCTCTCTGTCGCTAGTACATTGGGTTTTCATGATAAAGAACTGGAGAAATCACGAGGGAATCACATCCCAATGCCTAGAACCAGTTTTAATGAACATGTCCGATGGTGGATATACATTCTCATGTAAACAGTGGTTGACTGCTGGTGGCCTGGGGTTTGGCAGGGCAACACAGGGTCTATTCACATCTTCACTATGGAAATGGAAATGTCAGGGAAGTCTCCGAGAGAGCCCCCGGAAGGGGGGGGGGCGCGTTACCATGGAAACGAGAGGGAACTCCCACGTAACCACAGGAACAGGGCCGGACGGGTCCGGGAAACGGTCATCCAAGCAAACATCTTCCCCCATGCCACTCTGGCGAGTCACGGGTCCCCCCGATGCCTGACTCACAGCTTAGTCCTCAGCTACTTGTACACACAAACAGATCAAACGAGATACCAAACATGGGTCTCTCAGGCGCCACATGGCATCCTGCCTACCTCGGTAATGTGTCTGTCTAACAATAGCGGAGCAGGCTGGGTTACAGTCCACCTTATTTGATTTAGACGGCACCTTTCACCTTATGTTGGGACACGCTGGAAGTCTCCACTGAGAGGAACAATAGCATACTCAGATTAGAAGACTCTTGTTTCTCTTGTTTAAGGAAACCCCCGATTCAAAGGTGAAAGTAGATCTCAAATGGAAATTCCTCATGCAAAAGGGGAAACGTGGGTTTGGAAAAAACACAAATTGCGTATTAGAAAGTAAAATCTAGTGACCGAAAGGTTTGTTTAGAAGCCCTAGAATATCTGACATATTTGTGTAAGCAGCGAAACCTTCTGTAACATTTGCATGGGTGTTACAAATTGACTCTTTAATGCGAGACTGCGCCAGAATTCAACTTCTGTGGAGAGAAAAAGCAAGTCAACAAGGACTATGCTTGAATGTCGACATTTATCAAGTTGCCTACTTTTCCTCCCGAAACTGTGATACTATAGATTAATGGCAAGTAGCCTTGTCTACAGAGGAAGGAATGGGGGAGAGAGAGAGAGAGAGAGAGAGAGAGAGAGAGAGAGATAGAAAGAGAGATGGAGAAGAAGAAAAAAAAGAGAGAGAGAGAGAGATAGAGAGAAAGAAAATTCAGAAGCTCTCATGGCCACACAGACAAAGCAGTGGTTGATCTTTGGACTCTAAACTGTGTAAATAGATAAGTCCATCTTGCAGTCAATTGAACAACAGCAAACGGTCAGTTCTATACAAAAGTCAGTATGTGGCAGGGGTCACATGAAAGGCCACAAACACAGTGGGCTGCATCCAGTACACTGGTAGCCCGGGCTAGATAATAGATGTTTTGATGAAGATCATCATCATGTTTATAGCACAGTTGCTGAGGGACTGTCCCATGGAAAACCTGAGAGAAACCTGAACTAAAAAAAGAGTAAACAAATACAAAAGAACAATAGTGCAGTCCATTATGACCCTCTAGCAAAGGCCACCAGCTTCCTCTCTCATACAATGAGTGTTGACAATGATATTGGCCTCTACTGTTCAGGGCACTATGGTCTACATCGGAGAGGACATTTATTCGGACAGAGTTCAAAGTTATGGTACATGTAGGCTCGATCTAGTCCAGTCCTCTACTGCGCTTTAGCCTAAAAGGAGACAACCGGTAATTTGGCAAACTTTGAATAAAGTAATTTTCCAGGCTCCCGGCCTAAACATTCCAACCAATGTCTGTTTCTCTCATTCGAAACTCCCTAAACCTGAGTGCCCTTCTGCCTCTCTCCACTTCTCTCCCCCTTTCCTTCTTTCTCCCTTTTCGGTTCGAGTGAGATGCGATAACAAAAGCTTCTCTGTGTCTGTGTATCTACAACACCAGCGTCAGTTTCTTATTTAAGGTCTCACGTCGAACTTCCGGGGATCCTGTTTTTAGGATATCATCAAACAGAACAATGGAGTCCTTCAGCGCAAATCATAATTTGTAAAACAGATATAACAATTCAACTAATGCAAACATATATCTAAAGAAATACACACATAAACCCGATTAACCAGGTTAATTAGCTTGAACTTGGATGGGCATGTTGTTATGCAAGGATGTGCACGGCAATCGGACGCAGGCCTAAGGAGCAGTGACGTCATCCACTAGTCAATTTACTTGTGGGTTCTTGTGTGGCAGTGACCTTTCAGAATATCCAAGCAGCAACCAGCCTGTTAGAACCTTGTGAATCCACGATCTGAGTTCAGAGGGGCCCTCTAAGGGTTTAACAATAACCACTGGCTGAAGTGCTCTATAATTACACACAACTGAACCACAGAATCGGCCAATGTTCTGTACTGTATACATCGAGAACCCCAACAGAAGGAAATGAAAGCCTATGATTGTAAACCAAGCCTTTTGCTTAGCCCTGTGAACGGGACGGATTAAGCATTAGGTAATTGTGTTACTGGAGAGGATTAGATTAGGGGAGAGAGGGGGTTATGGGTAAAAGAGACAGATATGCCCTGTCCAAGCTTGTGACAAGCATGAAGGAAACAAACTGTCCTCAAAGACATGCCTTTAATGTCTGATCTCACAGTCTGGACGAGAAGACTCCTCTGATCAACTTCAAAACACACCCCAGCAACTGCTGTAAGTTAGCACCATGCCAAGAGACAGACCTTCAAGAGGGTCCCGTAAGGATTCTGTCCTCATATGAAGCCTGAAAGAGAGGCCTTATATAAAGCCGACAAATTTGATTACTCATACCCTGTGTGTGTGTGTCTGTGTGTGTCTGTATTCAACAGCTCAATAAAGATGGCACCGGATGAATACAATTCCTTTTCCAGTTAAATGTATGTGTCCTTTACTTATCTTTTTCTCCAAATATATCACAAAGGTGGCCCCAGGACTGACATATTTAAAGGTTTTTAACATAACAATTTGAATGTTAACAAATACACAATGTTTTTTCCACATTGTGATTTTATACAGACTAATGTAATGGGACAATCCAGCTGACTACACGTACTGACCGACAAATAAGCGATTTTGTTCCATCTTCATCTTACCTCAAACAAAGGTAGGTCTGGGTCCAAATGTGTAAAGCTGTGAAGAACAACCGGGCTCTCGTCCTCGGTAACCTCCAGTTTCACCCCATCCCAGATATTGCGCACCCTCCATGTCCCGGCATCAAACATCTCCTCGAGGTATCCCGATTTGACGTTTTGTGCTTCGTACTGCATCCTCATAACATAAACCATTGACCCTGGTTACGACAATAACTACAACGCTATGCAGTCATCCTCTGTTCTCGACCTCCACTTACGGGAGAATGCAACACCAAACGGAGAATTTGAAGCGCCCTGCTGTATACGCACGGGGGCTGTTCATGACTCAGACGCGGAAAGTTCCTCAACGCTCCTCCTTCCTTCTTACGAGAATATCGGCAGCCGATCCCTTCCGTCGACATCTACTCTCTTAAAAGAAACCACGTTGTTGTACTACAATAGTAACACCCCTACTACTACTATTCAGTAAAATATACAGAGGCCATCCACAAAGCTATGCGTTTACGACTCTTCGATGTCCACTATGAGAATACTAAATAATATACTACTATAATAAAGTGGTATGTTGCCTACCTAGTCAACTTAAACTCCAAAACTTGAGGTGAAGGAACAAAATAGATAACTATCCTATAAATTAATGGAATGAGACAAGGGTTTGAGGTTTTAAAGAGATTTACACGGTACAATTAGGCTACAACATAGCATAGTTGCCAATTATTTCTATTCTAATATGCTGTTGATTGAGACACGACCAAAAACCCGTCCGGCACTCCCCCCTATTGGTCAAAATGAGTTTACAAGAGGAGCAGCAACTAACCTTGAATATTTATGATGAAAATATTTTTACTAAATCAGTGCTTACAGTATAACATCCTTTTATTACATTTTCTGCCTATTCCCACCATTTGCTTGAGATAGAGATTAACAATCTGCAACGCTTCATAATAAAACATTTCTGAATTGCAGCTGTTTGAAAAAGGGAAAGAGAGAGACAGAGACCAAATTAGAGAGAATGCGGGACAGAGAGAGAGAGAGAGAGACAGATAGAGAGAGAGAGAGGGTGCGAGACAGAGAGAGACAATAAAAATGTGAGAGGGGCAAAGAGATAGAGAGCATTGGCTAAATTCTGCTGTCAGCCTACAGGTTGCAAGCAGTAGGCTGCAGTGCAATCACTCGAGAGAAACTGCTACATCTCATCCTCAAGTGATTTAACCAAGGCACTGCTTCCATTTGTCAGCCTCTTGCAAGAATCGATAAATAACTGAGTTTGTTCTGCTTTGGCACCGGCAGATACCCCAACATGGTTTACTGCTCCCTGTGGAGGGTGAGCTCAACTCTGGTGCTCACACACCTGCGCCTGTGCACACACACACACACACACTCACTCACGCACGTTACTTACATGCCCTCAGGCACACAAACACAAAACAGACAAGACACGTATGGAAACAAACACTAATACTGTGACTATGTTAAAAAATACAGAAGGTTACATGCTCCACTTTACATTGTGCAAAAAGTATGTCACCAAATAGGAAGTCATTGCAAGATAAGCGACAACATATTGAGGACAAGACGTTGCCTAACCACAACCCCCACCACACGTCGGAAAAGTCAATTCCTACCTGTCTATCTGCCGCTGTGTGTTTGACGTTGCTCAACACAGCCCGGTAGACAGACCCGGTCCTACGGCGGCCTCCATTCAACAGTCCACACGTCCACGGAGCCAGCCACATCACTGCTGCCTTCACAACCAGGACCAGGGCTGAATATGCTTCAGATCAGACCAGAATCACGAGACTCAAACAGGGTTCAGGGTTCAATGCTCACTTCACCCCTTCCTCCTGCCTTCCCAAACCTCCGCCCCAGATTGGGTGACCACCTCAGGCCCACTCCAAAGAGTATTGACTTTAACAGCTGTGTCAACACGAAGAGAACAGAACAAAAAAACATTAACTTCTGCTAAAAAACTGCCATTCCAAAAAGCTCATCCGTGTCTTTCAGAGCTAATGTTGAACAACCGCAACAAGGAATAGTCGCTTTATGACTTCTGAACTGAAAATGAAAGTGAAGTATGGACAAATGTATCTCCCTGAAATACCCTGGGAAGTTCCAAATGATTTTGTGCCAAATAAAAACGAAAATGGTTGAGGACAATACATATGGAGTCAAATTATAAAGGGTTTTGTATGAAAAATGTTAAAGTATAGGCTTTGGCTAATCTGGATTACGCAATTTCCATGCGAATCTGGGCAGTTTTCCACAGGCCTATAGTCTTTTCCATATGTTTCTCACAGTTGAATTGAACCGCTGACAAAGACATCATGTTTTATGAGATTTCATGTGAACATGAAGTCAAGTTAAACAAAACATCCAGCGAGTCACATCAGATAGAGAAACCTCCCCCAAACAGATGGATATTTGGGAACCTCCGATTCACACACGGTGACATAACTCCCCGAGCCACAACCCTCCTGACTACCTGACAGAGAAAGCCGGCTGGAAAAAGACACTGGATTTATTGCTTTCCATTATTTGAAGCTGCGGAGCCATTCTGAGGCAGTCCGAGCTCAAAGGCCTTGGCATTTAGAAAGAAACACACTCCCTCTCTCTCTTTCTCTCGACAACTCTATACCAACTGCATCCAACTGTGCTCCTTTTGAAAAGCAATCATCTTGAGGCAGCTTCACAATGGCCAGTGGAGACAGTCTATCTACCAGCAGGGAAATGCATGGTCTTTGTGATAGGGTTTGGACTCAAGACCACAAGCAGGAAAACATCCTAATTGGAAATGTCTCCAGTGCAAGAAATCTACAAGGCAATTACGCTGTTCAACAGATAGCAGGAAATGATTAGCGACCAGTGTGGTCAGCGACTATTGAGAAGAGCCACCAATAAGTCAGAGTAGATACAAGGAGGGTGGGAGCAGGAATTTGCAGTCAGAGAAAAACAGCTGACACAAGGAAATAAAGAGATACACTTGTCACATTAAGATAACAAGAGAATGCCACCAACCACACTTCCACAACAACTGAAAAAGTTAGAGACGCAGAAAAGAGACAGACTCCTAGACTTTTTCTCCATTAGCAAAGACAATCTTCTTTACAAATCAGCAGTACAGCGGGCATGACTCGACATGTATGAACAGAAAACATTTGGTGTATTCTCCATGGGGATATGGTTGCCTAAGGTGTTTCCAGAGTGACACACACAACAGCTGAACAACCACACATGTCAGTGCCAGCCTTACAGAGAGTGACACACAACAGCTGAACAACCGCACATGTCAGTGCCAGCCTTACAGAGTGACACACAACAGCTGAACAACCGCACTGGCTCGAGAATAGCAAAACAACCAATTGAACTCAAATACCAACCAATATGTTCAACTTAATTTTTTAGACAGTCACATCCCTATGTCCCTCCTTGATTCATATACTTGAACATACAATACTATGAACATACAATATTATACATGCACAATAAACTGATCTATGCACACTCCTACGATATTCTCTACAAAACACACATCCACAGTCATCTGCCTACCTCATCCTTCATTCCTCCCACACATTGGTCAGCAATGCACTGCAGAAATACTAACGAATGTACGTAGGCAGAAAAACGCTCCAAATATCCCCGGATTGAACAGTGCGCGCTTGCTTACCAGGTCTTCCAATATTGTGACGGGAAAATCAAACATGCACATCTTGACGGGCTGGGCCAGGGCTTTGTGCAGACTGAACAGGGACTTGGTCTCCATGCTGCTCAATCACAGACACTGAGCACTGAGGACGGAGGTTCCCGCGACAACGGATGGCTTGTTCGCACTCGCATCAAATACAAAAACAGGAACTCCGCACAGCTAACAGCACAAGGGCTTGGACTGCCTCTGCCTCCCACTGAAGACGGGGAAGAATATTTTTCTGAAAGAGAGACCCCCCTCCCCTCACTGGCTTCTTCTACTCTCTCTCTCTCTCTCTCTCTCTCTCTCTCTCTCTCTTTTCAGCATCAGAGTGTCTCTCACAAGGGAATGTCTGTACTCTGAGCAGCTGCCCTCTCCTTTCTCTCTCTTTCTTTCTTTCTCTCTACCTCTCTCTCTCTCTCTCTCATTTCATCTACATATGAAGGTATAAACTCTCAGAATACAGCTGCAACATCCTACATCTGTTTGCCTGACTTACTGTAGCACTAAAATGTCACAATAATTGACCACAACTTACGTAACCTCCTGCTGAAAGCAGAACAAAAACAGAACCTTGAAATGAAAGGTACAAAGCAAGCCAATTCCTCTCCGACTCCGTCCTCTGACAGTGTTGCCGGGAGCGACAAAACGACACCAGGAGAGACGGGCCAACTTGAGTTGCTGAATACACGAATGCAGCCCAAACATTCTCGATCTAACATAAGTATCCCTATGCATCTTCACATTTTGAGTTGCTTTTAAGCTCCTATGGAAGTGAGCGTGGGAGGCAGACTTATAGAGTACTTATAGAGGTGAAATAGGACCATGGTCCACACATTTTTCCAACTTGAAGCCATCTTCTCTAGACTCTGCCTGAGGCATCAAGCCATCAAACAGACGGCAGAGCTAAAATGAACTACATGATATGTAGGTCATGCAGCAGAGCTTTTACCCCAAAACAGCTAAAGTGGTTCTTACATGATTAGCTTAAGTTTTATTTGACCTCAAAGAAAACTCTATGGACCTCATTTACAATTAAGAAAACTGACATTGTTTTGCAAATGAATTAGGCTATTTGTTTAATGTGATTAATGGCTCTGGCCTTTGATATAAGCCATAATGAAGATGAGTCATTTAGGCAACCATGTTCAAAAGTGATTGGTGTGAAAATAATGAATTCAGTGCTATCATGACAGCGAGAAGGGCTCGAGCACCGAGAAGTGTTTTCACATGCAGAGGCTGTCCCACACTTGAATACTGTAGACGATCAGTTGTCATGGAAACTGTAAGGCAAAGCTGTTCGCTCCTGGGGTTGAATTTATAGCTACATGAGAGTCCTGCCTTAACCGTCAGGACAGGAAACCTCGCTGTAAAGCTACAGTCCACTTCCTGTACAACAAAGACAGGACAGGGTGGTATACTCCCACACCTCAAATTAAATATGGCCAGTGTTCTCGGTCCCCTACACGTCGTGCTGGTTTGGCTGTCCGCGCAACACAACAGAGACACTACGTTTTAGATTCTCTATTTCAACTCAGCTGCCTGGTATCCCAGCGCTGTTCCGTGTGCAGCTCAAGATTCGAGTTCAAATCTCAGGTTCCTGTCACATTCCATCTGTGGAAGAGAGTCAGAAACCCGTGCAGAGATGAAGTCGAGCGCTTTCGAATTTCTTTCGGTTGGGAAATTGCAAATGACATGCTTCATAAAAGCTGCATTGGAAACTGATGAGAATGTGTGTGATGATAGAATACTCACTTTCCCAAAAGACATGTAGGCCTAATTGGAAGAAAACGTAATTTGACTGATTTCGTAGATAAATCAATGTTCTGGTGCTCAACAGTCCACAAGGTAGACATTCCTGTTTGTAGGTAGGAACACCTCCTGCACCATCCGGCAAAAGCCAATCTTACTTTGCATTCCTGCCCTAGTCAAAAACCATGCTACCATGGTTGCAAATTTATTCCATGATTTAAATATGAATTATAAATATAATATTTTATTTAAATGGGGTGGCTAAGGTTTTTTCTTCTTTTAGGACTTTCTTTGCCACGCAAAAGATCATTTGAGACCTAAACAATAGAGGTGCCCTTCCCTCGGCCTCTGAAGGCCAAAGAGCTATTTCAAAAAGGATATTTCCTAGAGAGCTTGACTTCCTAGCCAAGAGTATCCCAGTGGCTATTGTTAATGGTTCTCAGTACAGCCTTACAGAGTTAAAAACAGCAGACCGGGAGACCAAATTAGAGAGAGGGAGAAAGACGGAGAGAGAGAGAGAGAGAGAGAGAGAGAGAGAGAGAGAGAGAGGTACTCAAGCAATGGTGCTCTGTCTGTGTAACCCCTCCAGACATAGGGCAACTCTAGGAAATGCAGGATATGCTTTTAAAAGTACATGGATCCATCAAACTCAGTTAAAAGTGTATTTATTGAGATTCACTGTAACTCCATCTTGAGGCTAATTTGTCCAGCTGATCTTCAATTGATAGTCTAGCATGCATTTGGTACCCGACCCTGCTAGGTGCAATCCTATTGGCTCAATTAGGCCTACGCTACTACATAAATGTAAGGGGAAAGATCCTTACCTGTTTTTCCAGCATTATCATCCTCTCCGAGTCATGACCTTCGTGCAAAATGGGTCCCTAAATTCAGAATAGATTCCCTCGTCCTCTTCTCCCAACCGTTTTGATAGAAAATGATCCAAAGAAGATAGTATTCTATTTTATCTTACTGTAGAAGCAGATGTTTTAACCCAGCGAGAAATCTTGACATTGAATGCAGAATAGAAGCAAACAGGCTATATGCAAACAGCGATTATTATAATTTTGTGTGCCAAATTGTCAGATGTCATCGTCTTCAATAACGTTGGCGTGCAGTGCTCCAACCAACCATGCAAGCTGCACCAGCACGACTCACTTTATATCATTGTTTGACATTTTCAATACGTATAGGCTATCCAAACGTCCAGTTAATAAAATATGGGAAAAATGGCCAACTGCGTATCATAGACAGTATCATCTCGCTTGGATGTTGACTTGATAGCACATCTAGCTAACGTTTCGTACGGGACACGGAACGACACCGCTGCAATCGGGTGATGCAGCTGTTGTCATTAGCTACATAGCAACAAGGAAATGGGTACCACTCCGATGGATAACAATATATCATTGTCATACGTAATTGTTCAAATCATTGTATCTTCTGTCATACACCTATAACATTATCCCTGTTTGAGGAATCAACCTAACCTGAAGGCAGAGTTTCTCATTTGTACTCCTCCAGTTGGTGTTCTTGAATACATCCCTGACAGCGTAGCCTACTGAGCGTAGATGAAGCAAACGATGTTCTTGAACAAGTCCTTCAGCTGCATTGTGGGAGTTTATGTAAAAGCAAGATGGCAGCTGCCTGTGCACGAACGTTTAGTAAGGTCGCCTGGCAAATATTAGAGTCTCAATCATGCCGTCCTGGCAAAGTATTTCCCCTGGTGCCGAGGGCCTCGCTACATGGGTCGAGCCGAGCGTATGGAACGGCTGGTTCAGGATTCCGATCCAAATTGCTCCTTGCACCACCCCTGCGTGGTGGTGGCAGAATACTCGGATGTGCGTTTCTGCTGGGAGGGGGGATTGGTCTATACCAGACCATTAAGTTCTCTGTCCAACGACACCTTGCTGAAGAGGAACCCAAGGTAATATTATCTTATAATGAAGTTATACCATAGATTGTATGCAGTGTGCTACAGTGCTGTCGGTGTCATTAGCATTGCATTCACAGGTCTCTTTTTTCAGGCTTCTGGGGGGGAGATTAAATTGACCCTGTACCAGTACAAGACCTGTCCGTTCTGCAGCAAAGTTCGGGCATTTTTGGATTTCCATGGCCTGCCATACGACATCGTGGAGGTCAATCCAGTCATGAGAAAGGAAATCAAGTGGTCAACTTATAGAAAAGTGCCTATCTTGATGGTGAATGATGAAGTGGTAAGGACATGAGTCAGGTGTCTTGATCAGCATGAAGGGGATATGCTTGGCAGAGGCCAAACGAGTCGTACTAGTAGTGCAATGCAAACAAGCCATATGTTACACAATTATGCAGGTCAAATATGCCGAAAGGTTTAAAATGTTTATACTATGCACTACTATTCACTTGTGGGGTCTACTGGGAAATTTGAGGTCTGTTTGGATTTTGACAGCAATGTATATGTTCAGTTAATTTTAACTAAATTATTATTAGGTCATGGACTCATTGGAAAACATCATGTGGTTTCTCACTCTTGCTTTCATATTCTACAGCAACTGAATGATTCATCAGTAATCGTCAGCAGTCTAAAGACATACTTGATTAGCAAGTAAGTAGTTATGTCACAGCCGTATAGTCTTTCTTGGGTGTTTGGTTTTTGGGGGTGAGATGACTAGAAACTCTCTTTACCTTATCTACAGGGGGAAAACCATAGCAGATATTCTCGCCTGTTACCCAGAGATGAAGTCCACCAACGACCGTGGGAAGGAAGTGACAGAGTACAACAACAAGTACTGGGTGATGCTGTCCGAAGCTGAGGCCTCACTGCTGTATCCAGAGAAAGATTCCATGAAGTCAGTCCATAATGTTAGCTGGCAGATATCTGCCTGGTCAATCTCAACAAAGACAAATACATAAATGCTACATAGAATACAGTTTGGTTACAGTTTAGGTATTTTTTTCATCAGTTTGTCTTTCTGTGCCACTAAATCTATTACAGAGAGGAAATCAAATGGCGTCGATGGGCAGATGATTGGCTTGTGCACCTGATCTCCCCCAACGTGTACCGAACTACCGGAGAGGCCCTGGCTTCTTTTGACTACATTGTGCGAGAGGGCAAGTTTAGCACCTTTGAGGGATTCTGTGCAAAGTACGTTGGAGCGGCAGCCATGTTTGTCATCTCCAAAATGCTGAAAAGAAGGTGGGTGAGAGAGACTCCCGTGTCCTAAACACATTTTGGGACCACATCTACATCCGGACATTCGTAATAATCCAGCAACTTGCTTTGGAAATGTGTGTTGTTGCCTATGGCATCATCGTCTTGAACTTTTTATTCAGGCACAACCTGCAGGACGACGTGAGACAGGACCTGTACAAGGCTGTCAATGATTGGGTAGCAGCTATCGGGAAGAAGAGGAAGTTTATGGGTGGCAACCAACCCAATCTGTCCGACCTGGTAATGTCAATTTTGTCAACGTATTTGTTCACTCGTCTTAGTAAAAATGTAGATAATAATATTCATTTGATTTGTAACGCGCTCTCATTCAAAAGAATCTTAGATGTTTCTTTGTAACTGCTACTCACTCTTTGGCGGTTGTGACCCCCTCTGTAGGCAGTGTTTGGGGTCCTGAGAGTGATGGAGGGTCTACAAGCCTTTGATGACATGATGGAGAACACCAAGGTGAAGTTCTGGTACAAGCGCATGGAAAAGGCCACACAAAACCATGAGGGGAAGATTTGACCCCCCACCACCGCCCCCTAAAACATTGTCTATAGTGCATTCATTCTAACAGAAGATCGCCTCCAGGTCTCAGAGACTGAATCAGCAGGATATCACAAGATTGTATTTTGGAGAGGTTGTATCATGAATTATCCTTATAGGAGCTTCAACTGCTGCGATTTGACTAGGCGCAGGAAAGATGTTTAGTTCCCATATAAAGTTACTCATCTTCTTTCAATAGTTTACTTTAATAAACATGTAGCAAATGTAACAATTTAGCTTCTCGTGTGTTCCTGCCAAGCTGTGGTTGCCAGGGAAATCCATGTGTGCATTAGCAGCCATGAACTACTTCATGAAAGTATTGTTGAGCAAACAATTATATTGAAAACAATTAAACATAAACAATCTATTTTAGGTTGTAATTAATAAGTATGCTATTAATATCTATACATTTAATGATTGGAAAAGGTTCAATTTGATGTTTCTCAGTCCTATGAATCTGTAGGATGTTTTACATGGGACTCCCAACTTGCCATGTTGATGACCTGTTTCTCTTTTCTGTTCATTTCTTAATAGTACAATCATAAACCATTCCTGTACAATGTTCCCTTTGTACCTTACAGCAATGTAGTCAAACGTCTGGGTAAAAAGTTCTAGAAAAATCTACTTCAATAACAGGAAAACATCTTGAGAATGTGTATTGGTTGAACCAGCTCTTAAACATCTGCATCTCGAATCGTTTCCTGTAGCAGACGGCTGCTTCTCCCTGCTCAGTCCCCCACCAACTGACGGCAAACTTAATCAGTCCATTGGTTTATTTATTTCTCTTTCGATTTGTTATTGATTAGGGTTAGGGTCTTTGTTGGTCAAATAGGTGGATTGGATCTTCTAGATATGCACCGTCTTCTGAGTATGAATCAGTTGTTCTTGTATGTATGACATACACCACAATGCTCATACATGTAAAAAGGCTGAATACAATTCAGACAATGATTACTGTCAATGATTGATTATTGTTTTATAGGTTGTATGATGTATTTTGCACAAATATGTAAGCATTACATTCAATTTCCAGGAAGTATGTGACATACTGTACTGCTAACATACTTACTACTTTTCCTGATGTAAATGTTTATATTTCTGCAAATAACCTAGTTTAGGAGGTAATTCATAGAAAACTATCCAGATACTATAAAAACATAAATAACTAATCACTTCAATGTACACACATGAAAGGTGGAGATTTCATTCCATTATCAATCAAAACATTGACAATATGGCTTGAATAGTGAATGTCATGATTGATACATCTGATCTAAACATGGGAACATCCAAAATTAAACACAGAAACCTGTTCAGTCTAAACACTTTGTTTAAACACAACTTAAAATGCATTTGCCACATCTAAAATAATTCCTGCGAATATGGAGAACTAGCACAATATCTTGCGTCGCTGTGATTACAGTACATTCACCACCTGCTCCATAAGTAAAGCTTAAGTAACAGTACATGTGATCCTGCAGTGGGTCTAGCACACACGGCATAGGGAATAAAACGTCTAACATTTCAACCCCTTGACACAAACCTGTAAGGATTTACTTTGTGCGTGTGACGCGCACATCGCACGAGCGAAAGACAAGAGATATAGTGTATCGTTGCAGGCAGGCCTAACTTTACAATGTGCAAAGCCTAGTCTTATCAGCTCAGTCTCCCGACGTACTTGGGTCATGCAAGCAGGGTCCAACGGAGGCATCACTGTTTGTTCGGGGGAATCCCCTCGACTCAGGACCTCCAGAAAGAAGAGCTTAGCTGGCCTTTGGGGGGCAGAATCTGCCTGCTTCTTAATGAAGTCTGGGTGAAAGACAAAGTGATCACAGGGTTACAACACAGGTTTTGATTTCGACGCGTCATTTCAAAACGCTGTGGGTGGTTCTCTCACCTCAAGGAACTGCTTTAGTCTCATGACTGAGCCCATTTGTCCTGTGCTTGTGACAGCCTCAATCCTAAGGGAGTTAAAGGGTTTGTATTGGAAAAGCAAGTAGATTTATTCAAACAACATTGTTAAAATGTAAAACAACAGTTTTAGTGGTGCAATCATACCTTGGAAAGTACTCCTCTTTGATGAGCAGTAGAAGCTTCCAGAACTGCCCCTGGTACTGCTTCATCAGCGCATTCCCACAGACCTGAGGTGGAGCAGGAAGGAAGGCCAAAAAGATCATTTGGCTTGCCTTGACATACAGGAGCTAGATGTGGTAGACAAACAGACCAATGACGGGTCTCACCTCGAGGAAGTCAAACAGCAGCGTTGCCGTGACGTCCGCCAGGGGCTCCATGTTCAGCATCTGAGCCAGCCAGCGCCACCCATGGTTCAGTCCATGTGGACCGGGCTAAGAGGAAGGAATCCCAGGACAATAATGAGGATCGTAACCAGTCCCCTGCCCAAGACAAACACAAGGTGGATAAAGGCCACGTAACGAGGCAGCGAGTGTTCGTACCCCCTGTTTGGAGCCATAGGGCCACCTCAGCTGGATGATGGCAGCGTAGAGCCGGATCATTCCGGACATCCTCTTCAGGAAGCAGTCCTGGCCCTCCACCCCGGAGTCGTCCACCCTGTAGCCCATGATCCTGGAGGGGGCACAGGGGAGGACGACATGCTCACGGGAGGGCTGGAGGTGAATGGAATAGGACTCTCACGGTATCAAGGTATTCAAGTTGTTACGCAGCGTTGTACTGACCTCTGATAATCCGGAATGGATGTCCCATCCTTCAAAGGAGGGAAGTGGGGCACTGAGTAAGGACATTTTTTGTGTAGGTGGGCAAGGAAGAGATCTCCCACTTGGGGGTGTAGCTCCCACACTCCGGAGGCCACCACAGCGATGGGGAAGGCAGCTTCGTGATGGGACGCCACCTCCTCCTCTCCTTGTTTCTGGAAACATCCATCGACACAAACAAATCAAAAGCGGGATTGTTTATTTCGATTCTGGAACGATGAAACCAAGTCATGTTATTGACGGCATCGGTCGGACCATGGGGGTCTATGTGCCACGCGGACTCACCACAAACTTCTCAGCTAGTTTGTAGCTGACAAAGTTTAAGCCCTTGGGATGCTGGGATATGGAGACAGACTTTCCTCCCGACACCACCGACTTCCCAGACAGCAGCTTGTCGATCTTATCGAAGATCTCCTTGAGCTGGGATCCTTCACGGATGACAAACACAACACGTTTCATAGGACACACGTTTAGGGCATCATAGGACATACCTGAGATGATACCTGGACATACCCGAGATGCTGGAAATCTGGTTGACAGGGATGGTAGCCGCTTTCTGCAACTCCATTCTCAGTTTCTTTGTCTGAGCACAGACAGGGAAATCAGCATGTATTATGGTTTTAATCGAAATGACAAATTTACAATGCAGAGCAGCCGGAATCGTACATAAAAAGGTAAACCTTCCTACCTGGAGATCTTTAGGATCGTTGAGGTCTTCAAGTGACTGGACACACTGGTTAGCAGAGTCCTGTAGCCCCTGGTACCATTTCAGGGTGCTTTTCTCAGCTTTAGTCTGCAGACCTGTCGAACAATGAAAGCAGTGAAACTCAACTGTCCCCAAGCCCATCAAAACCGTTCGCACACGAGCCTGCGATAACCAAACGAAACCCTCTCTCTCTCCTCACCCCTTTTCCGCGCCTTCTCCTTCGCCGTCACGGCCGCGCTCTTCTTCTGCTCCTCCTGCTGCGCCTGCAGCTCCGCCTGCTTCTTGCGCTCCTCCTCTTCCTCCACGTCCTTCTTCCTCTTCTCCTGGGCCTGGGACGCATCCTCCTGCTTCAGCCTGATCAGCGACCTCATCTCATGGAGAGCCCGCTCGGCCACGACCATGTCCTCCATGCTGGGGAACGCCCCCTGCACATGCACACACACCGCTTCTAATGAGACATCCTGTTGTTTGTTCAACATGCTAACAAAGACCCATCAGGACAATGCAGTGCACCAGGAACAAACACGGTCGTCGTCGAGCTGCGAAATGCTAACACGGACCTCAGACGTCGCGCGCACCACCTCGGACACCTGGGTGCACAGCTGGTTGCCACGGGTGATGTAGGGCACGTGGTCGGGGGCGGGGCCCGGCTGGGTGGATGCGGCCGGCTCGAGGAGGTGATTGAGCTGCAGGATCTCCTCCTGGATGGCGTTGAGGCTGCGCACCCTCTCCCTGCCGTCCGCCTGCCTCTGCTTCTCCAGCTCCGCCTCGCGCAGCCGCTGCTGCTCCGCCTCCCTCAGGCGCAGGTTCAGGATCTGGGGAGGTAGACGAGCGTCAGAGGCCGCAAGAGACCACCGGTGGCAGCGACCCGTGGTCACGCCGTTTCAGTGTGCGGGGGGCAGCAACTCGCGTCATACCTTGGTTCTGTGTCTGTGTTCTTCTTTTAACTTCTCATGTCGCCCAATGCTCTCTTGGGTACTTTAAGGTACAAAAAAAAGAAAAAAGAACAGTTATAAAATATTATTTCCATCAAAACAAAAAGGGCCATAGTAATAAGGTCAGAGGTCATGAAATGCCCATACTCTCTCTCCATCATGTCCCTCATGCTCTGGTACTCCTGCCTCTGTTTCAACTCCATGAACTCCTCGAAGCGTTTGAGCTGCTCTGACTCGCGGCTAGCGACAGACGCCACCAGGCGCTCCTGCAGCTCCTGCCTCAGGTTCAGCTCCATCTGGGAGAGAGAGAGACACTGCATCAACACCTCAACAGAGAATAATGACCGTTGCAATTGGCTGAGATAAATCAATGACAGCGCCCGTGCAACACTGAAACTTTCCCCCCTGCGGTGGTGTTAATGCCTGTTGTACCTTGGCCTTTGCACGATGTCTCTCTTCACAGATCCGTATGCATCCTGCCATGTGGCTGGCTTTGGGAGACAGCATAGAGATGGTGGGGGGAGGAGTAGGGCTGGAGACAGGACTGAGATCCTGCTCAAAATCCTTCTTCTCGTCATCGATGACCTGCTGCACATTGAATCAAAGATATTGCACAGAGAATTGACGTTGCCTACTTGCAATTCGAAAATGTGTTCATCTCTATGTTATTTGGTGAGACGGTAGTATCTTCCTTACCGCTTCTGTGTCATCCACTGACGGGGGAACTTGTGATGGAGAAGATAGAGGAGAACTAAGAACATTGACGGATGGGAAGGAGCTCGTGGATGACAGTGAGAAAGGAGCGTCATCAGCAAAGCCTGGGCTTGGATCACGGGAAGCCGAGCCCAAGGAGCAGGTCTTCAGGAGAGGCCTGGGGCTGAACTTTTTCAATATGAGTCCGGATAGCGGGGACAAACTTGGTGTTTCGTTGGAACCAGACAAAAGATCCTGTGGGAGTCGCATTGATTATAGATTATAGTAGAGTCTTGGAGTTTTTCCAATATAGTAGCTAGCTATTTTACAAGCAGATCTAACAATTTGAAAACATGCGACTTTGCTGGTATCCTTAATCCTCCACATTCTCTTTGCTAGCAATACTGTCAACACAACCAGTAAATGAGGTACCAGCTAGCGAGCTTACCGGTATATAGCTAGCTCTAGCTGCTTTGTCATTTAGAGCAATAGGCTGAGTATCGTGAACTTACCTCGCCATTTTCAGGCCAGTCTGGATTATATTTAAGTTTTCCTTTTTGTGAGTTTTTCAAGGCCTCTAATGTTTCCCAGCGTAAACTTTCAGCAGGCATTTTTGGGTGTGATAGTAGTTCACTATACCTGTCGTACCTTGGTAAAGCCTGAACCAGGCTCAAACTGGTTTACTACTTTCTCTTTGCTTATTTTGCGGCGTTTAAGGTGTTACCCAAATTCCTCTCCGACCTCCTCGGTTTCCGGGAAGAAAGGTTCCTATCTATCACATGTCCCACTTCTGGATTGTACTTTATGCATAATCATAAATGCTGGATACTTTGTATTTAAATGTTACTGTGAACACATTTTCAAAATAGAGACGTTGAGGTGAAAACGTTAGATTTCAAGTGTCTTTATTTGTACAGTACAGAAATAAATCAATGATTAACATCTCACAAGACAATGCAGTGTTTATTAGTGGTATATAATTATTTAGTGGTATATAATTAACATCTTACAATGCAATGCTCTTAAATTGGAGACGGTGGGAATAGTGTACTTGTTAGCCCAGAGTCACCAAACACATTACTGTAGGAAGTTTTGAGAAACTGGACATAATTCTGCAGGCTGCGATTAGTACAGTCTGACTGTTCCAGTCTGTCCTTCAAATTCTTCAACTGACTCTGAAATCGGCGTTCCATCTGCATAAAAAAGGTTACATCTTTTCAGTCATATTCATTGTTACTGCCAGGGAATGAACACACAGGACTTCCAATAGTTCACTTTATATATAAAATATTGGTACAAAACTCACATCCTCTTTATTTCTGCGTAAATGGGACAGCTCTGCCCTAGACATCCCTAACTGGCTTTCCAGATCCAGAGACTTTGACTGAGAGGACCTTTCTTTAGATAAAGCCCGCTCATGGCTCTCCCCAACCTGGAAGAAAAACAAAACAGTCAAAGTGAAACCTTTGGTCCAGAATCGGCCCAGAAATGAAACCGAAAGCAAAGTGTGTGAGAGTCTGCAGACCTGTCTCTGTGCGTCCTCGAGCACCTGCTCCAGCTGTTTGGAGAGGATGCTGCACTCCCTGGCTCGGTCCTCCAGCTGTTGCTGTTTACAGTGGATCGAGTCGTCCCGCTGGGCGATAACCTGCGCCATGTCTCTGTTCTGCACGTTGGCCTCCTCCACTTTTCTGGATCAATGATGTTGAGGAATCGAGTTCAGAAAATAACCTTAAGACTCGCAAAGCAAAGTGCGACCAGCGTCCTATGTAGAGTATGACGTACCTCTCTAAACTCTCCATTTTGTGCTTCAAATGCCTGTTTTCCTCCTGGAGCAGTAGATTATTTTCTTGAAATGCTTCCACCCGGCAGACCTGCTGGTCTACCTGTACACAGCCGCAGACACAAACCCGTCTTAATCATCATATTCAAAGATAATGTAACCGTAGATGCTTATGCAGGCTAACACAGTAACTATGAGATGAGCTATGAGCACTTTGAGATGTTAGCTCAAATATAAAGTGCATTATAAATACTATTATTATTATCATTATTATTATGGACGCATACCTTGTGCCTGAGCTCAGCGAGGGTACTGTTCTGCTCCGTGTTTCTCCTTTCCTGAGCCTCCACCTCCTCCTGGGCCTCCCTGAGCAGCAGCTCAGAGCTCCTCAGCCTCTCGGGCAGAGGCTCCAGCTCTTTCAGACGGCCCAGCAGCTGCCTCCTGAC
The DNA here is from genome assembly GCA_903064625.1 of Mallotus villosus. NCBI lineage: Eukaryota > Metazoa > Chordata > Actinopteri > Osmeriformes > Salangidae > Mallotus > Mallotus villosus. The sequence continues at coordinate 551,559 of CAEFZP010005648.1, read as the reverse complement.
GTGCTCGATCTCCCGCTCCAGGTTGGCCTTCAGCTCCCGGGCCTCTGTCCCCGCAGCCTCCAGCTTCAGGCAGTGGACCTCGGATTCCGAGCGGGCCTTCTGAAACTGAGGCCCGATACGAACACTTTCTCAACGGACGTACGTGTTTGTATGAGTTCTAACCTCAGGCCAGTGGAGGTGTCACTTTGATGGCTGTTAGCCTGTGTTTGTACCTTGCTCTTGTACTTGTCCATCAGACTTTCATGCTTCTTGATTGAAGTCTTAAGCTGATGAGCCTCAGACTGGGACCGAGCGAGCTTTTCCTCTGCTGCAGATAGGGAGGCCTGAAAAGAAAACACAGAAATGTTAAGAATTGACGAATACAAGTTTGACATTTTATTCACCCACTCTGTCTATATCACGTCATTATATCAACCAGTGCCGAACCAAACAAGCCAACGATACACGACACACACACACAGATTCCTGCCTTTACAGATCAATAAAAACTCAAAGTAAACGTGTTTACCTTCAGACTCTGGTTCTCTAGTTTGCTTTTGGTGTTGTCAGAGTTGAGGCGGTGCAGCTGGTCCAGCAGCCCCTCCTTCTCAGCGCGAGCCTTCTGCTCCACAGCATACAGCTGGTCCGTCAGCTCTCTCACCTGGCTGCACAGTCAGACCACAACCGTAAAGGAACTCCCACCGTCAAATAGCCTATTTACCGATTTTTTTTGTGTTGATTCTTTCACTCACTTTCTGAGAGCAGTCACATCCATGTCCAGCTGGCTCTTGGCGCTCGCTTCACTGGAGTGGCGGGCACACCAGGCCTCGGCCGTGGAGAGGGCTTCTGCCAACTGGGACTCCTGGAGGGAAAGAAAATCAAGACATGGTGTTGTATGATCCTCAGGTGTTTTCGTATAGTTGCACGTATTTCACCCTGTGAAAGTAGCATACATGCATCTCGTGTTGGACATGGCTGCCAGAAGGCCTGTGAATATCTAACCTTCTCCAGCAGCTGTGTAGACAACTCCCTGGCTGAATCCTCACTGTGCTTGGCCCGCTGTTTTAGGGTTTGTGTGTCATGCCTGTGGATCTCTTTGCTCTCCTCATTCTGGCGCTTTAACTCTTGCAGCTGCTCCATCCATCCCTGCATCTCCTTCCTCTGAGCCTCCTGGGTCAGCTCCATGCTCTGCTCCAGACAAGAAGATCACAAGGACGATGATTTTCAACTCACTTTAAATGGTGCCTAACCCCAAATCTTGAGATGGCACAGCTGTACCTGCCTTATGTAATATGATATGACCAATCATATTGAATAGCGTCGACTCACTTGAATCTGAGCAATCAGACGGTCGTTTTCATCTTCTTTGCAGTGTAACTGACTCATCAGACGACTACGGGTGGATTCTAGAATTTTGGACAGCTCTCCATTAGCCTTCACATTGTCCTGCCATGTGGATGCATAGTAGGAAGACAAATGCATAGCAGTAAGATACAAATTTAGGATAAGTGAGAAAACTCTTTCAAATCTGAGGGATGGGACACCTGTCAAACCTTTTCAGAATCCAGATGTAGAGCAAGCTTGGTGGCTTCCTTCTCTTTGTTGTTGAGTTTTGACAAAAGGCGCTGAAAGAAATGGGGTCAAACCATTGTGGAGGTTATGAATATCTGTGAGGGAAAATAAGAAAAGGACAAAGCACACAACTTTGCAATGTGGAGGGGTGGTGGATAGCCACCTTTTTCTCATCCTCGGTGTCAGCCAGTCTCCTCAGCAGTGCATGTCTTTGCTCTGACTGCTTCAGCGATTCAGTCTGTTAAAATACGGACGACAACTTCATCTCAAATTATTTTTTTGCATTAGTCAATCTTACAAAATGCACCCGTCTTGGTCAGAAAACGTACTTCACGTTCATGACACTCCCTAAGCAGTTCTCGTAGATGGCGGTTTGTGCTGTCAAATGTATCTATTTTCTTTTTCAACAACTCCTGTTCCCTTCTTAAGGAGCTTGCATTCATCTTTGACGATAGTTTATCCTACAGAAAAAAAAACGGTTGAACACAACATAAAATTCTCCCAACAATGAACAGCCAATTATAGATCAATATGTTTTTGTTATTGAAACAAACCTTCCCCTTGCCAACGGTCTCCTTCAGGGCATCCAACTGATTGGCCACTGCCATACTATCAATCTCAGCTTCCACTAGTTTCCTTAGCAGCAAATCTGTTTCCCCAACAACTTTACCAGAATCAGCCCTATACACAGTGGAAGGGTTAGGGATGGTATGAACAGATACATTAGGATTTCAACTGGTAGGTCTAATGTCCCACTCCAAGCCTATTCCTTACCTCTCGTAATCGCCTCTCATTTTCAAGGAATGACATTCTTTCATGTTGTGTTCCTCCAGCTCCTCGTCCTGATCACCACTCTTCCGCTGGTGGGCTCTCAGAAGTTCAGACTGGTCACGCTCCTTCTTCCGCAACATTGCCTTTTCAACCAAATGAGTTATGCATCAACAAATAAACATGTACTTATACATCAGCATTAGATACAATATTTTCCTTGCTTTAGACATGCAAAAAAGAAATAGGAAAGCGATACACATGATTTTGCTATCAAGTTTAGCAGGTGATTGTATGAAAGTGACTGAAAACCGTGCAACAACTACAGAATGATCTGATACTAATACCTCCTTGGATGACTCAGCATCCATCATAAGTCTGTCAATCTTCATCCCTTGTCTCTTGCGATGACTGTGGTGGTCCTCCTCATCCTCATCAGACAGGTCCTCCAACTGTAGAGGACCAAGCGATGGTTCAGCCGGCGACCCAGTTGTAATCTCAAGACAATGACTAAGCCCCTGAAATTGATCAATATTCAGCGTGTGTATTGTTGGAACACAGTCAAATAAAACAATCCTTAATTACTCGTAATAAATATTGCAATACCTCCCACTTGTATACATCTTGCCGGGTGGAAGTTCTTCCTGGTGGGATCCAGGGAACACGGGTCTTTGTCTTGGCAGTTGTGCGCAAGCTCACCACATCCCCCTTGATCTGCACCTCTCTGGTCTTCATCTGGAAAAGCAGAAGCACAACAAACAATAGCATTATTTTAAATTTGCGGCAGCATAGACACGTTTTTGACCAACCAAAAAAGAAAAAACTAATATTTCAACTGTACATTGTGTTGTGTTCAGCTTTACATTTTCAGGCAGAATTTTTTGATTGAACTTCAATGTCGATATTTCCAACTCACCTGAGAAGGCCTGTAAGTGCAGCTTTTTGGACTCTTTTTGAGATGAACATGCACTGGAGTGGACTCTGCTACATGGACATGCACAGGAGGTGATGAATCTCGTGTTTTCATTATTCAAACCAAGTCGTATTTTAATTAAATACACTGCAAGTACATCTATCATACTTTATTGTTGGGCTACGCTCGATATTGATGTTAGCTTCCCGACAACGAGGTCAAAGTGGTCCCTAAACTTTACTTTAAAGAATTGTTATCGGTTATCGTCTGCTTCGTATCTAACGACTCCGGCTTCACATACAGAAACGATAAACAAGACTTTTCAAAGAAGGTTCATTTGGATTGGCTCGTTCATACTGGATTTTCAAGATACTGCGTTGTGATTGGATAGCAGTCTTAAGCCCCACATTCTAGCCAAACGTTGCCAGTAGCAACAGGAAGTTCCTTTAAAACGTCATATATCCGGGAACTCCTGAACTGTAGATGGCGCCATACTTTTTTTTGTAAACGTTGTTTCAATAGTACTAGTAGCCCTGTGGACTGTGGACCTTAGAGGCTTGCTAAGGAAAACAGCCGATTCGGATGATTATTTGAAACATTTTATAAGAAATCATCAAAGCTTTGAACATTGGACCGGTTGCTTGAAACAATTAGGCTAGACAACTTGTCTCGAACCGATTGCATGATCGCGCTTAGGGAGCGTGACCATGTGGCCAACAATGACTAGCAAAGCGCGCACCTTATCAGAACTTCTGCAGAGACAGTACGCACTTTACGCGTGTCTCACTTTAATTTTACAATTTGCAAAGCCCGGCGAAGGTTGCAATTCTCAAAGTGTAGGCGTCTCGCTTCTCTGTAGGGCTTGTGGACATGAATTGGCATTTGAAAGAGATGCCAAGTTCGTTCCTAGTCGACTTGCGCTTTCACATAGAAATGACACAGTGCTTGGGGATAAGATAGTCCCCGTCCAGCTGTTCGAAAACCCTCATGGTCATCAATTTGAAGTTATGACATTCACAAGGGCTGACGTTGTCAAAAACTTTCCTGCAGATAAGCACTTTTCCTGGTATCCTGGATACTCATGGGCTATCGCCACATGCCGAACATGCCACACGCACCTTGGTGGGTTTATTTATTTTACAAGGAAAACGTTTAATTTGACATACATGTAGCTATCGTTTGTAACGAGCTGTCCATCTTTGCAGGTTGGGCATTTCAACCAAATAACTGGTCGAGGACAGTCACAGAAGAGGAGTTCGAAGAATCGGAGCACACCTTCCTAGCTTTGATTACTCACCGATTGCTGAAAGAAGATTTTGCATCATCTCTTCTTATTACACCCAAAGCATTAAGAGCATGATTTGTCAGTAACATTGACCTTGTCAGAATTTCTAATAAAAATCGCATGTGTTATTGCCAGCATGCTTTACTGTCACTCACTGTTCTAGTTTTCGAAAAAACATCCATAAGATCACACGCATACACATTACGTTTTATTGTAACAAAGCAACTTGTACACCTCAAATTTAAAACATAATTTTCCCAGCAGAAAAGAAAATGGTGACCAGATGTAAATTCCATGAGTAAACCAGTCATTTTCCAAGAAGTAGTGGGGGCCAAAATGTACAAGTGTTTCTCTTTTTTTTCGGTTTTGTGTTCTTTATTAAAAATGTCATCTCATGGATATCTGTAAAACAATACAATGAAAATCAAAACAAATCCCATAGAACTGACTTCACATGCCCACCCTCAACACCCAAGATATAACCCTTTCCGACCCTAACTTTGACCCCAAACATTACAAGAGGTGATAGGAATGAGCTGGTACTTTCTGTTCATTTTAACCACATCGGGCAAAATAAAGAAAAAACAAAATTACAGAACTTGTGGGATCTACTCCCAAACTGAACAAAATTAGAAAACTGGAGTTCTGGCTGCTAGCGCTAGGTCACTGCACCATGGCTTTGATCACTTATAGCAAAACTTTTAACAGGCAGAAATTATATGTATAAATTGCTATTCCTAAAACTATTCAGGATGGTGAGCTGATTCTATTTTTTTGTTTTTTTTAGGTTTTTATTTTTGAGATGAATGTTGGAATTGAGGTGGTACTTAAAATTCGAGGCAACCTTTTGCCTTAAGCTTCATGTGAGTGAAAGAAACTTAACATGGCACGGGCAGGAGAGAGGGCTTCAAAATGAGATGAAGCACAGACATAAAAAAATAATTTTGTTCCCAAATATGGGTGAAGAACCGAAAGGGGGACATTAGGAAAAGAAATTGGTCGATCATGTCTGGTTCAGTCATCTTCTCCGTCATCATCCTAAAACAAAGAGGAATCATATCAACTGTGTGAAACAGTAGTTACGTAGCGATTGTGTTTACAAGAAACAAAAATATATTACTAATACTGTTAACATACCTCGCCATCATCTCCGTCATCCTCTTCATCATCCTCCCCTTCATCTTCATCACCCTCCTCATCAATGTCTTCGAGACCTTCCTCATCTTCATCATCGTCTTCACCCTCACCCTCCTCGTCATCCATGTCTGGTACCTGCACAATAAACAAGCCAGTTCTCAGTTCACCCATAATCCAACAGCACAGGAATAGAATGAATGTTAACAAATAGCGAGCAGTACATTATCCTTTGTTGGTACTTGCTTAGCCAAAGTAATTAGTCTACTAACCAGGTAGTACTGCAGGGGGTTAGGCCAGATGTCATCTTTAATAACCTCTCCAAGCTCATCTGCCCCGGCATCAGAGTGATCAGTAAACCAGGTGAAGAAGCTCTCCGGCTCCTCATGTTGCCTCTTCCTCCCGGCTTTATTCTGTGTCTGGCTGGAGCGCTTGGTAAGGTCCTTTTTGGTTAAGAAACAATTTAAAAAAAATACTGTATCAAAACTCAGAGAACATCGTTATAAAATACAAGGATTAATTTCTTATCAAATTGAAGCTCAACATTTATAAGACACCACTATTAATCCTCAGGCGGGTACATTTGAGAATGTATTTCATATTTGTCTTTCATAATTAATCATTAACTTGGAGTAACAATCGGAAAAATACCTTTCCCGATTTCCATTTGATTTCCGTTGACTTTGAAGATGGGTCTCCACTCTCATTCAGATGGAACTCTTTGGAAAGGACTTTGTTTTCAAAGTATGGGTTCTCATCGAAGTACTACAAAAGAGAATTTAGAGATTGCTTACACGAGAAAAAACGAGGGTCAGGGTGGTTAAAACAATGGAAGCTGGTGAAAGAAACCTTAATGAACTTCTTAAAACTTACAAAATCTATTCTGTAGCCTGACTTGATATCTTCGAACTCTGTCACCTCCACCCTGGTGAGATAGTGAAGTGCCTCCTCATCTTCCTCTCCTAGAAGGGCAGAAACTGCAAATACATTTTGAAGTTAGAATTGCCCAATCACATCAGGTTATAAAGTAAATGCAAGACTGCAATGCAAAACCTCACCTTGTGGATGGTTGACGAAAGTAGTGACCCAGAAGTTGGGTATTTTGGCGATCAGTTCTGACCTCTTCTGGAAGAACGGCTGGCGGAGTTTGTTGTATTTCTGTTCTACTTTTAGTATCTCCTCACTTGCTTGCTCGTTCAGTCTACACATACAAAATAACGATATATATATTTAACACTCATAATTCACAAATGCCCATTGTAAAAGGTACATGGTTAGGAGTTGGAATAGGCAATGCAAATACAGATAACGACACTGACAATACTGACATTGAAATCAGACAAAAGGTTAGTCATTTCTTCTAAAACATTCAAAAAGTCTACAATCAAAATGTAAAGTTTTTATTTATCATAATGTAATATTCTGATAGGTCGTTTCATAGGACATTCTCACCTGTCGATTTCATTTTGAACTTCGTCAATATGTTCAATAGCTTCCTGTTGTTCTTTTTCTGTTGAAAAAAAATTGAATTCATTAGTACAGTTAGAAGGCGTGTGCAGTAAAATACTTGGAGTTAAGCAATAGACATTCATTCCTAAGGTCATCACGAGGGCATTTATACATGGATGACTCTTTCCAAGCAGTAAGCTACTCAAGTCCCAAACGGAGTTTCCTGCTGGCTTCTGCCAGGCGAAGGCCGCGTGGTTCAAATGTGGGTCCGCACACTTCACTTATGCACTCTCGGTCTCATCCACGAGAAATGCCTAGCTAGCCGGTGTAGCTAACTAGCAAAAACATCTATATCTACGGAACGCTCAAATTATGTCAACGAAAACATTACCCAAACTATTGTATTAATACTCTAAAACACACCTACCATTGCTGGTTAACAATGTTTTTTTGTTGTTCTGTAGTTAGCTACATCATGGCGGAGATGCACAATAACAACACAGCTACTGGGTAGGCTAGCTAACTTGCATGGCTCGCACCGTTGCTTGGTTAGCTAGCTAACGATGTTAGCTACGCCGTAGTTTCATTTCGTAGAAACAGTTCGCAGCTAAGCAAACAACCTTACTTGCCTAATCAACCAGCTAGCTGCATAAAATAAAACACAGAAAAATATTCAGCTACAACTATTGAGCGAATAGTCTCTCCAAACAGATCAAGCATGCGGTAACTCGTCAAGCTAGCTAACATTTAGCTAGCCAAGGATTGTTGCGTGATGCTAGCAGCGAACATGGCCTCAGCAACACCGTTCTGAATTAGCTTGCCGCGCGATACGCAATCGTCTAGACCACCACGCAGGCTGCAGCCCCTGGCCGGATAGACTCGCGTGCAAACACAACCTATAAAATTATTACAGTTTGTAAACTAATTTGATTAAAAGCGATTAAATTCAGTTGAACTATTAAAGAAAGTGAAAATGGCGGTGAATTGGAGGCCGCCATCCCTTACCGGAGGTTTCATCCGCTCCGTCGTGGTTTGAGTTCAGCTCCTTTTTACTCACTTTAGCCGCCGAGGCCGACATGTTTTCGCAAGCTGTGAATAACAAACTTCAGCAAGAATACTTTGTTTGAATCTGAGTTCTCCTGAACCAGGAGAATCGGGTTTTAACCGAATGTTTAAGCGTGCAGAAACAACGTGTGCAGCTTCCCCCCACACAATATAAGCGAGGAAGTCAAAGACACTCACGAAGCTCAAGCCCACTCACGCGCTCCCTTTCATTACGAACGCGCCTCGCCAAATGGAACCAACTGAACTCCGCCTCCCTTGACACTAGTGTTCTTTCTCGTTCTTAGCCTTGCATTCTGATAGGCGAGGCTGTTCAAGGCGGGATTTTATTGAAACACCCTCTTTAACAACGTAAATCACTTTAACAAATTATTACACAGTTTGACAACTGTATATTATTTGAATATCTAATTGATATATATTTATGTGCACCTATGGAGATCTCCATAAGGAAATGTATGTTAAGTGATGGGGAAGTCGATGCGCAATCAATATACCCTTGAAGACATTACTCCAATTATTATAAGGCCTACTCCATCAAAGATTGATATAATTTTGTATTTCACGTAAAAAAATGATAACGTGTTTTAATTCATGTTTGATTCATTAAACATTTTATACTGGCATCAGCCATTCTTTGTTTACCAGTTCCATTTTTTTTTATCACGGCGCATGTGCAAAGATAATGTGACCGTGGCAAAACGCTTTCCATATTCATTACATCGAATAACGAGCTAATTAGAAATATTTTTAATTCAAAGCATGACACAAATGTGCAAGCATCTGCTGGCAAATGCTATGCTTTTTCTTCCGCAACGAAGAGCGGCAGTTGAAGAGCTGCAGTTGACTACCTAGACTAGAGCATTTGATTAATGTCCCAGGCACTCTCTGTTCCATTCTGGAACGGGCAAGCTCTTAAGCAAAGCTCTTTAGCTGGGTCCTCTTCCTAGCTGTCCTGGGGAGAGCGGCTCTATGTTTGTCTTTGGTTAGTGACAGCGGAGGAACATGTGGTTCTGCTCTAGCCAATGCTGAGCCTAGAAAGGGAGATCAGGACTCGCAGACTAGCAGCAGTGTTGGCACAGGGGGATCTCTCTGCCACCCCTGCAGAAAGCCTAAACAGAAAAACAAAAGGAGAGAGGAGATTTATTAACAGGAAGAGAAGAGATCAGAATGCCGGACTGGGGAAAAGGGATCTTGCAGGGCAGACATCAGAGAGGCAAAAACAAACTGGACAAGAGTGTGTGTGACTGGATTTACAAGATGTAAAGCGTTATCAAGAGGAACTCACTGTACCCACAACAGCAGAGGACTTGTTGTGTTTCAAGGATAGTGAAGGTGGAGAGGTGGAACGTGAGAAGCTCTCCTGTGGTTACGAGGATGACAAATTAGCGCTTATTCAGCAAGGAGAAAGGGGAACACTGAGGTGAGTGAAGTGCACAGTCATACTTATTTTCACTTGGTTTAGCCGTGTTGTTACACCTCTGGCACTTGTACCAGCGTAATCAATTTGTAAATAAGCAGGCAGCTTTAGACATGCATCGCTAACTTCATCACTAATCCCTGCTGGTTTATATTTGAATGATTTATTAACAGCGTTTCATGCGTCAGTATAGATATTGCCATTCTTAAAAAAAAGAAAAAAAATGACAGGGTGAAATTGAGTTCAAGTGGTCTCTTGTGGTTGTGTTTCCCTCCACCTCGGTAGCTGTGTCTCCTTACCTCGGTGATAACGTGGAGCTCTTTGTCTCTGTGATGTGTCACTATCTAGGATCAGGAGATGCTGTCCACAGCTCAGCAGATGCTGCAGGACAGCCGCTCCAAGATTGAGCTGATTCGAATGCAGATTATCAAAGTCACGCAGACTGGTGTTGGTGATGGCCACAGCACCCATGACAGCTCCCATCATGGAGGTCAGAGATTTATGGTACAGTTGAGGAGTGGGATCATGTTTGCATGATAACAAACAAAATATTTTCCTGCAATATGAACAATATGATTGTACCATAGGGCATCGATCAGCCTTTGTGTTGTTTTCCTCTTGTGCTGTTATGACATTGAAAAGCACTCTAGAAAATTGAACGTGGTTGTAACTGACCTCTATCCCAGCCATTTGAGAAAGCATTTACGTGCACAACCATGTCTGCTGACTCGGAACTATTATTTTATCTCCTTTGCACATGATGGTGTGGAGTCTGGCGGCTTTTCTGATTGAACCATGATCCTGCAGGACACTCCCCAGTGGCGGGCAGTCCCTTGGACATTCGCCTGGCAGAGTTACAGAACCATGTCCAGCGAGAGACAGATGTGTTGGCCTTGGCCAGGGATGTTGTGAAACAGCTGGAAGGGCTTTCATCACAGGACCAACTGGCCTTGGCTGAGGTGAAATACAATTTCCAGATCTCGTTAGCAGTCTGTAATATAGGAAAAACATCAGCATTTACATACTCTAAATATTTCCTCACGATGTATCCTAATTCCAAAGTGTGTTTTGAGAATTTGTAATAGGAGTAGAGTATTGGAATATATTGTGTGTGTACTCTTGTGCATCTGCAAATTATACTTTACTAATCACAACCAGTAAATATATTGTGCCTGCATGAAACTGCCACCACCAGGCTCAGTCCCGTGTGCTGGAGTCCTCTCAGAAGATGGACCTTCTGCGCTTCTCCCTGGAGAGATGCCTGAAAGAGATGTCCCAGGACCATCTTCAGGAGCCTGTTATTAAAGAGGGCCTCTCCGCGGGATCCTCTCCATCTGAAGGTCAAAAGCAGAACCGCCTACTCTCCTTCCTCTCCACCCCCTCCTCCACATCCTTCATCAAGCCTGCTTGTCTAACAGGTATTTACAGTGTCACGGCTCTAAATGAAAAAATATTTGTATACACGGTTTCATTTGTTTGGTGTTTCTCTCTCTGGAACTAAATCATGTTTTTTGGTATTGTAACATACAGGCACACTTGAGATCAAGCTAAATGGATGTGAGGACTTACTGATATCTCTACCTGGCTCGGACAAAGTGAACAGTGCATCCTTGACTGTAAATAGACAATCAGATCACAATGTCCAAAGCGCTACCAACCAATCACCTTGTCTAAACACAGACAACCTATCCAGTAAGTTTAATAGTCAGAAGCAAACATTTGATACAACTTTGATAAAACCAAAAACTTGGGGGATTGTAAGAATTTTTTATATCAAACGTCCTGCCTGAATGTGAACACCAAAGGTACTTACACTGTATATTCCAAACATGGCTGCTTGCTTGTGTGTGACAGTGGAGGTCAGTGCTGTGCTGCGGCTGGACAACAGACTGGTGGGCCGCACCCACTGGAGACCCCAAGGCAAGCAGGCCTGGAACCAGAGTTTTCACATCCAACTGGAGAGGGTGAGTGACACATTTGGCAGATGAATGGAAGGGATTGTCTTCCCACCCAACAGTAGTACACCATACATAAGACTTTCTATTGTATTATTGCAGTACTAATTGTTACCAGTAGAGGTCCCCCTATACTTGTCTATGTTGATGTGAGTCACTTTGAACCTTTTGCTTTGGAGAGGGAGAGATTTATTTGCTCTGTCCAATCTTCGTCTAAAGTCTCGGGAGCTGGAAATCGGGGTCTTCTGGCAAGACTGTAGAGGGATGTGTGCTGTCAAGTTCCTGCGTCTAGAGGAGTTCATGGACAACCAGCAACATGCCCAGTGTTTATGCCTGGACCCCCAAGGCACACTCTTCACAGAGGTAACATATCTAGATGTCTTCTTCAACTGAAACGACCTCCACATACACAGAAAATGTATCCTATACTTGAAAAAATAATATTTTCTAGCAAAACAGTTATAAACAGGCCACCTAATTAAACGAACGAGCTACTGTGAACATCTAATATAAAATCAGAATGCCTTATATGCTGTTGGTGTTATAGATCACATTTATCGACACGATCATTGAGCGCCAGCCCAAACTCAGACGGCAGAGGTGCATCTTCACAAAGGAGAAAGGTATCGCCTCTATGCGGGCCCCCCAGTCTCCTCACAGTAGCGCTCATGTTTCTGTAGTCAGGACAGATTTTGTATCGGTAGAGCCGAACCTTGTGTTCTCTGTCCCTTTTCCCTCAGGGAAGAACTTACTTCGTGCTGCCCAGATGAACATGAACTTTGCCACATGGGGTCACCTGATGATGAGTGTGCTGCCTCAGTGCAGGTCCTTTACCACGATGAGCTCATCTGTGCCTCCATCGTCTGACCCTGTGGCCGGCTCTCCTCCTTCCACAGACAAGGTCATCCCATTAACACCTCCACTGCCAGGGTGAGACGCAACACAGCCTAGTACTGTGGGGTGAAATATGCCACATATAGTAATGGCCATTACTGGATTGTGCATTCAATACTTTACTAATATCTCTTCAGCATGATACGTGATGTTTCCGATTTTCTGTTGAAGTCGGATCGTTCTTCTCTTTTTCCCTTTTTCTTTAGTGATGTTCCAGTGATCAGGCTTAACATAAGTGAGGATCAGCCATCTAAAATGTCGTGCATTGACCAGGGAAAAACTGTCCCCAACACTGTCTCCACAGCACAAACACCACCATCGCCTAAACTGACAGAACAACAGGTGATCATCCCAACCAGGTCCCCCTTGATCATAAGTACAGCATGTACAGCATGTAAATGTAATTCAAGTACTCTTGGTACCGTACGCTGCTGTGTGTATTGGTCAATTTATTGATTACATTTATTTACTGCACTGATGTTAGAATCTATATCCACCATCTTTGAATCTTTGAAACCGTATCTCTTTCTTTTCAGCCCACCATTGGAAACAACACACCAGAGAGCAAAGGAGATGAATCAGATTCCAAGTATTATGAACACAAACACACACACGCCTACACATGGTGCTCTAGTATGCTTCTCTCCAAGGATGTATATAAGTGTTATGACATCAATGAAAAGTAATAAATGCTATTTGGCCCCTCTACCAGGATGAAGATGGAGGATTTCAAATGCATCTCTGTTTTAGGAAGAGGACACTTTGGGAAGGTTGTTCGTGTTGTCAATGGAAACTAGAATTAATTGATTTGGTTGGTGTGTTTTTTTTTGTCGTATTTGATGTGTTTTTGTATTCAGGTACTTCTAGCTGAGTTTAAGACAACAGGAACACTGTATGCCATAAAAGCGTTGAAGAAAAGGGAAATTGTGACCCGTGATGAAGTTGACAGGTCAGTAATAGCCCCATGGAAAATGCATGGCACAAGGAAATGGACCGAAGTAATCGCTAAGTGCTCATTCGGGGTTATCGTTTCCCAGTCTAATGAGCGAGAGGAGGATCTTCGAGATGAGTCACCCCTTTCTGGTGAATCTGTATGGCTGCTTCCAGACCAGTGAGCATGTGTGCTTCGTCATGGAGTACTCACCAGGAGGTGACCTAATGATCCACATCCACAATGATGTCTTCTCTGAGGTTCAGACTAGGTAAGAAACATCCATACACGCACATGCACATTTGCACACACACACACACTCACACTTCATTGATAATAATTGTATTTTCCGTTTGACTTTGTGTTACAGGTTTTACTCAGCCTGTGTTTTGTTGGGTCTAGAGTTCCTACATCTGAATAAAATAATTTATAGGTGAGAATGACATATATTTAATTGATTTTGTTGCACACAAATGCACAACACACTTTACAATGAATTTCAAAATTGTGTTATGAACAGAGATTTGAAACTGGATAACTTGCTGATGGACGCTGATGGGTTTATCAAAATCACAGACTTTGGACTTTGTAAAGAGGGTAAGATAACATTTTAGGCTGTGACTAACTCAACCAAAATGACTGTCAGTAGTTATAGGCTTCTGTGATATCAATATTTGAATTCACTTGTTAAAGTGTTTTCTCACATTTGTTCCGACAGGAATGGGCCACGGTGACCGAACCTCAACATTCTGTGGAACACCAGAGTTCCTGGCCCCTGAGGTCCTAACTGATGACAACTACACACGAGCAGTGGACTGGTGGGGGATGGGCGTCCTTATCTTTGAGATGCTCGTGGGAGAGGTTAGTCACCCGCACCAAATTCACACCACACTTTCGTAGCGGAAAGACATCATTGGAATCATCTGTAAACAACCACACTTTCACATCTTTGTCCGGTCTATGCGGTCTTCAGTGTTGCATGTACAAGATAAGTATTATATAGTACAAATACCTTTACAATACAATAGAGATAAGTATTATATAGTATAAATACCTTTATCGTTAAGACGTGAAGTAGAACAGGGACAATAATCCGATGTGGTATGTCTCTCTCTCCACAACTTGGGTCAGTCTCCATTCCCAGGTGAAGATGAAGAGGAGGTTTTTGACAGCATTGTTAATGATGATGTACAGTATCCTAGCTGCCTCTCTCCAGACTCAGCCGCCATCATCCAGAAGGTAATGGGATTCATCTGCCCCACTTATCTACTCTCTCATTTCTCATCAAGTTTTTGTCTCTTACTTGAGCTGTTGAACTGTTCAGCTGCTCAAGAAGAACCCAGTGAAAAGACTAGGAGGAGGAGAAGGGGATGCAACTGAGGTTAAGGGCGAGAAATTCTTCAAGGTAATTTAATATCCCACTGTGTTGAGTTTGCCTTGCTGTGAGTGCATGCCTTGCTTTCTAATCTAACAATGTCCTCCAAAACAATTTCACAGACGATAGACTGGGATGCCTTGCTCGCGAAGAAAGTGAAACCGCCGTTCCTGCCATCGATCAAGGCATCCATGGACGTTAGCAACTTTGACAAGGAGTTCACAAAGCTCCAGCCAGTCCTGTCTCCCCCTCCTGTGTCCTGCAGCCTCTCCTCAGAACAGCAGCGGGCCTTCGTAGACTTTGACTTCTCTACCCTGCACGGATGAGGCCGTCGGACAGCAGGGAGACTGAAACGTCATCTAACTTCTGCATGAGCTGTTCTGTAGCACAGGACCATTGCCGATAACAACTAAATGATCTGTATTTGTATTCAGATGACAGACGAGGCGGACAGGCAGTCTTCAGAATCCATCATCACCAGAAACCAAACAGAGAGAATACTTTCAGGATTGTAACCCTTTATATTTGGAGCGAGTCGGACAGCCTGACTCTGTGACTGTTCCAATGTGCTGTAGTATTTAATGCTATGGTATTTATCTTGGAATGGATTTTTGTCTAATGACAATGGATACCATCTACAAACACAAAAACAATTGTTGAAATCCAGGGACAGAATCCAAGCATGCTTTGTGGCCTTTGCTTATGTTGCCATTGCCTGATAAGAGTTTCCTTCTAAAGGTACATGCTGCCATTTCTATGCATCACTGTGAGAGGCTTTGCCCACTGCCTTGACAAAGCAAATGAAAAAAAGCTATTTTATTCCTGTTACATGTCCTTTATATAAATATTGTTAAATGTGAAGACGCAATGTCTATACTTATATATTTGTTCCAATAACTTCCTCGATGACATTTGTGAATTTAAGATTTTCTTTAAAAAGTGCATGGCACACTTGTGAATTTGTGCACTTAGTCTAGGCCACACGATAAGCCATTTATGATATAGCCATAAATATGAATTAAATAGTGCTTTGACTATAGCAATGCTTCCAAAGTTATGCAATAACAGTGATAATGTAAAGAAGCTTTTGTGTGTTTGTTTTGCAATTCAACAGTTCAAATGGTTCCTGTTGATTACAATGCATTACAGTATGAATGTATGTGGACTACCACAACCAGGAATAAATGTGTGTGACAGAAATATGTATCCATGAGCATCAGATGTATGTCACTGTGTCCTACATCAAAAATGTGACTTCAGTCTATGTCTAGTTGTTTCATTACCTCTGAACCAAGTTTGTAAATATAAATCTATCATCTTACCACAAAACGTGGCTAAACACATTCAATAAATAAATAATGCAAATAAATGGAATATCCTGTTTTACTGTGACTCTTGTGTCAATACAAAACACGGCTTTATAATTTACAATAGATAACAAAGGAAAAAGATGTAAAAAAAGGTACACATCTAAGGATTAAATGGGTAACACAATGGTTAAACAATCTATTTGATTAGAGTTTTTAACGTAGTCAGCGCAACACAACAGTTGACCTACACACTGTCACAAGCTGAGAGCGCCAAATGTATCAGCCAGTGAAATCACAACGCACCGTCATGTTCAACAGCACGAGTCAGACATAACTGTGGCTCCCTCTGTAGTACACCTGCTCCCAGACGACTGTCCGGCACATGCAGAAGAAGTCCCACAGATTACAGAAAAGGCCCCGATCAAAAGGGTTCTCCTCATCGCTGCAGCTCTTTAGATAGGAGATTCGGTGTCGAGACATGAATTCCCAAGTGGTAGAGCTGACGGAGGCCAGGTACAAGTGGCAGCACATGAGGACGACCACCACGAAAGAGAAAATACCTACAAGACTCAGCGAAGCCAACAGGAAGCCATTTACTCTGAACCACACCTTCCATGTGTCAGTAGAAGAGATGCCCGACCTGTAAGACATGGACGTCCAGTATCAGAAACCAAACAAGGACTGTGTGGGTATGCTATGAGTCGGAACAAAGATTCACACACACTTACCATGCTATCTGTAGGGCCCAGAGTAAAACCACCAGCTGCACTGTCAGATATATGATGAACCAGCGGTGGTTCCTTTCCCCGACACAATTGTCGATCCAAGGACAGTGATGATCAAACCGACGCACACAGTGTTTACAGGTATGGCAGTGCTTGGCCCTCATAGGTTGCTGCTTGAAAGAAAAGGAGAGAACACAGTACTCACAATTACAACAATTTATAATGATGGTATTATTTATTTGATTAGAGGACACACCATGATGATGTATTGGTCTCTTAACTGGCTACAGTACCTGTAAAAGACAGTATCCACAACGACGTAATCGAGGAGTGGAGCTATCTGGCATCATCTCCTCCAGCTCTTCACTTGAAGCCTGAGGACACTGGTAAAACATGTTATTGTATGTCTGTAATTGCCATAAGAATTAGATTAGATTAAAAGTTGTAGCAGCTTAATATAGTTAAATGTTTATCATACCTTAATACTGTCAGAGAGGACAAATCCCGGGTCCATTAAAGACACGGTGAAGTACAGCATTACTGACAGCAAAACCAGCAAGGAGAACACCACTGGCTGCGTCAAATCACCCTTCTCCTCTTGTCTTCTCAAGTCTAGCAGGGCAAGAGATAACTAGGTTTACTTTATCTACTTAGAACACAAAATTTTCTGACAATTACATACAGACCGTGTGTGTAGGTTGACAAGTGTTGCTCTTACGAAGCCAAACTACTAAACAAGCCACTACGTTTAGCGGGGTTAGCTTGTTTCATATTTCGGTTTACCTGTGTTATGTAGGAAAAGAATCAAAGTAATAACCCATGTCAGGACAACATGTGTGGTCCTAATTAGATGACCAGATCGAAAAATGTTTTTTAACATCGTTGCATGATCGAATCTAACTTGCCATCTAAATATACAATAGCGAACCACTTGCTTTGCCTTGCAGCGCTTACAAACACTTCCTGGAAAGATCACATGTTTGGCCTAGCCAATAAAAATTCCGCCATTTGATATAGTCAACCGAGCAGGGCACAGGGTACGTTCGTTCTGAACTCCAAGGTAAGCCAGCTATTAATAAAACGGATACGGCATGTCCTTTATTCCTCACCAGTCTTCAATCCAATTTCCTCGTTGTGTCCCGAAAATATCTATATGAATTAATTTACGCCTCAGAAATTAATAAACATGAGACACAAGTATTAGAATAGATTGCATTTATTTGAACCAAAAGTATAATAACAAATTACAGTAAAAAAATATTTTGAAGTTAGGAATCCTACCACCTTTAAAGTTAATTACATTCATAAAGATGTCTCCAGCATTTGATTAAAGTGCAGTCGTGCTACTAAACTATGAAGCCACCATTTTTGTTTTAACAAACGTTGTTTTCAACCGTCTTCAAAACACATACGGTTACAAAGTTCCCTGAACAAGTGAACTTAATGAATCTCATCCAATAACAATATTTTTGAATTACATAGGCGCAAATGTACAATCACAGTCAAGTACGTTCATGAAGCAATAAAATGCACTTATGCAAATGTGCACTTCCAATGTCTCAAGTTGTAAGAAACTGCTCTCAACAGGCAACATATAACACTAAATAAATATTGTATGGACACAAGTTTCTTGTTCATAAAATAAACATACTTTGTAAACTTAATTGGCTCAAAAGTAGCAGCTCTTGCTATTGAGAAGGGATGCATTTGCCCGGAGAAAGTATCAAAAAACAAACAATTTTTTGAAACCATTAATGCAATAACTGTTTCTGGATACATTTTAAGCGTAACAGCATTTGCAAAGGGCACAACTAAAGTAGTGTTAACATGGGATGCAAACTGGACTGCAGTTTAAATCTGGACACAATGCAAATCTGCATAGACTTTAATGGCAGCTACATTTGGTCCTCAAGTATGGAGCATTACAAGCATTCCCTGTAGAGTTGCGGTAATATCTTATTGCTCTTCTAAAACAGCAGCATCCGTCATAGTGAGGGAGGTTCCCTTGTCTCTTCGTTTCAGCTCACAGAGTCGATAACATTGATCTCAGCATTTCATAATCCTGTACCTCGCCCGCCTTCCATCCTCTGACATTCATAGAATGAGATGGCTCCATAGACCTCGGGTCCAATCGTTCTCATGACCCCACAGCCAAACCCCAGTCGGGGTGGCTAAAATACTCAGTCTGTTCCTGACCCCATCACCTCAACGCGACGTCACTCCTAGTGACGTCTTCAGGTTCTCGTATACCACGTAACTGATGCTGACAGCTGGAATGACCTTAAGGAAGTTGGGGGCCAGACCCCTGTAGAGACCAGTGGGGCCCCTCGGTCTTGATGATTTGTTTGAAGAGCCCAGACATGGTCATCTGAGGGCTGCCCGCAAAAGTTGCTGAATGGGACAAAGAAACGTGGTCAGAAAGAACGATGCAGGGACAAATTCAAAAAACGGATCACCATTCCAATGTGAAGATGGGGTCATGCATGGTTGAGAATCTCACCTTGTGCCTGCATCCGCGTGCGGACCAGAGCCAAGGGGTAGCTGGCCAGCTGACCACAGGTGCTCGACACTGTGCCACAAGCCAGCAGGACTAATATGCCTGGGTCAGTGCTGTTGGTGCCATACTGCTGGAGCCAGTAATTCTTTAACGTCTGTAAAGTAAGGGGGGAAAAGTGTGAGAAAAAGCCTTATGCCACAGCCAATGCAATAAAATGATGTGACCCTTTAAAAAGAAATACATTTGCAGTCTCCATTTACCTCATACACAGCCAAGTCAATGCCAGCATAAGGAATTATGCCCAACATGTTGGGGACATAACCCTTGTAGAAGGCACCCAGTCCCTCCATCCTGATGATATGCTTGGCACAGTCCGTGATCCCAGAGTACTGACCAGTTGTTCTCAGGGCAAGTCTCGTTTTGAGTACCTGCAGGTTCAGAATAGAAAACAATAATCAACCAAACAAGTCATGCGTAGGAGCTTATACATTTCTCACCAATAACTCATTTAATAACTCAACTGAAATGCATACGATAATGGTTTTCAGGGATCTGAATCGGGAAGACAAATTACCTCCATGGGGTAGATGGTGCTCTGAGCAATGACTCCAGCCAGAGAGCCAGCGAGGAAGCGGTCCACAATACCCAGACTCTCCTTGTTGCTGCCCATCAGGCGTTTGATCTATACAGGCATCGCCAGGAGAGAAACACATTTAGAATACCAAATCTTCCCAATGCAAAACACCAGTAAAAGGATCACTCAGAATAGAATCCAAGTTTAATCTCAGAAGTAACCAAAGTATTTACCTGCTCATAGGCCATAAATTTGAGCGCAGATTCAGGGGCAATTTTGATTATGTTGACCCCGTTCCCTCTCCACAGTGACCTCATACCCCCCTCTTTGATCATCTGGGAGAGTCCAGTCATGATACACATGTGGTTGCTACGGGAACCATGAACCTGTCAAATGAAGAACACAGGGGGTCAAATATAATCTCAGTAAAACATCTCCAGTCAGATGTGTAAAAAAACAAACACAAAAAAGAGGGGAAAAAAAGTTGCCTTAGGCACACAACTGATCCGCTGACCTAAATGATTGGGCTATTGACACATATTTCCACTCTTATCGTGTACACCAAGAACTACACTCCATCGATGGCGTAACTGTGGCCCATCATGTACATCTGTGACGAAGGCTCCCCTCCAGTAATTGGTTGACTAGAGTGGACTCATCGACCATCCACGCTAACCTAGACTCTGGACCCCTGTTCCAGCACATTTACGTCAAAACTTGGGAGGTACTTGTTAACTAATTTATCACTAAGATAACCAGTCTTGCTGTCATTTCTTTCTTATCTACCATGTCCCTGGAAGGTTACGTAAGCAGTACGCATTCACCCTGTCAACATTCACGGGTGTTTGATTGAGAAATCAGGGTCCAGTTGTCCTACCTGCATGAGCACTTTAAGCCGGTCTAGAGGGGCGGTGAAGGTTCTAGAAACGACTCCCGCACCTCCTCCCGCAGCCAGATGTCTCCACCACATCCCAGTCAGCTTCTCCTCCGAGGTGAACTCATCAGGCACCATCATGTTCTCACCCACATCAAAGATCTGATGGTGAAGGTAATGGTCAGAACAAATCTCACATCTCTATGAAAGGAAGGTATATAAGGACAGATCATGGGTCAGTTTGTCTTGATAAAGCTTGCCATTTGTCATATTTTATATCCTGGGACAGTGGGGGAGACCGAAGATGTTGACTGGTCTGGATATATGACCTTCCACCCAGTGTGCATGCTCTGGATCACTCACGTCAATGAGAGCAATTACCAGAGGGTAAACTGAAGGGGAAATACTAACACGAGACAAAATGATTATGCAACGCTCCGTGACATTTCGCCTGGCCGTTGTCTTGGGTTACCACTACCAGAAGAGAACATCTATATATATGTGTTGCCACGTGGAGCCAACCATTAAATGCTAAGCAGATGATGGCACATACGAAATGTAAACAGACTACGATTAGGTGGTATAAATGTCAGCTCATTGAGGATGTCAAGAATTTCACAACTCCTGTGAAGGAGTTCTAGAAAGTAATTATAGCTGCCACATTTTACAGGCCTTTTGCACAAGTGTACGTTCAACCCACAAATCTTTTAGTCACAAGCCTTCAGATTCAGATCGAATTCTAGGACTTAATTGCTGACGCAGGTCTAGGGCTCTTAAAGGGATTGGTGCGTCAATGGATTAGGTTGCGCTTGGAAGTGCCAACTGTCAACAGGGAACCTACGCTCCCCATTCATGTAAATAAGGGAGGGACTCAGGTGGCTGAGTGGTTAGGGAATCTGAAGATTGCCAGTTCAATTCCCGGCTGTGACAAATAACTAAATGTAAATGAGCTGTCCTCACCGTGGAGTGTTTCCAGTAGAGGATGATCTCTGGGATGGGCTCAGCGGCCTCCAGCAGATTGGACTTGCTCAACTCGTTCCAGTCGATGGTCATCGTTCCGTTCTTATCCATACTATTCAAACGAGACATCAAAAAATATTACATTTCGATACACGTTCAAAATCGGGGGTGTTTGACAACACAGGCCATAAAGAAAAGTAGGAGGCGGCTTCATCCAGACGACGTTTACCTTTTCAGGACTTTCTCGGCGAGCTGCTGGGAGATGTGTACGCCGAGGTCCTGGAGTGACTGCATGATCTCTTTGGAATCGATACGATCTGAACAGAAAGAAAATTTGACATTTATCCCACCGGGAAAATGTAGGCTATGGTCCAGTCAGAGCCAATGGCCTAACGCCTATTTATCGTCTTTTCATTCGTGTGAATGGGTGTACCTGCAGTCTTTTGGTCGAGACTCTTGAAGACGAGTTTCAGATCTTTATCATGATCTTGCAAATAGTGAACAAACTCCTCAAAGGCCAGCTGTCCATCCAAGTCCTTCTCTTTGTGTTTCACAGCTTTCTACAGGACAAAAGAAAAAATGCTAAAAGCTTGATCTCAGAACCAATGCACGTCACTGGCATTACATATTCAACAGTCACAATAAATCTGGTCAGGTGGCTTGTGGGACACATTCATAGAATTCTGTACTAAGGCCTCAGGTAGCCAATTAAATCGGCCATTCTTCACTAGTTTCACCATTTCGGTGCCCCGCCAAAAAAGAAAATGTCAGCAATGTCTGCAACATGAGGGAGATGTTGAAAGGACACTTGTGGCATCAGTTCTGCAGTGCATGTACTGAATTCAGAGTGGTACTGTTACACTATTCAAACCAGCAGATCAAATATCAGTTAGCCTGCAACCCCAATGCTGGCGGTCCAGTCCTGTTTTAGACCAGGTAGGCCCAGACAGGATTAGGCCTAGCTGGCACAGGGTGTTTTGGCACGTCGACCTATCGTTAAGGATATAGATAGATGTTCTGAAGGCTACTACACGCGCTGTAGACGCTGGTCTGTGCCAAGAACATTGTCCTTGGCAAGTGGGTCACAGACATGCACTGTCGGGTCGGAGTTTGAAACTAACAGAAACTAGCAATGAGGTTAATCCCCTAATTAAATTAGCCTTCATTTTACACTTGTAAATCTTGGAGAATCCTCAACATAAATGAACCATTAACGATATATAAAAGTAAGATTATGATCAGGTCTCATCTCAAGCCCCCATGCACTTTTCAAAAATTCGGCGCATTAGAGCGCACCACTTTCCGCCATTTGTGCAGATAATCGGAAGTGGGCAGTACTTACAGGAATGTCTAGACACACCCCGCTTTAACTTTTGATTCAAAAGTTTTAAACGTATTAAACAAAGTTCATGATATAAACTTCCGACATACTCAGTCGATTCTTACCTTTCTCCATTTCTGGTATGTTGAAAATTCCTGAGACGGTAGAAATACACTCAACTTGAAGAGGGATTTCAGCTCCGATGGTAGTCCATTTGACTCAAAATATTCAAATTCAATCGGGTCTATATTCGGAACAGGCACATAAAGGCAAAGACCAAGCATGTTGATATCGAAATAAAAACGTTCAACTATAAATAAATAAATAGAAAGCTGAAGCGATGGGAGACTCCCGAAAGGCAAGAGAACGACCCTCTTAAAATGCCGGTAAGGAAGTGCCTCGTGTTAAAGAAGGGTTTAACCACTCCCTTTTATAAAAAAGGACCCGTATCATTGGCTGCTACCAGAGAACGTCTGCTGCTACGTTCTTTTCTCACTACCATTTTCATTGACGACGTCAATTTGCTCTAGACCAACCACAGCGTCAACCCATTGGTTGGCCCCACAGACATGGAGGCCCCTTCCTTTGTGCGTCATACTGGGGCACACACTATGGGCACACACCGGCACACACCCTCTTACTTTTTTTTACAGCTAGATCTGCTTGTACATTTTCTGTTGAGCATCCAGAAACAGTTTCTCATTTATTTTGGCATTGTATATATATGTAAAACGTTTATGGAAGGATATTCACAGTTTTATAATTGTTAATATTCTTGATGACTTTAGTTTCTTGTGGGAGAATGTGCTGCTCGGTTTCCTTAACCATAGTAAAGATATAGAGAAACAATTTTACCTTGTAAATCTAATTGTGCTGATGGCTAAATGTAATATTTGTAAGTGTAAATTCACAAATAAAAAGACACTCTTCTGTGTTTTCTATAGGGAATTTAAGCAGTAACCCTGTACGACCCCTGGTTGTAAAATTACAACGTCACTTTTAGCTCTCTAATGCTCATTTCTTTTTTTTGGAAAAAACACATTTATCCATAGCATTGCAAGGCAAGATAATATGACCCATGGCTATGGCCATTGGCTACGTAAATGTGATGGTTTTTGGAGAGCTAAAAGTTATGTTGTCATTTTAAACCAGGTGTTACAGGTTTAATTGAAAACTGTAAATTTGTGTGACACCTTTAATGTATTTGTAATGTCTATCATTTCTTGTACCTCCTAGCATTTGTAATCACTACTTGTTTGCATACTGCTTGTTTGTATACTTCTTGTTTGTATACTGATCTGTCATCACTGACATTTGTTCTCGTATTTAAACAACAACCTACAATGCGAACACAGAGTCAATAGACTGCATGTCAACTGTTCTGCACGGCTTGCAGTAGCCATGGAGTCAGGTCATCTCATCGGGCCTGGTGCTGGAAGTACATCAAGACTTAGGGGGCACGTGGTAGACAGCTGTGCCTGGAGCTATCAGGGTGCCATCACACTGGTTATTACAGTCATACAGACCTTCAGTGAAATAACTTCAGATAGTAGCTATCATGCAAACACTTGCAAAAGCGATGAAATGCTAGCATGTAATAGCACATTATTTCAGTGATTCACAAAAATAAAAGGACAGTTTGTTATTTACGTCAGTTGATTGGACATATTAACTGTAATACAAGGAATATATGAATTATTAAGCTCATCATGGATAAAATGGAATTACATCAAAAAGCATTGCGATAAAAACAAAGGGAGTGCACACAAGTGTATTAGCCTATATGCCAAATTAGGCTGTTTTGCAGAACCAGTGTTAACAACATTTAAGCTCCAAATACCAAGTCAAACAACAAAACAAAGTGTGATACCCCCTGGGTCAAGTCAATGATTCCCTGTCTCGTTGCACACAGACTGTTGTTTAGGCCACCATAAATGTGTCTGTATTTCAGGTTTCACACCAGATAACCTTTACGATAGCGCCACTGTAACGGAAAACAACAGGAAGGAAGGAAACAGGTCACTAAACTGTATCAGTTTTATTATCAGTAGAACTAGTCCACAAGAAAACAGTACAGAGGGCATACATGTTCTTAACAAAACTAATGTGATGGACATAGTGGTCCAAATATGCAACAAAAACTGTTTATGAACCTATCCCTCATTCTAAGATAGTTACCGGTATATGCATTTGGAGTCTAATTAAATATGTCACACAAAGAATACACAGGAGCTGCTGTATACCAGATAAGGGATCATAACCATTCATATCAAAGATTGCTCTTGATTAGTTCAAAGGACATGGCTCTGCACAGATTAAATGCCAACACATCTTGACAACTAATTGGCATTTTATTATAAGAGATTGCCATTACTCAATAGTCTGACAAGCTGTGAAGATTGTACAATGACTAACTCCGACAAAGCTTAGACATTCTGTACAACAAGCACAGAATGTTCCAGAATGTGCTCCCAAACCAACTGTAGCATAAAATCAAGACATCTTTGCTCATCTGAAATATCTTGCCTACAAAATTGTCTCAACTGACAAATGTAACAGTTGCACAAATTTGTAATCATTTAGACACATTGTGAACCATTTTATTTGTGTTTGTTTGTAGCATGAAAGCCCTTGAAGGAGCATGTTAAAAAAGAATGTCTCAAATTATACATTACCAATACACCTGGGCTGCATACAGCAAACCTAATGCCCATGAAACCAAAAAACAACATAATTAATCAATCTAGTGCGTGAAAAATTATTTCTTATTATATCCGTGTACCCATTTCTGGTCATTTTTCATATCGTGGCAGTTGACCATTATTTGAGTAGGCCTACATTAGTATTACCAGTCAAAACTACTAAAATCTTCTGAAACTAAATCTCTGGCGCTCTCTACTGGCCCATGGTTTTGGAACGTGTGTGCGTCTGAGACGGTCAATGGATTCAACCTTATGGTTCATAGGACCTTATGTTTAAAAATAAATAAACACAATTACAAGGTATCTCCTTGCACGACCGTAGCTTAAATACATTCCTGTCTATGGCATATTAGGCTACTAACTTTACAAATGACTTTTCCCTTGGTATCGTATCTCATATGTGAAAACGTCGATTTCATTATTTTATGTAAATACATATGCCACAAAGCAATTAACCGCAATAATGATTGGATTACTGTATACATATAACATTTTGGGAAGTATACTGCCCATTAGGCTATTAATAAAACAAGTAAAATATGAAAATGGAACAAGCTTGGACAGGGAAATGGGCGGACTAACCACTTGGGGTTGCCGTGCGCAGACATTGCAACAAAGTTGCAGAGTTGATATCGATCACACTGTCATCAATTTGTGTGCAGTGAAGTTAGCTTGGCTTGGTTTATTGCACGGTTGAGGCGCTCCTGCTCTGGACCAGAAGTTAACCGATGTTGAATAGAGATTTATAACCGAGGAAAATCTGATGGGATTATTTTGAAAGCGAGGAATGTATTGGTCCCTGTGTTTGGGTCTATCCCGTAGGTTTATCCCCCAATATAGATTTCGAGCGTTTGCAGTTTAGTCAATGCCATTAAAATTTTAAGAGGATTTTGGAGTTCTAAGCAATGCTTCACAAGATATTACAAGGTAAGTTAAATCAACACAATTTAATGGTTTAAAATGAATAGTGAAATGTAAACCTAATGCTACATTTTTATTATCAAATATCATCAGAGATTCATTCCGGAATAAAGGGACAAGACAATTGGAAGGAATCAAGATCTATGACTGTCTAGTTTTTTCGTAAACAGTCTTTTAATGGTTTAAACGTTGTAATTTGTAAGCCTTTAAGAACGTTTTCGCGACCACTGCAATGGCTTTTTTTGTCAAGAAGAAGAAATTTAAATTTCAGACAAATTTAATTTTGGAGGAGTTGTCCGCAGTGCCTTTTGTCAACGGAGTATTGTTTTGCAAACTGAGATTACTGGATGGAGGAGACTTTATTGCAACTTCTTCAAGGTAAACATTTTACAATGCCTTCCTATGCTGTGTGTTTCTTAACAATGCCATTAAGCATAATCATAAATAAATGATTCGTTCACATGGACGTTCTACAGTATGTATAAGGCTATTGAAGTACTCAAAGTGAAGTTATCAACTGTGACCGTTGGTGTTCTAATTGCCTGTTGGTCTGTAATGTAAAACAATTAAGTAAAAGTGGGTCAGTTGTCACTGGGTCAGCAAGTAAAAGTGGAGCCCTCAAAAGTTGTCTACAGTTACTGTCCTTTAGCTCTGAATTATCATTGAAGTTCAAGTCACATACACTCCTACCCGAACCTCAGTACACAAAAGCTTTCGTCTTTCTTTGAGAAGGCCCCTGGTATTAAGTCCGAGGATCTGGCTAAGTCTGCTGTTATGAGTGTTTTTCATGCCCTATTGCCCTTATATAAGCAGAAGATCTTTTAGTGTGCTCCCAGAGGTAAGTCTGGTTCCTCAGTGTGCTGTGGTAAAGATCCCTATGACGCATTCAGCTGAACTTCTGAACTGCGAGCTCCCATATGTCCTAAGGCTGGCATTTGAAAGCAAGCGTACAAACCAACTTCCCACAACAACCACAATCCTGGTCAACTTTGAGTGGACGTTTCTCCACGCCTGTCATCATCGGTGAACACATAAAAAGTGTAAACAAATGGTGCCCTCCCACTCTCTTCCCCTCACAGCCACACAACAGCCTCTGATGTGATGCCCTGGGCATCTATGTCAGGCCAGTATCTTGGATTATGTAACTCATGCCACTCGGCCTGCTTATCTCTGGAATCGGAGCACAGAGAACAAGGACTCCTCAGAGACAGAATTGGGTTTTCCACTGTCTCAAACCCAGATTTGGAGTTATGTCACAGGCCTGGAGAGTACAGTACACAGCCCCTTCTTTGTTCTGTCAGACCATGCCTGTTGTTGTGTCTGAAATACTTTTGAATTAATATAGAGTTTGACCAGTGGGCCATGCCTCTATAGTCAGCCCTCTAGTCAAACTTCTTGATTGAAGGACAAAACCCACTAAGGAGGTTTAATGGGTTTAAATGTGATTGAAACTCTGGGTTGAGTCTCGATTCGCCTTGCCCTTGTTAGGTATTAGGAAAGAATACAGTCGCCAGAGAGGTTTGGCAAGGGAGATGCAATTTGCACTCCCATGCAGGTATTTGAGTTCTAGGACTGAAAGCCAGTTTAGATTGAGTCAAGCTGCAGGAACCTAGAGTTACTGTAGTGGTGTTTCAAATGGCCATCTGCTCTAATTAGATCCGTTTCTCGATCTGGTTCATGTTAGTGTGTGTGTGTGTGTTGACGTGTGTGGGGGAGGGAGGGGGGTTGGACTACAATGAAAAGGAGAGTTGCGAGGCAGAGAAGTGACCCTGTGAGTCATGTAGGTGGTGTTTAAGAGGGGATGTGAAGAGTTGACGTAGACAGCTCTCCAGCTTTTTCCTGTTTCCCCACAGCTCTCCTCCGATCCATGGTGAGACAGCCACACACTTTTGAATGAACGTCAGGTAGTCACGATGAGCCTATTCACAAAGTCTGAGTCTACAGAACGCAGGGCACTGGCCCATGTTCTAGTTGTGCAGGGGTCTTGTGGGAGGGTGGAGTGTTTTGAAGTGTGCCCCAGTTATAAGGCTGAATCCACGCATCCCTAGACCAGCAACACAAAGAAACAAAAGCCGACGGCTCTTGCATCCATGCTGACAGACTCCAGGCTTCATGGTCTGTCAGCTGCCTCTTGGCTGCTGCTGACGCTGCACTCTGCACTCTGCTCCCATGGCTGCTGCGTTTATCTGGGCCCTGTCAGACTCTGACAGCAGCCGGCTGTCGGCTGTTTGTGTTCCTGCCGGGGGGATGAGGAGAGCTCTTGAGGAGTGGGGCTGGGACAGGATGGGTGATCGGGATCCCATGCAACTAAATTGGCTGACAGAGTGAGTCATGCTAAACAGGGGTGCATCAGAGTGCAGAGAACATTTTGGTCGTTATGTAAAGCCCGCTTATTGACTTCCATGTGACTCGAACTCAATGTTTAGGGTTAGACAGTTTATCTGTTTAACCAGTGGGGTTACTCATCT
Organism: Mallotus villosus; assembly: GCA_903064625.1. Taxonomy (NCBI): domain Eukaryota; kingdom Metazoa; phylum Chordata; class Actinopteri; order Osmeriformes; family Salangidae; genus Mallotus; species Mallotus villosus. Next base: position 522,470 of record CAEFZP010005648.1, on the reverse strand, counting down.
TCATAAGCATCAAATCACGCTGCTTTGGTCTGTGCTTGTGCGTTTTTGGTTTGGGACACATTTTCATGATCTATTAGCAGTTTCTTTGTCGCTTGCACTGGAACTGGGTGTACGTGGTCAACCTGGTGTTGGGCTGGGATGTTCACAATGAGCACTGTCGTTTAACATTGTTCAGATTGCTTTTCAGGGTTTGTGCAACTTAGGTCTGAACCAAATTGGTTTGGGGTTAGAAAACAGTTAATGACTCGGAAAAGTAAACAGGCTTTATGCTTTTCGACCGCATGAACTGTACTTGTTCATTTGTGTTTCGCTGATGCGGTTAATATCATTTATGTGGATTTATTTTTACAGGGCCAATTGATTCTAGCTAAGTAGCCCTTTATAGTGGTAATTCCTTGGTGGAATCACCATTGCCTAGTTAATATAACAGTTGGGCCTTGTGTAATTGAGAACTCGGTTTTAGCCTCTCAGAAAAGTCTCTAGATACATCTGGTACAAAAGGTTTGTTGTTAAATGTTGAGTCCAACCTCCCCCCTCAGACTGGCCCTCTCACTCTCTCTCTCTCGTTTTGATTGTACGTGGCCGACGATTTTGAGGAGTGTGGTTGCCATGGCGGTTGAATAAAGCCATCTGGACTGTGGAATGTGGGTGAGGAACGCTACTTGAAACTCTCTGAAGGAGGGCTGTGATTAGCGTGGAATTCCTGATAAACATTGTGTGTGTGCGTGTCTGTGTTTCAGAGAGGGGCAACAAAGAAACAGGGCTTCACATAAATGGTGGTCTACAGATACCTATGAAAAAGATTCAAGGGTGGAATTTTACTTGCTGCGATTTGTCTTTTAGAAATATGAAGACATTTTCAAATGCTTCACTCAAAAAAGATATCAATACATCTGAACAGCGATTCGACATCTTGAGAGATGAGGGAGGAGCAGTTATTGTATAGAGGCTCATTAGAATATCGGGTGCATGATGGTCATTATTCTTATGTTTCTGTGAGAGAAAAAAGCCCTAAAACAAAACCTGCAGAGCCGTGTGAGAGAAGGGAGGGGGAAGACGTTCAGCGGTGCTGGTGACATCAATGAATGGGCTAGGGGGAGGGGCTAGGGGGAGGGGATAGTGAGCAGCAGCTGCCACTACTTTGCCCTTATCCATCACGTCGTGTGCGTGAATGCTTTCTAAAAACACCAGAGAGATCCAGCCGGTTCTCAAACGCTCTTATGAAGAGGGTTGTGTGTGTTCACTACCCGCAGGTGTCAATCGGTTGAACTTGTGGCCCTAGTCTGCTATACACACAGGCTGTGTGTATAGCCCTAATTTCATTTCACTGCTAGGGGAGTTCATGTGATTCCTCTGGAACATTTCTTTCAGCATATGATCCAGCCCACAACACATGTCCAGGCCCTCACAGCTCAAGTGGAAGGAATGGAAGTCAGATATATGACAGTGACACCACACAAGTTTAGTTTTTTTACGTCGGCCATTGTATACACAGCCATTTCCCTGGATGTATCGACACCAATGTTTTTCCACTGGCCTATTGACAATGTGAACTGTTTTTACAGAAGCCCCCCATGCTATTGTTTGCTGTTTCCTCACCAACAACTGTACGCTCTCTAAAGTATTCATATCCTCTCTCTTCCCTGGTACTGGGTAGGATGACTGTATTGGTGACACCGATGAACGTGTTGGAGGTTTTTATTATTTCCTGTCTGACCGCTCAACCTCCGTCCCCTACAGAGAGGAGGTGCTGGAGAACTGTGTGCACTGGAGGAAGAGGTTCACCTTCGTCTGTAAGATGAGCGCCAACCCGACGACCGGGGTGCTCGACCCGTCCATCTGCAGGGTGTCCGTGAGGAAGGTGAGGAAGACCACCTCTCCGCCCACCCCCCTGCCGGAGGATGGAATTTCCGCCTTATCTGCGTTTGCTTGTTAACATCAGATCCTGTCGTTTCCTGCATGCACTGGGTTGTTTTCTTTTCCATGTGGTCTTCACTGACAACGTTAGCGTTAGGGCTCTCGGTGCCGCAGCACACTGGAGTCATCCCCCCTTTTCCTGTTTTCACTACAGGAACTCAAGGGAGGAAAAACGTATTCAAAGGTAAGGGCCCGCTGTACCCGTCCACCCCTTACCACTTAGTTTAGCTCAGCGATTTTTCTGCTTCCTCAGGACAACATGCATCAATTCTTGTGTCATCTCCCCAAAAACACATGTCACCTTACTTTGAAATAACTTAACCCATCCTCCCAATAAATCATAATAATAATAATTTACTCATTTAGGGTAGTAAATATGATTTACCTAAATATAGACAGAGTTTATTGTGAATACATTCTGATTGTTGTTGACCTTTCTTTGTTTTGTCAAGCTCCACATTAGGGTTTCCTTGAACTAAATATAACCTATTTTCCTACTTGGAAGTCCATTTCCTTAAATACACACATCTGTAAACAGCATCACCAAGGGCTTGAAACCAGGAGATACATCTAAATGACTCACCTCTTGGCTGGCTTGAGCTCAGGTTTAAAATAAACCTAAACACAACTTACCAATGTCATGTCATTTTTCTTTGTTTCAACTACTACCACGGCATATGAAAAACTGTCCACCTCTATGGGTTGAACTGACCTGAGCTGTCTGTTGCAGCTGGGTTTCACTGACCTCAACATGGCAGAGTTTGCTGGCTCAGGTTCCACGGCCCGGTGCTGCCTGCTGGAGGGATACGACACCAAGAACACCCGACAGGACAACTCCATACTAAAGGTTGGGCGACGACACCGCCTCTCAGCACCTACAGTACCGCCACATTAACTGCCTCCGGCCCTTTAAACAAATGTTGTCGTTTTTTGAAGGTGTCCATTGGAATGACCCTCCTGTCTGGAGACCCCTGTTTTAAAGCGTGAGTGACCTGACTTGGAATGAATTGGGAGAACTTTTACATTGGTGACCGTCATTGACTTCCCGTCTAGATTCTGACGAGCGCTGTCTCCTTGCAGGCCCCCCAGTACAGCCAAGTCCATCTCAGTGTCGGGCCAGGACCACGCCCTGCAGCTGGACTGTAAGGGGGAGGGCACTGGTGCCCTCACTGGAGGGGCCTCAGTAGGTCGCACCATGAAGCCTCGACCCTCCATCAGTTCAGGTGTGAACCAGCAGGCATACTCTTCAGCCACTACACCAGGAATGGCAGTTGAGCCCGTTTAGAGAACCAGTCTTTTCATGTTGTTTTCAGGTCTTCCAGAGGAGTCCGATCTGAACCAGCCCAGCCAAGGAGAGATCTTCCAGACAGGCCACTCACGTAACTCCAGCTATGCTAGCCAGCAGAGTAAGATATCTGGTGAGATCTATTGTAGAGTCATGGGATATGGACTAACCCTGTAGAGAATGTAAGATCCAAGACACACAGCGACGTGTGTTTGTTTGTTTTGGAATGGGATTTCATGAGTCACTGTTATGTCTCCTAGGCTACAGCACAGAGCACTCCTGCTCCTCCAGCCTGTCCGACCTCACACACCGTCGGAACACCTCCACAGGAAGCAGCACCTCGGGGGGCCTGAGTGGGACTTTCGACTCCCCCACCGAGGGGGAGAGGGACACCTGGCGCCTCGAGAGACCCCCACGCCCCCCCCGGCCTGTTCTGCCACCCAACAGACCCCCCAGGTTAGGACACGTGTTCGGACAGACGCTTTCCCATTGATCCTCCTTTGTCTGTGATAAACACAGCGTCCTCTTGTCATTCGCTGGCGGACTGGTTCATCTCCTTGCTTCTGCTGTGTGTAGGAGGAAGCTAGACTCAGTGGAGAGCCATTCTTCCTGGGTAAATGACACCCGCATGAACGCCGACGATATTGTGGATAAGATCGTCCAGAGCCAGAACTTTGCAGATCTCAGTAACACTGAAGGTAAAGCCCAAGTGTTTTGGATTTGTTTTCTGTGTGGTTGTGTATTACTTGTGTGACTTATTTCTCTCTAATATTTCATTCTCAGACAGCAATCTGCAACTGTTTGTCAGTAGAGATGGGACCACTGCCTTTAGTGGGATTCGGCTTGAAAAGGGGTAAAAACACACACACACACACTCCAACACTCACACACATACACACACACACACTGTTATAACTTTCTTTTCCAACCTCTCAGTGTGTCTGCTGGTGTCTATGAGCCAGTGGTCATTGAGAGCCATTAGGGGCGTGGTCATCACTGGACGTGTCATTTCCTGGAGCAGCAGCTGAGCTGGTTGCCATGAGAGGATCAACACTGCACCAGGCTTGTCCACTCACTGTGAACGGCATGTTATGTTTGTTATAGTCAAAGTTATATGCATACTGTATGAACATATGCAAAAATGCTGTTTAACTGCACTGTAGCTGTAGTATTGGCCAATTATTTTGCTTAATGTGACTCCCTGTTGACCAGGAAACCATCTTCAGTACCTGTATGTTTATCCTTTACCATATGTTTACAGTTGGCTGATTTTCATTGTCTGTGAAACTAACTTTATTCTTTCGTCATTTAATTATATGTTCCACGAATGACCCTATGGCACCAAGTTATCTGTGACTATTGCTACATGGTGTAGGAGTATGAGAGCTTGTGTTGTAGATGAGGGAAGGTTTAGAATGTAGTGCTCTTATGCTCCCTTGTGGATGAATACCATGTTGGTCAACTGCATTGCTTGCTCATCTGGGGAGACGGGGTAGTTGCCTTAAAGTATGGTGGCCCTGAAGTGCAAAACACACACCCTAATATGGCCCACGCCCAGAATCATCATAGGTATCATAGGTAATATGAGTGCATCCCCCAAATGAAAACACTCCCCTCAAATCGAACGTGGCATGTAGCAAGTACTTATGCAAAAGTATAAATTACGTGTTAAGGGGCACTGTTTCGACAGCTCCATAGGGCTGCGCTCCAATACCGCCATCTAATGGTTCAAAGTGAGAATTACTAGTGCAGTTCCTATCAGTAAACCACCAGATGGCGATGGTAAAGCGCAGCCCTATGGAACGGGTTTTTAAGGGGCACTGTTTCGACAGCGCCATTGGCCTCCGCGTCAATACCATAATTAAGTAATAAGGTACGAGAAGCAGTACCTTATTGTCAATAAAGTAGTGCTACGTGTTCACGGGTGTTGTTACGTGTTCCGGCAAACCCTGGAACGCGTACTTTATTGACGATAAAGTACTGCCTCTCGTACGTTATTGCCTTTATAATACGGTTACCAGAGACATTATAAATAGTAAATCAATAGTATGCAATAGCCTGACAGAGTTAGCGTTAGTGCTACGTGCACCAGGACAGTTGTTTAGCTATCGAAGCGTGTAGCAAGTACTAATCCAAGACGTTTCCGATTCAATCTTTAATTTTTTTGAATTCTTATGGCAACCGACAACGGCACAAGTTGAACCTGAGCTCATGTTTTAATTACATTAAATTACAATTACATTTAATTAAACACAACTAATTCTAATCAATGTATTCTCTGTCGATATCACGGTATGCTAGTAATGTTAGCCGTTGAACAGGAAACACAATACCGGAAAGCGGAAGTAGTTCAGCACCCTTGGTTGCTGGGGTAACAGGTGGCTAAATTGAAGGGGCACTGTTTCGACAGCTCCATAGGGCTGCGCTCCAATACCGCCATCTAATGGTTCAAAGTGTGAATTACAAGTGCAGTTCCTATCAGTAAACCACCAGATGGCGATGGTAAAGCGCAGCCCTATGGAACGGGTTTTTAAGGGGCACTGTTTCGACAGCGCCATTGGCCTCCGCGTCAATACCATAGTTAAGTAATAAGGTACGAGAAGCAGTACCTTATTGTCAATAAAGTAGCGCTACGTGTTCAAGGTTGTTGTTACGTGTTCCGGCAAACCCTGGAACACGTACTTTATTGACGATAAAGTACTGCCTCTCGTACCTTATTGCCTTTATAATACGGTTACCAGAGACATTATAAATAGTAAATACATAGTAAGCTGCCTTTCAGCGCAAAATAGTTATAGCCAACAAACGTTGTGCATCGCATTGCAGTAGCCGAGAGAAAATAGTTCCTGTAAATAGTGGCTGTTGCTATGTAACGGACAAACAGCATTGTGAACTTCCCGTTTGTTAGCCGAGCTAGCTAGCTAGATCTCGCACCATCTCATTCATTCACATTGCTTATTTTATACAAGTTGCCTTTAAAATAACAATACCATAATATTTTAGCGATGATTGACTAATTCATACTTTGATTCAGGGCAGATTAATGTTACCAATGAAGCAAATAAATGAGCGCTATGGAAGCAGTTTTTAGGGGGTACTATTAAAATGCCACCATTGGGGTGCGCCTCAATTCCGCTCTCTAGTGGCTTAAAGTGAGAACTACAAGTGCAGTTCCTAACAGTAAACCACCAGATGGCAATGGTAAAGAGCAGCCCTATGGAACGGGTTTTTAAACGTCAAAATCGATAGCCAACTACACTCCACGTAACTGTCATTATCATGAAGTTGATCGTTTCGTTTGGAAGACAGTAAGAAACATTTTTGTTAACAATTCAGAGAGTCATGTAGTTGCACTACTCTTTATTTTAATCAGGGACATTGCCTATTTAATAATCTTAGATATGCTGTTAATGTTTCACAACATTAAAATAAGTACTTCAGGGCCACCGTATTAATGCAAGTGTGCTCTCAGTCCGAGTCTATCATGCATATCAACATGAATGATAACACTGGTAAATGTCACTAAACGTTATAGGAAGGATCAGAATGTTGTCAACCAGCTGGCTGGTTGATGTATCTGCTGTTATATTTATGTAACAATTAACACTAGTTAGAGGGTTGGACAGTGATTTTATTTTCTTTGCAAAATGTTACACAGCGTTTTCCTGGTTAATTAAACCTAACAGACGGGCTTTCTATCATGTTCTGTGTTAACAGGTGTTGCTATGGATGGAAGTTGTATGTTTTCATACAATGATGGTCCCCTCTTTAGTTTACGAACACTGCAAACTCCTCTGAGTCGTGCACTGTAATCTGTTTAGTTTAAACTCATGATTTTAACAGTTTACTACATTTCTCATGTATGATCAAATTCATCTTTAATGACCACTCATTTGTAACATCATAGAATCATTTGTGTGTGATCTCCGCTGTGCTCTTTAGACAATAAAATGTAACCACACACTTCTATGGGTCATGCTGAATTCCTATGTAGGCAAGAAAATATAAATGAAGGTTAAATGTTAAATTAATGTTTTGGTATGAAAAACAGTTATTTGGGATGATCCTGGACAGAGAGATTCCAGCGCTCAGAGTTTGTCCTCTCTGAAGGAGTAATACCTCCTCCTCGGCTTCCCTCCCTTCCTCTCTGCGAACAGGTAACAGAGCATGCACCAGGTGTTGTCCTCAGGGAGGATCTGCACGCCGCTGCTGCTGGTCCTGAAGGGCTTCAGAGCACAGGAGCCTGCAGAAGGGGGGAGAGCAGAGAGCAGTCAGAGATCGAAGCGGGGGAGGACTGGGGGGGCCACGTGGTCTGTGTCCACGCGGGGCGCGCTTACCCAAGATCAAGTAGGTGGCGGCGCTGAGGGAGAGGAGGATGAGGAAGATGGTGCCAGGACCCAGGTCGCTGATGGCGCAGGCGTTCGGACAGGCACAGGCACTCTCCACCCAGATCTGCAGGGGGATGTCGATGCTGAAGTCTTGGGCGAAGGACGTGGTGTGGTTGGGACTGCAGTGGTAGTGTACTATGGTCTGGGGCTGTTTGTTGTTAGCGAGGGCTGGAAACGGGAACAGTATTTAGAGGCCGACATCTCTTTTGGGGCACTTTGAACTATGGAATTGTTTATTAAGTAGTTCATTACCAAAGTATGAAACTGAGAGTGTCTTCATGCTGTCATTATAATGGAACTCATTGCCCTCGTGTATTCCATAGTCTACATAACGGGTTATATACCTGTTGTTCCAGATCCTAAACCTGTGGGGATTATTAGATTATTAGATTATCAACAACCCAAACATGTTTTGAATCCCTTTGTAAAACAATGTGTAGGGCCATCTTGAAATAAAACACATTCCTGTGATGTGCCCATGACAATTAATTCAGTACCTTACTATCAAGCAGGCCGCAATGTTAGTGCAGTCCGTCCCGGCTAGATCCTCGGGTTCTGTGAAAGGTTGGCAAGAGCTGAAGGAGAAAAGGACCTCCGTTTTTTCCGTCCCAAGGCTGTGTCCGAGCACTGGGTTTGGAGCGCAGCAAGAAGCCGTCTTCATCTCCCATAGTCCTCAGGCTGATCACTCCTGAGCCGTCGTGCATGATGCATTTGCAATCGTTCACTTTAAAACAGCCGGTTTTCTTCTCCGTGGGCGACGGTGACTCTGGAGGAAGGGAGAAAGAGGAATAAATGAGACTAAAGCAGATGGATAAAGGGAGGAAAAGGGTTTGAAACCTCATGTTTACAAAAGGTCTCTCCAGTGTCGGCCACCACAGATGTATTTGTTCCGTAGAGTCATTAAAACTGCTGTCCTGTAACACTACAGTGCCACTGACCAACTAATTAGAACCTAACCCTCACCGACAAATTCCAAACAGCCCAGTGCTCCATGTGCAGTCAACACCATGGTAAAAATGTCTCCATAACATACAAACTCATGAGAAACTAAAACAATGACATTGTCACGTTTTAGTCAAGATGTATACCTCTCATGGTTGGCCACACATTTTTTTAATTCAGGTCATCCCTCAGAGCCTACTGTATATTTTCACTCTACAAATATTGTCTGTATCTTCGTTGACACCCACAACCACTTTCCAGGTGACACACATATCTTACCCAACCTGCTTGTTGAGGAATGCAGCGCACTCCTCCCTGTGGGTGCACTCCTTCACTGGCTACGAGAGGTAAGACATGAGATTCACAGAGAGGTAATAGTGTATTTCCGCTCATTGTAAAAGACCACTTTTATTACAGAGTTTATGATTTACGCATAGTTGTTCAATTTAAACCTTATAAACCCGTGTGATTTCATTTCTTCAAATTTAAAGTACCGCCAGCCACCGAAACAACAGAGCAATCTCAAAACCAGGTAAGAGGCGCCTCTTGTTTGAACAGTTCATGATTGTACTTGCCTGAGAAGTCAAATTGTTCCAGCACACTCACAAAACATACGTATTCTCTCAAATATGGCACACTTTGCCTTTATTTATATATTTCCTTGTGGTAACTGAGGTGTGTTTGTGCCAGATGGAGAAGAACGCCGGTGTTCGACGCTCTGTGACGACAGGGAAGAGGCGTCAGTGGCGGGGTCTGAGGCAGAAGTGGGGCATGCTGGGATTGTTTGAGATCAAACAGGATCATGAGTTTTACGACTTCACCTCTGTGATGAAAGAAGGCCTGCATGCTGCTGTACAGCCCAGTGTGGATAATCCACCACCTGTGAGAAAACAATCGTAAAAAGTATCTGAGGTGCAAAATGCTCTTAATACAATCCCTCTTGTGTGCGTTGTCATGTAAACACTCTCACTCCCACTTAGGAGGAACTTCTGATGGAACATTACAAAGCAGAGGAGACTCAAATCCACAAGGTGTAATTTTGTTTTTCACATGACATCAAACACAACTTCTAATTGTCCTAAGAATAAGTCTGTAAGGGAGACTTGCGGGAGTTTAGCAGCTGTTTCACCTGCAGCGCTCTTGTCCTCGGCTCCCTCTGCAGGACTTTGAGATGCAGACGTTCGCCGGGCCCGTGTTTGCCCGACTGCGTCGTTCCCTGGGGATGACTGAGGAGGAGTACCAGGCATCGCTCTCCTCTGACGGCTGCTACCTACAGTTCATCAGTAACTCCAAAAGCAAGGCCAACTTCTTTCTCACGTAAGCACGCACGCATACTTCCATAGATACCCCCTCGATACACACACACAAAGCACACACACACACAGCACACGCAACAAATGCTGGCGTTTCATCAACAGGAATGACAAGAGGTTCTTCTTGAAGACACAAGATCATCGAGAAGTGACGTTTCTCCTGTCCAACCTGAAGGCATACATGGACCATTTGGAGAAATATCCTCATTCACTGATGGTTAGGTTCCTTGGTGAGTAACCCGAGTAACACTTTTAACTTGGTCGACAATAGCGAATGCACTGCAATTACATTGAATCAGCTTTGTATTTTTTTCCCTAGGAGTCCACAGCCTCCTTATTCCAAATGAAACAAAGGTATTTATCTGATTGTATTCCTAAATACAGCTGTCAAATCTTTTGCCACTTTTTTCTGGAGTTTCTCTTACTCTTCCATAGAAGTACTTCATTGTAATGCAGAGTGTGTTCTACCCCGATGAGAGGATTGACACAAGGTAAACACTGTTTGCGGCGTTATTCTGTAGACAAATGCTATACTTTCTTGACGACTCCAACAAAGATACAATTTGAACGTTCTGGGTTATCTCATAGGTATGACATCAAGGGTTGTGAGGTAGGCCGGTGGACCAATCAAAACTCTGGTGACAGCCATGTGATTACAGTTTTGAAGGACAACAACTTTGATGGAGAGCACATCACTTTGGGTAAGAGCCTGGACTACAAATATTGTCCACAGTCTGCCTCTGCCCTATGGGTAAGAATACAGCTTTCCCTTTGGGAGCCATGTTTCCTTTTAGCCCTCACAGCTGGAACACAAGGTGAGGTAGCATGTATGAGGTAAAACCTCCTTGTTTCCCCTCAAAATGTCTACTTGTATTGACAGATGAGCAGAGATCCTGGCTCATGGAACAGGTGGAGATCGACACCAACTTCCTTCGAAGGCTAAATGTACTCGACTACAGTCTCCTTCTGGCCCAGCAACCTTTACACCGAGACGAGCTCGACGGGAAGCACTCCCTCCCCAACATCATAACATGTGTTGTAAAGTAAGAATGATAACACAAGGGTTAAGGTTCATACATTCCTGGAAATACTCCGGTTATTAATTAACCTGCTTGATATCGATTTCCTCTGCAGATCCATGGATCAAGAGGCAAGTCCTACTGACACAGATCCCCCCACTGTGCCATTACCGGAGGAGGAATCAGGCCAAGAAAGATCAGGAAGTGCAGATAGTGCATCAGAACATGAAGAAACTACAGAGCAGCATTGCATCAATGGAGTCCCTCTTGAGGAGATAAACCTCCACTCACCAACGTCCAGTCCAGACTCCGAACTTCAGGAATTCCATGCCCATCACCGCAGGCTGCTGCCTGACTTCAAAAACTCAGTGCATGTCATCGATGGGCAAGAGATTCGCTACTTTGTTGGTATTGTGGACATTTTCACTGAGTATAGTTGGAAGAAAAAGATGGAGAACTTATGGAAGAGGATCCGTTACCCTGGCAGGGCTTTCTCCACAGTCAGCCCCAGTGACTACTGCCAGAGATTCTGTCAGTGGGTGCAAAACCACACCAGATGACAGAGGGGCCAAGTAACCATAGAGACAAGTCAAAGACAGACAAAAGCAGCACATTACAGAAAAAAAGATGTCTAGGGAAAGAACAACTTTGTTAAGACTGCAAAGATATTGAAAGGACAAGTGGTATTTAGCAGTTTTTAATGCTAGTATGCGTTATAAACGGGCATTATTTATAGGCCACTGTACATTTACCAGAATAATCCAGTTTAAGTCAAATGTATTCAAATTTGTAGTAGGCTTAATACATTTGTAAAGACTGCAATATGTTTTTTCATATGAACAGTAGATGGCGTATTAGCCCTTCTGAAAATAAACTATCTTGGCTTCGTAATTCAAAAATATGTCGATGTTCTTCAGTTGTTTTAGTAAAAGTAATAATATGCTTCATTCAGTTTGTCAAATTATTTCGCATCTTTAGCATACCATACAATCCAGTTCAAACCTTTCAATTCCCAAGTGCTGTACAGGCTCCCATGTAACACATATATATTGTGATAGTTTGAGAAATAATGACATACCCTACGTGTACAACAAGTCATTGCATAAATTAAACAGATTTTATCCTATGCAATAACGGATGATCAATGGGGCCCGAGGCTGGAATAAAACATTTGCACGCAGGCTGTCATTAACACCGCTTGGCTTGTCATCTGACTTGGACTCAACACACACAGCAGTCGCAAAGCACCCAGACAGGCCACATCTGTTCCCCTGCCATAGATGCTGCGTACAAGAAGTATATTTGGCTAACCAGACATAATGGATTTTAACGTCAGAAAAATGGCTTCGGATGCAGGTGTGTTTTTCACACGGGCTGTGCAGGTATGTTTTTCAATCCATGAAAACTGTCCCGAACCAACCAAAAAATGCTAGCTAGTTAGCTTAGCACCAGCGCAACTGGATACACAATAGTCGGCTAATATTGCATTATTGCGTAAAAAGTCTAGTATATTCGTGCTAGGCCAGCTCTAAAAACTTGGCTAGCTAGCAAAGTGATTATTTTGACAAATAAATAACCAGATTTCCTTGCTGGCTGTTGCTAATAAAGCTAACTACGTTAGCCACCTGGAAAAGTAACATGTTTCTCAAAACAGGACAGCTAGCTTGTCGAGATGGCTGAATAAGTAAATAGTCACAGTGATCGGTATTGGATTTCACAAGCTAGGTTACATTGGTTCTTCCCTCTCAAGAGTGATATTTTTATCGACAGGAAACTGTTTACCACAGTGACGGTAATAATGACGTGTTGATGGAAAGCATTAGGTTTGATAGGGTCACTAGAAGTCAAATACATGTTTCCTATATCTCAGTTCACGGAGGAAAAGCTGGGACAGGCAGAAAAGACAGAGCTGGATGCCCACTTTGAAAACCTTCTCAGCCGAGCAGACTGCACCAAAAACTGGACTGAGAAAATATTTAGACAGACAGAGGTGCTTCTGCAGCCCAACCCAAGTAAGTCTTGACACACTGTACAACCGAGCAGAGAAATGGTTCCCCTCTAATCAACCCCCCTCCATGTCCCCACGCCCTATACATGCACAGTCCAGATACTGACTGGCCACATTTGGAATGACCTAAACATCTATACACCCGAGCATTGAGTAATACATTTTGAACACAGGTCAAACGACACTCGCGTAACTCATGTAACTAGCTACAACATCACAATGGTATTGTTTGTTAATGGAGACAAGGGAGGTCTAACCCTATGACTTTCTGATTCTCCATGCTACAGTTGATCACACTGGTAAGTATGGCTCCATCCCCTAGTGACCTGCTGTGGACTATACTACTCTCTGTGGACCGCTAGTGCAGACAAGGGTTGAAATTCTCAGACAAATTCCTTCTGTTTGATATTTTCTATATATCTCATCTGTTGCAGAACAGGCCCTTGTACGACGTAAATATCACACAGCTGTGGAGAAAGATATGTTGATGTCCCCCACCCCCACCCTACACACTGTCTTGGAGATAATTGTTATATTTCCTACTGCATACGATGACAGTACTCACTCTTCATCTGTGTGGGAAAACATTTATCTTGGCTTCCGGCCATTCTCTGTCTTATGTCATCACTTTCACTTTCTGTTAAATGCCAAACATTTTTGGGGGGGGAGGTTTGCTTTTGGTTGTTTTCCAAGTAAATAAAATACCTGCGTCTTTCCCATACCACCATTCACCCACAGATACTCAGTATAGGACAGGGATGAGAAGACATCATTGCAGAATGTCACAGTCAAGTTGGTAGAACCGTGACCTGTCCAGCGAATGTGTCTCGTCATGTCATTTCCTGTCTGTCATGAGACCCGAGTCATCACATGACGGGTCTTTCACTTCCTCAAAGGCTACCCCTTGTCTGCATGTCCTCCTTAAATCACACACCCTTCTCCTTTTCTGCAGGCGCAAGGATTGAGGAGTTCCTCTATGAGAAGCTGGACAGGAAGGCACCGTCCAGATTAACCAATGCAGAGCTTCTGGGTCATTACATGTTGGACGCAGCCAAAGACTTTGGTCCAGGAACACCATATGGTCAGTCCAGATCTGGACATGAGTCAAATTAAATAACTAGAAACATCTTTTCACTTTTTCACTGTTACTCATGAACAGGGCGATAGCCAGTATTTCCTTTATATCCTATGACCTTTATTCCCCTAAGCATTATGTAAACACAAACACAATATTTGGTGCAACCGTGCCAAAGCATTTGCAAAATAATATCCCCCACCCCCAAATCTTAGTTGACTTTATCTCCAAAAGCCTTTCTGCTCCTGATAGTTCAGGCCGTAGGTGGTGTGATTCGTGTCGAGAACGGTTTCCCAGCATTATTGAATCGTCTCTCCCTCACATCCCCCCACCACCCGTCCCTCCAGGCCGTCTCATGTCAGTTGGGCCAATGAATCCCCCTCTCCTCCGGTGGCAGGGCGAGCTACAGGATCAATACCGCTCTCTTTCAGCAGAGCTTAAAGCTGCAGCTTTAAGCTTGCCTTGTCCGTGAACCAGAGGTTCTGAGCACCATGGAGAAGTCGGAGTAGCCGATGCTTTCCTGTCGTCCGTTTCTATTTTACCGCCACGGAGTTTGACACATCTCCATCTGCGATCATCTCACAATCTCTCTCTCTCTCTCTCTCTAATCGTTACCCCAGACAGACTTGGAGGCATCATGTCGTCTACTAACATTTGAAGGCTTTATATTTCAGAGATATCTTGGTTTCGTTGAGCTTAGTCAGATGGATTAAACCAGGTCGAAACCAGGTCATTAGTAGATTCAGGTGACATGTGCGCAACAATAACGGAGTGAAATCTAGCCCCTGTGTAGAGGTAGGTTTTAGTCAAGCCAGCCTCCATTGGGTGCTCATAGGTTAGACTAGGTCAATTACTGACCATGTTTTTATTTATTTTGATCTGATACTGTACAGTCAACGTGTATTATTGTAAAGTAATAAGATGCTCATGTGTTTGCCTGATAAAATATTGCTTGAAATATGTATGAAATGTAGACTAGAAGTTTGACAGGTTTCATGGCCAACACGGATGTCACAGAATTCCCACCTGGAAGCTTGCTATTGCAAAGCTTGACTTTCTACTCTCGACCGCCTACTCTCTACATGTAGTATCTGTGTTTTGTATAGCGAGTGTTTGGTATGTCGTCTTTTTATAAGAATGTGGCCATTCTGGAGTCTTGAGTTTCTCTGCTCTCTGTCTGTGGGTGTAGAGTACCAGGGAATCTCTCCCTTTGTTTTTAATTATTTATGTCGTGGGAGTTGCAGCTCCCTTCTGCCAGTTTCTGTACCCAGAAGTTTACGTTTCACTTCACTATATGTACATAGTCCAACAGTGACTCAATAGGAGTGTTAATTCCCAATATTGATGGACCTGTACCAATGGACCTGTACTGTAATTATATATATATATTGATATATAAGTTGCACCCGACTATAAGTCGCAGGAGCAGCCAAACTATGGAAAAAAAGTGTGACTTATAGTCCGGAAAATAAGGCACTTGCTTTTATATGTAACAATAGTTTGAACATCGTAAATATATGACTGTGCTGCAGTGAGGTTGACCCCTCCAGTGACCTCTCCAGTAGTTGTTTGGCTTAATCATTGTTTTCGTCCTACAGTTACATTTGTATTCATTCAGTAATACTTGTTTTTATAATTTTTTATTCAAAGCTACGGATGGACAGCAGATTGTCAAGGAACAGGGGCCAAATCTATCCAACGAAATTCATCCACAAATGGATGCGCACATGGAAAACCCAATTTAGTTGCGATTGTGCGCACGTCAATGAACTTGTCCATGCCCTGTCAACATTTGGGGAGGGAGACTGTGTCGTTACCTTGTGTGGTCTGTGCAGTGGGAGGATGCTCATGCCTGTCGTTTGTGTCATAGGGAGCACCCTGATCAAGGTGGGAGACTGTGAGCGGCGTCTGGGAGGGGCCGAGAGAGAGTTCCTCCAGACCTCGGCCATCAGCTTCCTCACCCCCCTCCGGACCTTCCTGGAGGGAGACTGGAGGACCATCTCAGTGAGTCTCGCAGCACTTCCAAGAACCACTGATATTTACATTACATTAAGTCATTTTAGCAGACGCTCTTATCCAGAGCGACTTACAGTAAGTACATGGACATTCCCCCCCGAGGCAACGCTCTACGTTCTAAAGTTCTATCATCTTCCCGCTCTGCGTTCTAAAGTTCTCTCGTCTTTTGCTCTGCGTTCTAAAGTTCTCTCGTCTTCTGCTCTGCGTTCTAAAGTTCTCTCGTCTTCTGCGTTCTAAAGTTCTCTCGTCTTCTGCTCTGCGTTCTAAAGTTCTCTCGTCTTCTGCGTTCTACAGTTCTCTCGTTGTCTGCTCTGCGTTCTAAAGTTCTCTCATCTTCTGCGTTCTAAAGTTCTCTCGTCTTCTGCTCTGCGTTCTAAAGTTCTCTCGTCTTCTGCGTTCTACAGTTCTCTCGTTGTCTGCTCTGCGTTCTAAAGTTCTCTCATCTTCTGCGTTCTACAGTTCTCTCGTCTTCTGCTCTGCGTTCTAAAGTTCTCTCGTCTTCTGCTCTGCGTTCTAAAGTTCTCTCGTCTTCTGCGTTCTACAGTTCTCTCGTCTTCTGCTCTGCGTTCTAAAGTTCTCTCATCTTCTGCGTTCTAAAGTTCTCTCGTTGTCTGCGTTTCAGAAAGAGAGGCGTCTCCTGGAGAACCGGCGCCTGGACCTGGACGTGTGTAAAGCTCGGCTGAAGAAGGCCAAGACGGCGGAGACCAAGGCAGCGGTGAGTCCACCCCCACCCCACCCCACCCCCCGTGGTCGTTAGCATTATAATGCTACTAGGCTGGGTTCAGCCGGCCGTGTACGAGCGCTGACTGACTGACTCTCTCTGCTTTGACGTTACAGTGTGAGGGGGAAGTGAGTACTAACAGAAAACATCCTTTACGTCGTTAGACTTCATCTTTCTTTTCCTGTGTCACTCGTATTCTCTCGATGACACCCATGCAATCCAACTGAATGCATGCTATACTTTTAAGCCTGATAGAGACATTTAAACGGCCAAGTGGTGCACTGTGTGACACCCATAGTGTGAATTGACAGGAATGAGCATGTAGCATGCTATCCTGAAGGAAAGAAACTTTCCACTTGATCATTTCATCACATCAATTGCATCACCACTGCCAAACTGCGACCTGCCCCTAAAATACTTTATTAATCCCCCAAAAATACCGGTTCTACATGGGAACGTCGATGTTTTGACAGAACATTTTGAAATATTTTTCCTTTTATCATTCTGATTTTTTCCTCAGTAAAATCTCAATCACAGTCTCAGTGACTAAAAATGTTTCAGATTTTATTGATCAGTTGTGTCATTTAAAAAAAAACACCTTGTTATTCGGGATTTAAATTAGGATATGTCATCATCTCGGACCCTTGGAGCATGTATGCTATGTGGCTGCCACATAGCATAAGCATGCAAAAATTGCATCTGAATCCAATACCTAACTTTAGGTTAGGGTTAGTTCTGAGTTCTGAATTTGGCCAGTTGTGAGGCTGTGAGCTACAGACTGTACTCAGAACTGGCCAAACAAGGGGATCAACAGATCCAGGGATCCAGAGGCCTCATGTATAAAAGATTGGCAGCTTACATACCAGAAGATGGCGTATGGCCAAAACATGAAAAGTACCTACGCACAGAAATATTGCGTAATGTATCAAACCGGTTGCACGCTCGGTCCTGCGCAACTTTCCTTTATAAATCACAAGACCGCATGTGATCAAGCCACTGACTGAATATGCAGATGGACTATAAATGGGCCCCTCATTTCTTGGTCTGAATTCAAATGGCTAAACACGCAAAAAAAGATACATTTCACAGACTGTGAGATCGAGGTTCTAACAACAGAGGTGGAGGCGAGGACATGTGTCCTGTTAGGCGGCCTGTCATCAGGTATTAGTGGAAAACTGTCACCATGGCCGTAAATGCTGTGGGTTCGGAGAACCGGACCAAGGCAGACATTTAGAAGAAATGGATGTAAACTCGAAATGAGCCAGAGTCCGGCTCACAGAGACCATTGCATTTTCTCATGCCTTGTAGTTGCACAGCAAGTCAATATTTCATCTGTGGCAAATAATCGCGTGAGCGTGCAATATCAACCATATATACAGGAGGGTGACATGCATTTCCTGAGTGCCTTTGTCGTTCGTTTGACACCCTCAAGTCGTGTTTGGAAAACCAACGTTTGTACATGAGGCCTCGGATGTTTTGTACCCGCTTGCTTGAATGGCGTGACATGTTAGTCATGTCCCAAACCGACATGACGGATTACTTCCTGTCTGACTTTCCATTGTCTGAGGTCCTATTTGCATTTACATCTCATGCTGTTTACCCATGTCGTGTCGTGGCGTCATTCAGCTCGTCAACTCGTCACCTCAAACGAATAATATCACATTCTTAAGGGCCCTTTGTGTTTTTCTTTTGCTTATTCCTTGTTTGTTTTTGTCCTTCCCGTCCTGTTTTTGTTTGCCGTGCATGTTTCACTGTGTGGATTTGGTGGCGTGACGCAACTCTGACCTAACGTGCTGTGTTTGTAGGCTGTGCCTGATTTCCAGGAGACCAGAACACGGAACTATGTCCTGTCTGCTAGTGCCTCTGCGGTAAGGAGCCTCCGTTAGACTCCATCACACACGCACACACACACACACACCTGTGATCCCTTTATACAGGAACTCCTCTGGAAGACCGCAGCACCCTCGAGAGGCAGTAACAATGCACTTTAGCGGGTCATCGTCTGAACCTTGTCCATTTGGACCTTCCTCTTATCGTAATCGTAACTTCTCACCAACGTTGGTGTCTGTCCCCGATTCCATTCCAGACAGATTTTATATCACTTGCTAATCTTGCTGTCAATTATTGCTAGGGAGCACCATTTCCCGATGATGACCCTAACAGCTAAGGAACAATCCCCAATGAGGGTTCAGTATTCAGACCCGTTCTTATCGTTACATTCTCAGTATGTGACCTGTGCCATGTCTTGTATATTGGCCAAGGGTCATGATGTTCTTTTCCCATGCTTTGCACTCCCACCACAACCAGTAAATGAATATCGGAAGTCTGTCCATGTCGCAATCGGCGGCGTAGCCTTCAGTGTCTCGCGTCTGTGTGTGTGTCCTGTGGTGTCATCAGAACTTGTCTCTCTTCTCTCTTGCGGCCATGCCGTCTCCCAGCTCTGGAGTGAGGAAGTAGACAAAGTGAGTATGACGTCACGTCTAACACGGATAAAAAAAACTAAAATCAGCAGTTTTCCCCCTCGGGCAGAACTTGGTGCGGGCGGATGGCCGCCTCCTTTGTTTGACGGGCATGATCGAACGTGTTTCCTTGTAGGCGGAGCACGACCTCCGAGTGGCCCAGACGGAGTTCGACCGCCAGGCGGAGGTGACGCGCCTGCTGCTGGAGGGCATCAGCAGCACTCACGTGAGTCACCGCACCCGGCTAGCCTCCTGGGGGGGGGAAACGTAAGTCACTGCCGTCTGGCCTCGTGCGGGGGGGAGGGTGGGGGGAGGGTGGGGGCAGAGCGGGGACTCTCCTTGACGATACTTCCCGTCTGCGCAGGTGAACCACCTGCGCTGCCTGCACGAGTTTGTGGAGGCTCAGGCAGCCTACTATAAGCAGTGCCACCTGCACATGCTCGACCTGCAGAAGGAGCTGAGCAGGTAAGCGCTCCAGCCGCCCTCCCGTGGAGGCTGCACCGAGCCCGCTCTTCTTCTCCTCTCCCCTCTTGATTCATTCACAAACATCCCCCCCGTCTGTTTTCTCCAATGCTCCCAGTTCCAATGGAGACGCGTAAGTGCGATTCCCAAATTGCCGAGTCACCTCCGTTGCCCCGGTTTCAGTCGGACGCGTTCTGTACAAACGTCTCCGTGCCGCCCTGACCGTCCTCCCCGCTCTGCCCAGGTTCCCGAACGCGTTTGCGGCGAACCCCGGCCACCCCGCGTCGCCGGCCGGCCCTCCCCTGGACGGCGGGGCCCTGGACGCTGGCGGCGCGGCGGAGGTGGACACGCTGAAGATCGAGGAGGTGCAGGCCCCGGCGACGGGCACGCGCAAGGCCAAGGTGCTGTACGACTACGACGCCGCGGACACCAGCGAGCTGTCCCTGCTCGCTGATGAGGTTAGTGCATAAGCACACACAGGACCGTCACATATCGATGCCCCGTGTGTCCTGCAGTTTGCTCATGTAAACCACTCTGTGTTAAAAGGTTGCACCCTACCGACTTGGGTGCTAGCCGAAGGACGCCTGACTGTATCTGAATCCGCCCGTTAGCATTAGCCTCTCAATGGAAATGATCAAATGACACTAAGATCCGTTCTTTGTTTTTGTTTTTTTTCTCTCTCCTCCAGCTCATCACAGTTTACACAGTTCCAGGCATGGATTCTGATTGGCTCATCGGAGAGCGCGGGAACCAGAAAGGAAAAGTGCCTGTTACATACCTGGAGCTGCTCAGTTAGAGGAGTCATGCTTGAATTACACACACACACACACACACACACTTAACCCCAAACACACTTGCCTTTCAACATGCTGATATTTATGACCAAACACTTCGAGTATGTGTAGTGCTCCTAATGACAGCATGCACACTTATGTGAATTTGAAGGCAGCTGCACAACATTGATTATGGAGAAAAAGTTGACTAACGAGGACACAAGTGTGACGCAAGTTGTTTACATATTGAAATTTCCTGCAATATTTATTTTCTTTATCCTTATGAAAGACAGTAGGAAACAGTAAAAGGGGACAGTGAGGGATAGTAATCAGAAGGATAAAGGACATGGGTTTAGATTGATGTATTGCGTAATACAAGTTGACAACTAAGATATGCCTGCTCTTCTCACCGTGATTTTCCACTCTCCACGCAAACCACATACATTCCAGAAAGCACTCTACGCAAGCATTCATCTTTGTGTGGGCAACATTCCTATGTTGTAAATGTTCTTGTCCCTAACCGTCAGCAAAAACTGACACTGCCCATACAGTTCAAGTTTGGAAATAGAACAAACACACAGCTCAAATATGAACCTCTCTCCCCCTCAATTATGAATTGCCTTAAGATGGGGTACACTCGCTATGGCTATCTACTATAATCCAGAGAATGTAATCTCCACAACACCCACTCTCAGGCCTGCTGGTCAAACACGGCTTTTGAACAAGTTTGCCACTTCAGTATGCATGACTGTACTTTTGTTATCATTTCGATGATATAACGTTTGTGTTGCGTTTTGCTCTTTGGAGTTTCATTGTACGTCGTCTGGCCTCTTGTTTTTTTTGTCGGTTTTAAAACAAAGTGTTTGAAGAGTCGTTGTGTCCTGTGTGTAATGAAGTTGCAGAACCAGACCAGGCTGCTGCATGTGCTACTGCCACTGATTTGGACGAATGCTTTTACTAGCAAACAGGCTGTTTTAGATCAGAGATATAACGCAATTATTTTTTTTCTTGCCAATCTTTTTGTACCAAAGCATTTGCCCAAGCAAAGTATGTTCACTACCACACCGTACAAACTGTACCTGTGCATGCACTCCTAAGGTTTTAACTATTGCTGCTGTGTTACTGTTTCGTTATTAGTCTTCTATTATTTCTTACTTGCTTTGACCTGTCTATTTATTGCCTGTTCCTAAGCCATGTTGAATGACTGAAAATGTATTTGGTTTAATAAAAATTAAGCTTTAATGGGACACAGTATTTTCATTGGTTTACATTATGAACATAACTTTACACTCACCTTTCAGCAATTTCCACTACAGCGCTTAGAGAAGTGGTTCTTAACCCTGTGTCTCAGTGACCCCTCTGCCATGCATGGTTAGACGGTTCCCTTCTCCAACTCACCTGATTCCAATGAATGAGTCGTTATAGAGCTCAGCAGAAGCCTGGTAAAGACCATTCATTAGGAACAGGTGTGTTGGAGCAGGGAAACATCTAGATTCTAGAACATGGAGGACAGGGGGTCCCTGAGGTCACGGGTTGAGAACCACTAGCTCAAGTCTCAAGGACTGTGTTTCACAACACCAAACAATAACTCATTACAAAATATGTAACTGATAAGTAATAGATCTCTGAAACATTCTTCCTCAGCGCATCAGAGTAACCTTTGCACAAGTACTGTATCTGGAAATCGTCACCGGAGAAAAGGCCTGTTCGCTTCACTATGCACATAGAACTACAACAATGTAGATGACCCATCCCATGCAAACGCAGACCCCAAACATCAAGCTGAACAGAACCAGCAGGCGGGCCTTCTGGGATGTCCTCTCTGCCTCTCTCACGTCTCCTCTGGCCAAGGCAGCACGTGTCTGCAGAAAAGGTTATGGACGGGAATACTTTACAACTACGTCAAACACATGAATGAAACACTGAACAACACGACCACAAAGAAGCCAAGCCGGTCCCAAGTCACGTAGGGTTTAACAGCCACGGTATGCATGCTTACGTAATGCTTACCTCATAGGAGTAAATCAAAGCCATGATTCCACTCATCAGGCAGCAGAATATGGTAACCAGCAAGGACTCTACCATATAATCTTTAGGAAGTGGAACATTCTCTTCGCCCAGCGATGATCCATTCATATACTAGAACACAACACAGACTATGAATTAAAGAAATAAGCTCTCAAACAAAAGGGCATGTAAAGAATGTGTGTAGATGTGAAATTATTCCTCAGTCGCAAGCAGGGGCGTTTCTACACGGGGGGCCCTGTAAAAATGTCCCTGGCCCCCCCTGTGGCCCCCCTGAGCTGACTGAAAAAAAATAAGAAGTTTTTGTTTTCTTTTTTTAACACGTTTTTCTTCTTCTAGTAATCATCAGGAACCGAGGAAGGGACATTGCAGCCTTTTTTTGCCCCATTAAATAAAAAAGTTAGAGAAACATATCAAGTTATTGAGAGCTGAGGAGCTAGAATATTTGTATGATTTTAATGTAAAGCAGAATTTAAGTATTTAATATTTAAATATAATTTGTTTCCGTTTTTTTATGTGCCCCTCTGATTAAACACAGTAAAATTTGTCGAGAACCGCCACTGGTCGCAAGGCCTTCTCATGGTGTCTTACTATGGTATAGGGAGGGTAGTTGGGCAAATGATTGAATTGGGACTGGTAGAATGCTGGCTGGTTGGGTCCTGGCTGACAGGCTATGACAGCTGGTCCAGGATGGTGAGGAGGCTGGGAAGGGTAGAAAAGGTAGGCCATTTTGGGGTCTGGTGGGCTGTAGGGTGGGGGCTCCTCTGATGGGATGCTGACATCCACGGATGGCTGGAATGAGGAGCTCTGGAATGGAAACCCAACGGCTGTGGTCATTACTTCCTGGTGTGTCTGCATAGGTTGTTCATCTCTGCTTAACCTTCCCTCACTATCAACACAAAATCCTGAACAATCAGCCTGAATGCGTTCGGTGTCACATAACGGATGGATGGTTGGTTTGTTGTTAGTTGAATAGCCCAGAGAAAGAGGGTAGTCACTGTTTGGTTCAGGCTGCACATTTTGGACAGGTGATTGTGTTTGTCTCGTAAGATTTTGTAGTCCTTGGGATCCCTCGGGTTGTGTTCTGGAATTGGATGACTCTGGAATGCCTGAGATGCAAATGTGGAAGGAAGTTAGAGACATTGAATCACTTATTTAATAGAACGTTTGTCACATACAATAAAACCCCATGCTGTCGACCCATGAAGTGCTTTTTAAGGAATACATTCAAGTCCCCTATCATCTGTGTAAACATGCCCTGTAAACCTAACTCTCACTCGGCCTCGAGTGGTAGACTGACCCACTTCTAGTCCTACAGTGGAAACAGGGTGTCTGATTAATTAAAAGCCTCTAGCCAATCGAGTGCAGTTATTCAGTGTCACTCCTCAGTTGACAGTGTGGTGTCAAGGCTCATTGGGTTTCTGCTGTTCAGGTGGCTCATGCCAACTGAAACCAGAAAACAAGCAAGAGGGCAACGTTTCAGCCAACTAGGAGAAACTTTCCTCTCAGGAATCATGGAACAGAGGGGGGTTGGAGTCCCCAGAGAGCTCAGTAACATTGATCTGAACTGTTTGCATATTTACATTCAGTAATTGCGATAACTCTCATGCATAATGCAGTAACTGCTTGTGGATACAAAAGCAAAAAATGACATTGGTCTACCACTAACTACTTCCACTAACTACCTCCACTAACACATACCAGTGGATGTCATTGCAAGTCCAAGTTTCGTTTTTCTCTCAGGAAAAACAACAAACAATCCTTGGTTAATTTTTTACAACCTTGGCACCAGTCCGATGTTTCCTAATCTAAACCAACTTTCTTACAACAATTTGACCAAAGATAAATATATACATAAATGCTTACCTGTTGCCATGATGGGTTCCTTAGCCAGCAATTCGCAGTTGAGAAATGGTGGGGTGGATTTAGGTGGTCATTTGCTACAAACTCCAGATCCTAACAGCTGAGGCTGAACGCAAGGCAGTTTAGAGGTCCCATGGCCTCACTGCGATGGCTTCATCCTAGCAGCCACTTCTCCACAAGGGAGAGTATCATGTTTGTTTAATAATTGATAGGCTTGTGTGTACGTGTGCTTGCATGTCCCTTAATTGCCTGCATGCTTACTAGATCAGCATAGTCTGATTAAATCTGAATAAATCAAACAATTCACACCAATGGTTTATTAACCCTTTCCCTCTTCCCAAAAATATGTACAGGATATATTCCAGCACCTAGCCATGCAAAAAGTGTGTCTAGTTTCACATTAACATCGTTCTCTATTGACGCACCTCACTGGCACTCCCTCTTGCCAACCCACATTCCATTGAGAAGCAGGCCACACAAAGTCATTGAATACAGAAAAAATATGACTTTTTTGTAAATGTTAAGTTTTATTTCACACAAAGTATACTGAACAATCCAATTGCAAACACAGCTTCCCTCATTTGATCATAGTGATCCAACAGTATGAAATCATATGAATGACAGATTAGCCTACCCTTGGTTTGTGTAAACAGGAAGCAAGCCACTGTAAAAAGATGACTATAAAGTTAGTTGATCATTGCATTTTGAGTTCAAGGTAAGGTCATCTTCTACTAAAAAGCCACAGCATCACACTTTCTTTAAAAAAAAGGCATGATTTAGATTTTAGTACAAGATACTACATCAGATCTCCATCTCTCTGTATTACAGCATGAACAATGATTTCATGCTTCAATACAATGGAACATATACTTTATACCCCTTGGATTGGTTATTCTTGCGAGAAAGTAGAAAAGGAAAACCTAATAGCTAAAAGATTGTTTATACTTTGTTACAGAAAGGTTTGCATTTCTCCCACCTCTGGGACAACTTATTTGGAGGTTTGGGTTACACTTTGGTTTGATTAAATACACAGTGAGTCATTTATTCTGTGTTTGCTCAGACGTGTCAGAGTGATGGCAAGAGCCAATTCCTTTTATGCGAACGTGAGTTGCCACATTGACTGAAAACAGATTGTTCAAAACAGTTGCCTTAACAACATCATCTTCAAAAAAGAGATCCTTCAACACAGCTCGGTTTCCACAGTGCAACGGCAGTGTAACATCGGTGAACTGCCTAAACCCACGCCCAACCATTACTACAGGAACTAAAATGCTGTCAACAAAGTCTGCAGTTGATTACATAAACAGCGCATTGCCTGTGACACTATGACTCAATTGGCTCTCCATTCAAATATTCAGTTGAGCAATAAAGCCAATTAAATGCCTCGAATGCCTTGACTGTAGGGCATGGGAAAGGCTCAATTTTGAGTGGTGAATGTGCTGAGTGATGTATTTACAATTTGTGGAACAATATCAGCTTATAAGATCTGCCCCAAAAAATGTTGTTTGCTCAAGTAGTACCATGAGTTCAGGGTTTGATGTTTTAACTTTGAGCCGGTCATTGTATTTTAGATCAAATGTTGCTGCGGTGTAGAGGGATTTCCTAATCCCTTCTCCGAAGTCCACTGTGTCATAACATGACAGCAGAAGAGTGTCTTGTTTGTAGTCCATTGCAAATTTAAAAAGAGAAAAGCTCACTCTGCCCCCACTCTTGTAGGTTATCTGCAGGTAAATCTTGTAGGTGCCATCTCTGGGCACAATGAGGTCTGTGCCGTTAGACGTAAAAGCACCGAGGTGAGCATTCCCACTGTGACATTCCCACTCAATGGCTGCAGACGCAGAGGAGTTCTTGGGCCAGTTATTTGATGCTGAAAGCGAGAGACAGATGGAACAAATTATAAGAAATGTGCCTTTATATCGTATTATGAATACTGCATAACATTTGTATCAGCCATGCATCATAGCAAATGTTACATACCTGTCAAAAAGGCACTATACTTGGCATTCGTTTGTTTGTCAGTCTGTTTCTGAGTGCTGCCTCCTGGAGGAATGAAATAGCGCCGGTCAAATAGTGGTACAATCATACAGTAATATGAATGGGCTCAAATAATCGAATAGCCTACTTACCCATATGATTGTCTTGGGTGTGTGTGTACTATACAAAGAAGAAACATAAACAAATAATTAACAACAAAAAGTACTGTGAAGCATAGATCCACGTATATTTAGACGTTATTTTGGTCAGCCGTTTTCTATTGCAACCAATAACACGGCGAAATAAATCACGGCGATTCACACACACACACAACAGAAGCACTACTTTTAATTCAATTTACCTGATTCGACACTGAGTAGCGGAGCGTGTAAACCAACATAACAAGAACTGAACAGATAAGTAGCAGGATTACGATTATCAATCGAGTGAGCCATATCAGGTGCCGAATTCCTTTGAGATCTCCCCGGGAATACCGACAAACTCCACGCTCAAGACTACCCCTTCTAAATTGATGCATATCCCTGAAACAACCATCTTCCATTCCAATGTTGACCATGGTCACAACGAGTAGCCTAGCCAGTAGTATGTACCGTGCACGATTAAAGTCTATCTTTACCGCACCTACTTGTAGTATGCTGTCGCCCACGTTCCACCTACACTCAAGACATGTCGAAGGAGCTGTTTCGGTGTGTTGAGTTTCAGTGTGCATTCAAATATGACTTCCAGGTCTTTCGTCGAGGGGCGTCATTATTCCAATGTTGCATAGCCAAACTGCTATTCAAGCATGGTCTACAAACCACGGTACATGCATAGAACAACAACAGTAGCGAAGGGTGTGGCCCTACTTTCCCCGGTAGCGTAGGTTGTCGGAATGACATGCACGAACGCAACCACAATGACTAACCAATAAATCCAATTTTATTTAATGTTGTGATTGAGACAAATCTCAGTTTTGTAGTATTTACACCATCATTTCTATTTGAGAACAGCAGGTTAGGATAAACGAATCTTGAAGAGTAACTTGTATTCCCAACTTTGTGGACTGTGCCTAAATGTACCCTTCTTGTGGAAGGGGAATGACTTCAGTGAGTACTTAGTTCTACGTACCTGTACAATATTAATGATTCTATTCACATTCGTCTGTACAATGTCCTATTCATATTTACAGTGATCACATTGGGGACAGAAGAAGTGCCTGAGGAGTGTGTTCCATTACTAGCTAACCCTTTAATGATGGACCCTTAGAAAACATCTTAGTCATTATGACATCTTTGTCATCTTAGTCATTATATCAGTAATTATGTTGTGAAGCATTATGGCAAGCAACGCATCCATTTCTCTTATGTAGAATTCGAAAATTGCCAATTAGAATATATATTTTTAAATAAAACCTGCCAAAATGAACAATAACTACATTGAGAATTGGTTCATCAACGTCTGTTGAGTTATTTCTTTCTCAGACCTGCAGATCCAAAATGCAGGTTACGAAAGAAAGAAAAAAAGTGACAGTCCATAAAGGTGTTATGAGCCACAGTGATAAGTGGGTAGAGGCTAGGTACAAGATAGGGCAGCTTTATAATGTATACACTCCTCTTTGAATACTCAAGGTGAAAGACCGGGCAACTCTTCATAAAGATCAAACTTGAGAAACTGAGCAGGAGATGAGGTCATTAATGTTTTTAGGTTAGCCAGCAGTCTTAAATGTTCCCCCACAACTCTCACAAGAAGACATGTACTGTACTTGAAAACATATTGCCCATTTCAATTACTATTCAATATAGCACACAAGATGAAACACCATGAATAACACACCATACATGTGCAGCACAGAACACAACTTAAAACAATAAATTAAAAATGAATAAAAATGAATTAAATAACAATCATTGTCTCCACCAGATCGCTCTTCAAGTTAAAACTTAAACTGTTCATCGTTTGTAAGTTGTAAAACGCTAGTCTCCAGGTGAGGTCTTCAGTAAGCTGCATAAGAATCTGTGTGCTCTCACCCATCTTGACCCTCCAGGAACTCGACCCTTCCAACTCTGCAACAGCGCTCTCTACTGGGCACATCTGAAGCAAAGCACCCGACACTTTTCACTGGTGTTGTCATGTGGAGAAACCATTCATCTTCAGTTAGGTACCTGTCAGGTGCTAGTGTAGGCTAGCCATTCTTTTGCCTTCTGCATGTTGCTGCCGAGAGTATGACTCGGTCGTTGAGTAACCCTAAGGGTTATTATTCGAGATATCAGGGTATCAGATAATCCATGGGAAATAGGTGGGTGGCAACACCTTTGGCTGGGTTACATGGGGGGTGTGTGAGAGATGTTACAATTCAAACACCCCATGAACTGATAAGGACATCAATAATGATGTGTCCCAAGAGCATAGAGCTTGATCGATCAAATTAGAGACAAACTCAAAACAACATTCCCTCCCTTTTTTTGTTGTTGCTGTTGTTGTTGTTTCCGGAACCCGTTAAGTCATGTCTGTCCTAATGCAGAACCGTTCTGATGCGCCAGAGGCAACTGGCTACCGAGTCGTTACACTGGGAAGCTTTGGGTTTGGGGTGTGTGCAGCAGCGTCGGAAAGCTCCTGAACCTCGCACTCGTGTCTCTCGTGGTACGCGTGACGTCCGGCCCCCGCGGAGCGGCTAGGCCTTGTAGCAGTTTGGGGCGTGCGTGGTGAGCGCCAGCTGGCCGTTGGGCGTCACCTCGTTGGCCTCGTCCTCCAGCAGGCCCGACACGTCCGCGTTGGGGATGCTGTCGTGGTAGCTGCTGAAGCTGATGTTGTCCTCCTTCAGCTCGATGGTCCAGAAGGGGGCGTTGAGCTTGCGGTTCTGGTACTCGCGGTAGGTGTAGACCCCCCCGACGAAGCCCAGGAGCAGCAGCACCACCAGAATGATGACGGCCAGGACGATGATGTTGAACTGGGTCCAGGAGACCTCGGTGAGGGCCGCCGTGGTGTTGTCCGTGGGGCTGCCCAGGCTGGTCAGCAGGGCCTGGGTGGTGGCGACGCTCAGCAGGGTGGTGGAGTTGGTGGTGGAGGTGGAGGGGGGCGCGCTGGTGGGCACGGTGGGGGTCGTAGTGGTAGAAGGGGTGGCAGACATGGTGGTTGTGGTCTTGGGGGCTTCCGCTGTCGTTTTGGGTACTGGGATTGGAATGACCCGGGTTGCTAAAAGAAAATAAGGAA
This sequence comes from Mallotus villosus, assembly GCA_903064625.1. Lineage (NCBI taxonomy): Eukaryota > Metazoa > Chordata > Actinopteri > Osmeriformes > Salangidae > Mallotus > Mallotus villosus. The sequence continues at coordinate 493,020 of CAEFZP010005648.1, read as the reverse complement.
AGTTAACCATGTTCATTCGATCCAAATGACTTTTTTGTGATCGTAATTTGCTATCTGAAATGTGCATGTTTTGATCCAGGCCAGTCTTTCTCCCCTGGTAAAACCCCTTACCTGGGCGGGTGCAGTTGTGGGCGCGGGCGTCTCCTGTGAAGCCGGGGGCACACAGCTGGCAGCGAGGCCCTGTGGTGTTGTTGACGCAGCTCAGGCAGTGGCCGGTGTCCGAGTGGCAGAGCTGGGCAGGTCCTCTGGGGTCTGCATTCCCACTGCAGTCACAAGGCACACACCCACCAGCCGAGCTGTAGAAGCCAGCGCTGCAGCTGGCACACTGCTGACCACTGTACCCAGGAAAGCAACCGTCACACACTGGGAACCCATCAGAGTCTGAGGAAACAAAGGCACACACACACACAGACACACACACACAAACAGTTATTATGGCGCCTCAGACAAACGTGACTGTGTTTATGCTCTGCCACTAGAGGGCGTACATGTACCATATGAATGCTTTTTGACAGAGTGGACTGTAGTCGAATGAGGCAAGCCTCAATAGTAGCTCGGTTCCCAGTAAACATACAAGGAAACTAGGCTCATGTTAATGATTGGAACAAGGGAGGGACAACGCAGAACCAATCAATGTGGGATACAGAGGACAGACTATTCTCAAGTGGCTGTGTGAACCCTGAACCTGTCTGGAAGATTCATCAGACAAACACACGGAGCTACAGCTGTGAAATCCCACTGTAATTCAATTGAATTCTTAAAAAAATCTGTTTTTCAGGGCCCCATTATTGTTCATGAACATCGCATGGCTATCTCCTGCAGGGGTCGGGTTCCCTCCCACCCTCTGCTCCTCAGTAATATGATGCTTCCACACAGGAACCGTCTCTTCCAAGGGCAGCGCTGACGAGCCTCCCCGTCTCCTCCACTCCCTGCCCTGTGGGGGCGACGTGCTCTGACACGTCTCGTTCACCTTTCAAACGAGCCCGCCAGCTCCTCGCATAGCGATGGTGAACTCGTGTCGCTGTTTCACTTCGAACGACACCTCTCTTGACTCTCTCTCTCTCTCTCTCTTAGATGATTCTCATTGGGTCTCTCGGGGCTGAAGTTGGGCCCAGCAGAGAGACAAAGTGTCATGGCCACCAGGAGGGAAACGTGAACCAGTCAGGACCGGGGCCTGGGACCTGTACACGGAACCTGACCTGGATATTTACCCATCAGCCCCTGCTGCATTTCCCTCCGCACCCTGGCAGGCCTCGCTTTCGTTCTCACTCCAGTTGTTCTCTCGCTCAGAGAGTATGTGTGGAGAGAGAGGTAAAGAGAGAGAGGGAGAGAGAGACTGGGAGAGAGAGACTGGAAGAGAGAGAGGGAGAGAGACTGGGAGAGAGAGGGAAAGTCAATGTTTTGTTAGCCTAAGGATGAATGAGACGAGCCATCCTGTACCATTGAGAAAAGAGAGGCCGTGCACGGATCATTTAATATGTGTGACCTACATTCTACGTCCGGACGCGCTACTCACTCTTACCCTGTAATTGCCCCCTCGCTCACAGTATAAAAATATGTTTTGTTGACAAACACCCTATGTCCAATCAGCAAATGTGGAAGGCCTCCTGCAGTTCCTTGACATGATACTGCATTGTGGTACCAACCCCTCCCATTTGTCAGTTGCCAGGGCAACTTGTGCCTGGGGGTCTCCATCTCCCTCTACAGTTCTCTGCATCCCATCCTCCATACGCTTCCCCCATCCAGGCTAGAGATCTGTGGGCTTCATCTCATGGGGGCTAGCTGTCAGGGAACATCTCGGCTGACTCCTCGCACACGGCAGCATCCTCTCCCGTAGCTTTCTGAAGGCTGCATGGTGCCCATCCCCCCCCTCCCCCTGGTCTGCTGCTGCCTGACTTGCTGTGAAGTGGCCCAGCTGTGCTCATGTGTGTTCCATGTTCAGCCCAGCCTGGTGTGTGTCCCCTCCCCTCCCAGTGCCTCATGCTCAGTGACGCTGCATAACCCCTCCGGCCCTGGCTGGGCAAACACAACCTGACAGCCTCTGACCCTCTCCACATGGCTGTTGCCAGGCCACTAGGAACCAATGGGAAGCCGTCAGAAGTCACATGGCGGCTGCTGATTGGTCCCGCTGGAGGGTGTGAGAGGTGAGAAGAGGGAGAGGTGAGGGGAAGTGACAGGGGCCCTGTCCGCGTCTCTGACTTCACGGCTCAGGCCCCAGCTGCTGAGGTGACACTTCAATTCAATGTGGGGGCGAAACCTCGGCTGGCTAATTCACAACAATGCTTTTGTTTTCTTAATCTGCTTGCCCTTAAAAACACTTTTCACCTTCGACGCCCTGTGTTTACGCATCCTATCAGCCAGATCAAACAGATTTGCTGCTCTGGTATCAGCCGGAATGCATATATCGATGCCGAGCTGACCCAGGACAGTGAGTCAGCTGAAAAGTAACGACCGTCCAAAGCAGCAGCCCCTACGAGGGAGGGGGAGCGGATGATTGGGCCTTGCTGACCTGGATCCTCACCAGACTGACAGCTGCCGTTGGAGCTGGTGTTGGAGCAGGGGCAGGAGACACAAGCGTCTGTCGGGGCAGCTCCGGGGCTCCGGTAGAACTTGGGCTTGCACTCGTCACAGTTGGGTCCTCGGGTGTTGTCCAGACAGTGCAGACAGACGCCTGCAGAAGAAACAAGAGAACAAATTGGAACTTAATCTGAGGGAAACAGGGGAGGGAGGTGATTCACCCGGGGGCCGAGATTCCAAGCGGGTTTGTTGCAACACGTTTTATCATTATTCCTTTTAAAAGGATTAATTAATCATTTCATCAGTAAAAGCCTGTGTGTGGGTCTTTATATGATCGAGATGAGTACAGCTGAGATTGAGGCCTAGCTTTGATCTGTCATTAATGGGTTTTCACAGAAGCTGGCCTCGGCCTTCATGGTAGAGTGGATGCAGGATGAACCCGTGGTGAATCCAGGAGGTCGCCTGTGGTCTATGAATACACTGAGCACAGGTAGCCTGATATCTGATATCTGCTGCCTTGTTCTCTATCCCATGGCCTTCCTGTCTGTGAAAGGACGCCTCTGGGCTATTACGCCAATGCAATCACAAACAAGGAAACAATCTGCCTGGATGCAAACGCGACGAGTCCCTCCTGTTTGTCTGGGTCGACACAAGAGCAGGGCCTACTTTGCTGTGTTGGCATCCAGTGCTCTTTACGTAATAGCACTGTGGATGGGAAGGCTCGCAGGGGTACTAGAAGTCAAACGGGAGCTCAGTAAATCCACCGCATTCTTCCTCTGATCCCAGAGAAAGGCTCCTGTTTGCCATCTGGCTCTTTATCACAGATGGGGGGGGTTTGGAAAAGAAAATACTAAAAAAATAAAAGTCCCACCTTTACCCCGTGCGTGGCCTCTCAATAACTCTGAGTGTTCTCTCGGAGAACTGCCCTCTGGGGAGGGAGAACAGCACACGCTCCCGTGTTCCTGATTGATAGCCCGTAGGAGGAAGTGCCGTGTGTTTTCAGTGTGTGTGTGTGTGTGTGTGTGTGTGGTGTGGCTGCTTACCAGATTGAGGGTGGCAGTAGTTGGTGTGGTTGTGGCACTGGCACGGCTGGCATCCCGTGCTGCTGAAACGGAAGAACCCCGGATGGCATTCGTCGCACTTGGGCCCGTACACGCCCGTCTTGCACGCGCACATCCCCGAGCTGGGAAGAAACCAAACGACACACACAGGTGAGTACTTCATCCTTCAGATACTGCGGGGGGGGGCTCCCTAACTCCCTCATGCTTTGGTGAAGCGGGGCTTGGGGAGAGGACCTGACCCGTTTCAAGAAAAGAGACTTTCCGTGCTTCCTCGCTTAGAAAGCCTCCGTATTCAGCTGGAGAGCCTCTGATAGGGGGAAACGGGATTAGCCGCGGCGCTCTATTCGCAGCAGATGATGATTCCGGGGCGATTCCACGCATGAGCTGCTGCAGGTTCCCCTTCAGTGGGTTTCTCTCATCGATCCATCTGCTCCCCCATAACTCACACTCGGTGCCCTCGTCCACCGGAGCCCTCCTCTCTGTGGGAGGCGCGGCCCTCTCCAAGCTGGTCACAGTGTCACGGGCTAGCCTAGCCTTCCCGCGCCCTGCTGCAGTTCAAAGCTGTCTAGACCTTTCATATATAATTCCGCAAACATGTCTGGCGTGGTTTTGGGCTGCTGCAGTGAGGGAGGGTTGTGTTTGGGGGGGGTCTGAGTCCCACACTGGAAGGTTCTGGAACAACATCTGGTCCAAGGCTGGGGAGGCCATGTTGACAAAAACAGAGCAGGGAGGCAGTCACGTGACAGTCTTTCCTGGGAGCGGGGGGGGCGGGGGGGGCCTCTTTGCAGCCAGGTTTTCTCATGGCAGACAGTGACCTTGAGAGCTGAGTGGGTCAGGGCACCTGTGGGACTCTCGTCGGGGAGTCAAGCGGGGCTCAAGTGCTCTCAGTGAGACCGAGGAGGAACAAGCCCGTTCCCCATCGGCCCCCGTCTCCGGCTGGGAGGAAAGGGAGCGGCCGGGATGACAAAGGGAACGGGCCTGTGAAGGATCCGTCTCTGGGGCGATCGTTCATTTAAACGCCACCGCCTACGGGGGCTTATATTCAATCTCAGAGTTTACAGTTGTCTGGAAGTAGAAAAACACGCGAGCGGATGAAATGAAACGTCGTCCTGATTTAACACTGATGCTGATGAGAACACATTTTCACGAAGGTAACAGAGGATCGGTTCAAACGGCTCCGCTGCACTTGAAAGCGCGTAGGAGTCAGCGTGTTTGTCGAGCCGTGTGTAGGATTGCTGATCAGCTGGAAAATAACCAATCGCGGTGGAGCGTGCTTTCTGTTTGATTATCCAGTCCTGCTCTCACCTCCCTAAGTCCAATTAGACGTGAGCTCTTTAAGAGCGCCACCTCTTTGGCGCTTTCCCAAATGACTTATTTCATTCACTAATGGGTCCTGTCCAAATGCCAACAGTTGCCTGTGTTTCACCTGCATTTTCTCAGGGGCTGCGTGGTTAGCCTACTAAAACACACGGGCTGCTGTTGAATTATACATCAGGCCGACCCACGCAGCCAGGAGGGGGTGGGGGTTGTGGGGGGGGAGGGGGGTCTTCGTTCACAGAGGGAGGGCACATCCCTGCACTCCCACAGCCTGACAGACCCGTGCTCCCAGGGTTCATTTCAAACTCTCAAGGACGCGCGGCCGCGAGCCAGGCCCGAGACGCCCTTATCACCGGCACCAAACATCAACATGGTGTAGCAGAGAGTCAAACCGCCAACACAACCATTTCTGATCCACTCAGTAAGACACAGTACTGATCACCAGGACGACTGATTGCATTATATGATGTCTCATACAATGCCACTATCTCCTGGATAAGCCTCAAAGGGGCTGATGAATACCTGGTGTTTTTCCCTCAAAGGGGGGGGGAGAACAAATCAACGGCCCACCTTTCTCAACCTCCCCTACTCCAGAAACTCTGAATTAGAGGATTTATCCCAAAACAGACATTTCATGGGATTTACAAACATCTCTCAAAGACAATACTGCTTGTGGACACTAGAAGAACTATTGGAATTTAGTGACAATTTATGCTTTACCTTTAAATGCTGTGTTGATGTAATTTGATGTTTTAATATAACTTCCTTTCCTATTATGACAAATCAATCATTTTGATATCAAGATTGACTGATTTATCATAATAGGAAAGGAAGTTATATTACAATGGACACAATGTAACCGCGGACGATTACTTTCAATAACTCTACACGGAGAGGGAGCGAGTGCCGTTTCCCTGAGTGTGCGCATGAGCCTCACTGAATGAGGCCAGGCTTGGGTAGACCACTGCTCTTGATGCAAATAAGACGCTTCAATGGGAATGCCAAGTGGGGCGTAAGAGCACTGTTGAGAACATGGCGAGGAGATCAACAGCTTTGTACGGGCCCCAGACGCACACACAAAAGACACACAAAGACACACGTCCCGACAACGTGTGGGGGAGACAAAGGACACGCGCACCGTCACATGACCCCATTATCACGTCACATGACCCCATTATCACGTCTGAGAACAACGATCCCCAAAACAGCAAAACGGGGAAGCTGAGATACGGGCGGAAAACCGAGCTGTTTTTTTTCCCCCCTCCTCTCCCCCCGAGTTGCGTAACCAATTGCGGCGAACGCGGTATGGCTGTTCCCCCCACACCTCCCTCCGCGGTGAAGAAAAACGCACAGGAAATGCAGACGCGCTTTCCCCCACGTCAGTTCCAGTGATTCAGTCTCTCTGATGTAAGAGGCTTTTCTATTCCGGCCAAAGACAGCAGATGGTGAGAAAATCTCAGAGTCTAACATGTTTTCACCGGGACAGCGACAGCGTGGCACACGACAGCAGCACCCTTCCGAGCACAGATTGATGGCCCACTTCTCTCATCTCTCTCTCTCTCTCTCTCTGGCCGCCCTCGACCGGGACCCGGCCTGTGACAACACCACAGAACCCACCATCTGTGGGACGCTCCCAGCCTCCCCACACCAACTCTTTATCACGGCATGCATTACAAATGGCGGACACGGGCAGTGAACAGATTGTCGTCCCCCCCCGACTTAGGATGGAAACACAGAGGGGAGCAAGGCCCTACAGGGTTCCAGTGAGGGTTCCTTTTTGAGTCGCTCCCACAACAGTATCAACCAGAGGCATGAAAGGGCCAAGGGGGCTGGTTAGGGGGGTGGACACCGTGCATTCCAGAGAGAGCTAAGACCTGGATATTATTATAAGGCTTGTCCCTCCCTCACCATGAGCAGTAATCCTAGGTTCCTGTTCATGCCTCGTGAACGTAGACTTGTGTTTTCTCCACTTAGACAAGGGGGGTGGGGGGGGTTTGTTATTGTTTTGGTTAGGGGTTTGGCTAGGCTGAAGGCTCTGGTGGGGGCCAACCGCTCTGCGTTAGAGCTGCATATTAAGTAGGTCAGTATTACATCGCAAACGAGGCTTAACCCCGTTCCGTTGCGCTGCTGCCATGGTAATGCCGGACATGCTCTGCGCATGCCTCGGGCGTCACAATGGACTGAGAACATAGGAGCCCCCCGTGGCAGAGTGGCCTTCTAGCCCCCAGGGAAGCAGGACACATCAGAGATTCTTCTGAAGTGTTGTCGTTCACCTAGGGGAAGTGAGGCAGGAGAGATGCACACTGATCCACTCTAAGCGGGGCCCATTGCCTGTCTGAGCCGCCAGCGCCAACTACTCAAAGAGAGGGCATTAACAACAAGGGCCAAGAGTTGTGCTTCGTCCTAGAGAGGGGAGGAGGAGGGAGGGGGGCTCAGGATCACACAGTGGGTCAGTTATGTAACGCAGCTCACAATGTGCCGGGAGGTCGTAGAGAAGCCTCTTCTCGCTCCCGCCGTCGCGGCAACAAAGCCGCCCCACTGGGCCCGTGGTCACACACACACGCACGCTGGCTCGGACGCCGTCGACCGTTTATGTCAGTGTGCGGTCGCCTGCAGCTGGCCCCGAGTTGCCGGGCAAACGAGCGCACGCGGCAACGCTCCACCTCTGTTTCTGTCAGAACATCCGGCCGTGGAACTGGAGCTGCTCACCTTGCCGGATTCACTACTGTTGCTCTTCGTAGCACCCTAACAAAAACGACACTACAGCTTATAAAGTGAGGCTAGGAAGTTACCTCAGGATAGGATATGAGCTAAAGGTCTCTTAGATCAATGGAGCCAAACAAAGCTATGCTATGGTGCCAAACGCCTGGGTTTGTGTGTGACCCTGACAAAGTGGATAGTGATGATACGACCCCTGTCCCTGGAGGACACACTTTGGGCGTGACTGCCGCAGGGTTTCTCTGATTCCCTGGCTGTGGAAGTGGCTGATTTACATGGCACAGAGAAAGGGCTTTTGACGATCATTCAAATCAGGCTACTGCACGCGAGACAGAGAGACCCAAAAGGACCAGGCGGAAACATCTGCAACCACAATCAATATTTCATTACCGACTGTGGCACCATTCGATAAAAAAATATGTATGTGCAACTTTTGCAAATGATGCCTGGAAGGACTGACCCAAATAAACTATTGATAGAACTGTTATGGTGGAAGGAAGCGATTTCAACCAGACCACATTTGTTTATAAAATACGGACAAATTACATTCCTCATTTTCAATGTATCTGCCTAATGGACTAAATTGGATTACGGAGCGATGTCACATAATGTGGGCCGAGAGGTAATTGCCAGTAGAGTTGCTATGTATAAATGCATGAACTCAGAAGGGTACACATTGGTACACATCTCTTAGCAACAGAGATCTTTCCGCAGACAAAAAAAAGTAGAGGGGGTCATATCATCCGAACGGGTAATTGCTACCGGTTAAATAAAGTCCCCTTGTACACATACTGTAATAGTGAAAGTGGCCATCAGTATCTACAATCGTGCCGGTGAGAAAACGTAGGACAACGAAACCCCCCTTTGAGCTGTGAGCAGTAAAACAGAGCTGAGCGCGAGCGCTCCCCCTCCAGTCCCTGAGGAATGACACCAAACTTAAAAAAGGAGGAGCAGGAATCTGGCAGGTTCAGACTCGTTTCGCCCCGTCCCGGTGTCTACACACGAGAACATTACAACCTACTTTAGTCCACCCTGACGCACGGCGTGTGTCATTCGCTATCGGCGGTTGGTTCCTGAGGATGTCCATAGGTTCAGTGGTTATTGTTTGTTATCAGCGTGAGCAAATCATCAACCTGAGGCCCTGAGTGGCGGTCGGTTACAGTTGCTGTGACAGACAGACCCTATTGACCACGGCTGTTTTCCTTTTTTCCTGGCCCCCCTGTGGATCTATTTTGGTCAAGTGCACAGCAGGACACAGTAAGACTCTCTGCCTCTTACAGACGAGTGATTTATAACAAGGCTGCCTCCTTCCAACATGGTGGACAGTGCAGGCCAAGTAGGCTGGGGGCCAAATAGTGGATCCTTACTACAATGCTGGCTAAAGACCAACAATAAAATGGAAAACATCTCATGGGTATCCCACGGCGATCAAATATTGATAAAAATATAATAAAACATTTAGTCAACCAGCAAAATAATTCAGTCAGGATATTCCATTCAAATTTCTGACAGTGTGTATGCTGAATGTTTCTGAACCAGCGCATGACAGATCAAATGAATCTAATCTCAATCTTCTTCTGTGGTTTCAATACCATGTGGACCTGGTGGTATGCTGAGCAAACCTCAGCGAATGCATTTATATTTCCATCCAATTATAGGATGAACGAGACAATAAGCGCAATCTGTGGGCTTGACGCCCTGTCACTTAATAAGAGACATTCCCTAAAGCTGAAGCCTGGGGAGGGGGGGGGGTCTTGGAGCTGGCTAATCTGTGTAAGTCATAGTGATTACCCACTGAGCGAGCTAGGCTGTGCTACGCTAGTGTGGCTAGCACTGTTTATAGTAGGCTCAGACTGTCTGAGAAGGATCATATGTGTGCTTGTGTGTGAAGGCTTCGAGCCACTGACGCCCCATGCCCTGTTATCCACTTCATCTGAGTTTGACCGCGTTGCACACATCGTTCTATTACTAGATTAAGCAATGACGATGCGTGTCGTATGCTTCGGTTGTCTTCAATAACAACACCGTGCGTATCTGTATTTAACATCAGTCTGTTCTTCGGAGTTGGTTCACTGTCGTTGACATGTCACAACACCATATATACCTCATGGATTCTTTCTGACCAGTCACATTCCTTTCAATGGTTAGAAGCAAAAATACAGCAGCTATTTTTACCATGTTCCTAACCCACACACACGGCCTTCCTCCGAGTCGAGCTTCTTACGATGAAACAGAAAAACTCAGTGTAAGTTCTGGTGCGCGTGTTTGGTTTGGCTCTCGAAATGAAACCGAGAGCGGACCTCCACAGTCTCCCCGGCGGCCGGGGGGGTGGGGGACGGGGGGGTGATGGTCTCACTGGCTCTGCTACTGATCCAGATGAGGAGGGTAATGACTCCACGCGATGACTCAGAGGAGATAAACAGAACGCTCGGGGGGCCGGCAGCTAAACACCAGAACACCCCTTCGCTCATACAGCTGCACGCATTCCTCGCCTCAATCCCCGAGACCCGTACCTAGATAAGACTCGCTTGGCTGTGACTGGGGGCCCGGCGACACGATCGTGTGAAAGTCCCCCGTGGGTGTGTGTGTGTGAACGCTCTCACCTGTCACAGAGGGGGTTCACAGCGCCGAAGGAATCACAGCCGCAGGGGAGGCAGCCGGTGGTGCCGTTGGTGAAGTGGCCCTCCTCGCAGTCCTCGCACTGCAGGCCCGCGTACCCCGACATGCAGGCACACTGGCCCGTGCTCCGGTCACAGTCGTCTGGGTCCAGGACCCCTTCGCTACTGCAGTTGCAGAGCACCTCTACACATTAGGACCGAGAGGAAAGGGGAAGAGAAGAGGACTGCATTCAAAACACTGACCCGACACCGTCCGATACAATATTCGATGCATGCGGGTGCGGGCCATGCATGCGGATCCCGGCCTACGGAGCCATGCGTCGAGATTCGACGTATCCAAATTCACACTGCGTGTCGTAAGGGTGGAGGGTGTGCCAGACATGTGGATGACCCTGTAGATTGCTGACGGCTTATCTATTATTCATCCGAGCTCAGGTTTGGTGTGGTGAGCAGCCACAGGGATGTTTCCAGACCCCCACCCCCCACGCTCTCTCTATCTCTCTCTCTCTCTGTGCTCTGCTTCCCAGTGAAAGAGAAAGAGAGATGCAGAGCAGGGCAGAGAAGTGCTAGAGACGGTCCTGTGGTTTTGTACTGAGGCATAGCGGTCTCAACTGCTTCATGAGGAAATTCCAAGTTTCACTTGGTGGATTGTTGAGCTCTGGTCTGTTATTATGAGAGACAGGTTGCTCGAAGTGTAAGTCATAGGGGTGACAGCTAAACAGCACTGCAGCGCTGTGACCTGCAGTGTACTGTAAATCATTACTGAATGGCTGGAGTTTGCCAATATGGAAACATGGCGGCGGTCACGGAAGAAGAAGAAAAAACATACAGCTGAAATTGTTTGCGACCATGACCGTCATGTTAGGGGTAAAGGAATATCCTTATCCTCATGTGTTCACCTTTATGGTTACAGTATAAGATTATCTTATAGAGTATCCTGTACTTTGCTATCCTGGAGGTTGTTAACATTTAATGAGATTTAGAACTGCGTGTCAAAACAAAGGAAACGTTGTTTGGTCAGAAGTATGTCTTTGTTGTGAGACAGGGAGCTTTTGAAACAAACATGATCCACGTTTGCCAATGTTTTTGGGGGGATTGCTATGGAAATCAAAGTCTGCTTAATATCATTTTCTCGAGCTGTAAACATTAGGCTTCCCAATCTCTAGCTGCTGTTACAGAACTTTTATGTAACAGTGCAAGGGCACGGTTATGCAAGCCTGGACAGCCCTGTCGGCTTTCCACTTGTTCACAGAAGCCATGTCCAATAGAGAACTGTCGGCCAGGATCTACGCCTGGACAGTGAGATCTTGTGCAACTCAGATTACCACTTAAACACACACACACACACACACACACACACACACACACTTTGTCTCTTTAGGTGGTCTTTTTAGTCTGGAGGATGGGATCAAAGTAATGTAAAAGGAAGACAAAAAGGTATATTCCCCTGATTAGGCCTAGTCCCAAACTATACAAATAATAATATATAATGTAATTATAAAATAGAAACCTTTCTCTGGGCCTACTTTAGAATAGGCAGGCTCAATTCAAGTTGGTGAAACCAGGCTGAACCGTTTGTTAAACCCCCAAACTGGTTTGGTCTGGTTTTTAACAGAAACTGTGGTTGCAGTTTGGAGGGAAAATAAAGCAAGTGACGACACCTCCACCCCACCTGGCCATGGTGGTTTCTCTCTCCCAGTTAGGTAACCTGCAAGTGTGGTCACATGGTTCAGGTATGCTACAGCCAGACATGTGACAGATGAAACAAATAATAACAAGTCCGTAACATGAATACTCTATCTGGCTTGACACACCCTCCATGACAGTGTTTATACTACAAAAGAACAGGAACATTTGGACGTCTAACTCCCTCTCATACCTTTGTACTTCAATACAAATTCCTAGTTTTAAAATAGGCTAGGGAGTATGCACTTCACCATGACGACTGGTGGAAATCATAGCAAAGACACTTAAGGAGGAACACTTGGGCGCACGTCAATGACGCAGATCCTCAGACAGTTGTTTGAGGTGAGGCATTAACCAAGGTGAACCTATTGTTTACATTGTCATCTGAGTTGTACCAGTGTGACCTTTATAGCTTAACAAAGACTTGGGTTCAGATATGGCAAATAGGCCTGACTGACACTGCATAAGACACACTCTCACAGTCCAGTGTAGCGGCAAATGTATAGTGTTCTATATTCACAGGAGTAAACAGACTTCTGTCAGCAGAGGCTCGGTCAGTGAGCCCATCAATGCACATTAATACATGAGGCAGAGAGGTGAAGCGAGGCACGGGGGCTTCATGGACTGGCCATTTTGGATGCGGTATATCCCCCCTCACCCTTTCACTCTACGGATGTTTTTGAGACACAATGAGATCAAACAGCTGTCAAAGCAGACGCTCCTGGGCTTAATTTACTGGCCCAACGTCTACGAAAACACCTTGATAGAACGCGCTTCCTGATTGTGGAGAGGAGGACTGTGGGGGATTGGATAAATAGACAAAACAACGGGGTAGACCCCCATCACCCCCCACCCCCTCCCAGCTGCATGAGGCACAATGTCAGCTCCTATAATAAAAGGCCCTGTTCAAAGTGGTCGAAATGTGATTATTATTCACATTATTATTATTCGCAGGTTTCACTAGATGTACTACATTGAATAATTGCATGTACAATGAACGTTCCCACGATTGTACGGAAGGTTAAAATAGATCATTTGGGAGGGATAAAGCCGTCCATGATACATGGTAGCATATCCATTGTTGCAATCTGACAGATTATTCGGCCGCATTCCCTGCGTCAAAGCAGTGCGGAGAGCACTACAAACGTCTTACAATAGTTAACTATTTATAATGAAAGAAACTGATATTGCAACCATTTTGAAACGTGAACGTGCTGTGAAGATAATTTTTTAATCGTCATATAGGCTATTGAGGCATGAGAAAATGTATGTATTTTTTTTCTCTCAAATGGAGGTGTGGTTTGGAGATACATCTGAACGTTATGCATGCATATTTAATATAATATAAAACAAACTCACCTTGACCATTCTCAGTTGAGGTAATATGTGTTTCGAGTATATCTGCAGGCCATGCATCATTTGTCGTACGCTGTGAAACCATGGAGACCATGGTCTGCATCATTTTTTCAGGGGGAAAAACAGATGTTTGTGCATCAGTGGATCTTTTGCTAGAACCAGATATTCTGGAGATAAAAGCTGTTATTTGGTCTCTAGTTGTTGATATAGATTCTATGCTCGGTGTAGTTGGGTCTGTTGTCGGTGGCTGAAAGGTTGTTGCGGTTCCCGAGACATGAGATGCAGAGGCAGGTCTCGTATTGCTGGTCACGCCGGTAGAAGCAATGCTGGGAGAAGGTGTAAACCCATGCAAAGGGCCTAGCACAAATCTGTCCTCAGGTAAGCGATTAGGCATGATGGTGTAATAAGACTCCAGAGTCTCGGAGGCTGAGCGAGGCTTCCTGGAGATAACATTAGACGACGCATCGTAGGGGTTGACGCGCGGTGCGGCTTCAGAAAATCCAATATACACATACAAAATAAATAGCAAAGCCGGAGATATGTACATCATTAAGGACGTTAACCTCATACTTAATTTCAGCTCTCCATGTAAAGCCCTAATAATGGTCTTTCTCAGACCTTTCCCTGAATGGACTCGTTTGCGTACTCCACCATTGATGTCCTCGGCGGCTGTACGATTGTTGTATCAAGCGGCTCCCGTGTTTCACATTCGGTGCAACCTATCGCGAATCACTGGATTGCCATAACACTTAGCCAATAGGATTTTAGGGGAGGTGTTGGCCGTTGTTATGGTTGTATCCGATTTGTTGTATTCAACAACTCCGCCCACTAGATCATCTGTGGGTACCTAAACGCGAAAACCACACGGGCTTTCAATAAGTCAGATATTAAAAACATTGTAATTCCAAATGTAAAATATTTCCTGACGATTTCAGTTCTTGAAGTAAAATGTTAATAGTTAAAGATTTGGCCTTAAACAAACTCATTCCAACACTTTCAACAAACGCCCAAAAGGTTATTCCAGAGTCGTTTAAAGTAGCCTACCGGTAGGCTATGTTAAATTAAACAGGCAGCGCATCCGCCTTACACACCTTAGTTTTTTTTCCATGAGACGATATATGAGTGTGCATAGGCTAATAACTGGAGAGTTGGTTAAATAAAATCAAGTCATGACTCACCGTGAATTTTGTCCGACTTTGACTTTTAGTGTGGTCTTTGACTTTTATTCTAGGCATTTCACATTCAGTCCCTAATGAACATATTGTAATTGGGCTGAAGAGTAGCCTAGTCTACACACTTTGTTATCCATAAAGAACTCTGATCTTTGACACTATAGCCTACAATTAGCCTCATTTGGAGTAAATTTGCGTTTAACATTTCACATGTATTTTTCATTAAGTCATTTGAACCCACTTGAATAGTGGCCTAGATGCTCAAAGTCACTGTCAGTTGTGTGAGTGCGCCGCGGTGCGTCCAAATGTGCTTTTTCATCTACAGACAGAAAGCAGGACTTGCCACCAGTGGGCGACTCAAACATTTATATTAATTGATTTTAACATTGACGATGATCGGAGATATGAAAAGTACGTCACTAACCAGATATAAACAACTAACCAGTGGTGTCTGAACCACAGGTTTTTAATTTAATGAAATTAATACCGGCGGCATGCCGGGCAGCCCAGATTTATTAAACGAAGTGTAAGATTCAAATCAACCAGCAGCATCATCATTCTACGTGATTTGACAGAGGTAGTTGACCTAGCTTGCACTAGCTAGTTTGACAGGAACAGGTACAATGGCGCCACTCGATTTGGACAAATATGCAGAGATCGCAAAGCAGTGCAAATACCTACCCGAAAACGACCTCAAGGTATCTATGCCCTTGCATTCACAGTCTGTGATCTACTATTTTAGCTACATAGGATAACGCACAGACAAGTACATGGTTTGTTGCGTAGCGTAGCGAGCTAGCTAACTTCACTTCCTAGTACTAGTAGCCAGTAACGAACGGTAGGTAGCTACTGTATTTATAACTATCAAGCACCAATGCTCATATTTATGTTGTAAAGTTTACATTTTAAAGCGATGCTTAGTTTAGTTGTAATAACGTTGATTTCTTGTCACTTCCTGACAGGGTTAGCCAAATACAATGCAAGCAAACTAGCTTAGCAATAAACTACAAGAGCCAGAGGCATGTCATGCTTTTCCTGGAACGTTTATTATTAATGATAAATATGAACCGTTGTTTTGCGTACTATTTCCCCCCCCTCCTCAGAGATTATGTGACTATGTTTGCGACCTATTGCTCGAGGAATCAAATGTCCAGCCTGTGTCCACTCCAGTGACAGTGTGTGGGGATATACATGGACAGGTAAACACAGTCAAATGCATTAGTCACACTTACAGACATACATCTCTATCATTAAAATTGTTAATATGGTTAAATAAATTAACCTTGCTTATCTACCTTTTAGTTTTATGATCTGTGTGAATTATTCAGAACTGGAGGACAGGTCCCTGACACAAATTATATATTCATGGTGTGTATGCATTCAGCTTCTCTCCTGGACTTAACATTATTGATTATATAATGATTATTTCACCATTGTTGATCATTAATGACAGTGTGTTTTTCATCTCTTTAGGGTGACTTTGTCGACAGAGGATATTACAGTTTGGAGACATTTACGTACCTGCTGGTGTTAAAGGCCAAGTGGCCAGACCGCATCACATTACTGAGAGGGAATCATGAGAGCAGACAGATTACTCAAGTCTATGGCTTTTACGGTGAGATTAAGATTGTCAATACAGACTAGCACTGACTTCATGGTTGGATTGGTGTGTACCTGATGTGCATAAAACACGGCTATGCTTGTTTATTTATAGTCTTAGTTGCTTTTTGTGAGTCATTATTTAGATGTGTTTTGTTTTACAGATGAATGCCAAACCAAATATGGAAATGCCAACGCCTGGCGTTATTGTACCAAAGTGTTTGACATGCTGACAGTTGCTGCAGTAAGTATAATTTCTAAGTATTTAAAATAAATATACATATCTATTTAGTACAATGCAAGCTTCTTTAACACAGTGTAAAATCAAGATAACAAAACAGTATTTTTTTCCCCTAGTCAAGCGTGATATGAAAATACTAATTGTATGTTTGATATTTTCAGCTGATGGATGAGCAGATCCTGTGTGTTCATGGTGGCCTCTCTCCAGACATCAAGACTCTGGATCAAATCAGAACCATTGAGCGTAACCAGGAAATCCCCCACAAGGGAGCTTTCTGCGACTTGGTCTGGTCTGACCCAGAGGATGTAGACACCTGGGCCATTAGCCCCCGAGGAGCTGGGTGGCTGTTTGGAGCAAAGGTCACAAACGAGGTCAGATTTGAGTTTTTCCCAAAAGTGAGAAAATAGAAGCGTCGTCTCATATAGGAGAACATTTCTCATCTTCATGTTTCTCCTCCCTTCTCTCTCACATGTAGTTTGTTCACATCAACAACTTGAAGCTGATATGCCGGGCACATCAACTTGTACACGAAGGCTACAAGTTCATGTTCGACGAGAAGCTAGTGACCGTGTGGTCGGCTCCTAATTACTGCTATCGCTGCGGCAACATTGCTTCTATCATGGTCTTTAAAGACGCCAACACGAGGGAGCCTAAGCTGTTCAGGGCCGTGCCTGACTCAGAGAGGGTCATCCCACCCAGGACGACAACACCATATTTTCTGTAAACACAAATCAACTGTCTTTTGCTTCACCCACGCTTATTTTCACCACATTGTTTTTCTTGGCAGAGAGAAATATACGTCAGTAAAACTGGCACATTTGTTTTTGTTACTCGTTGTACATACCGTATTGGAATATTTACATATCGGCTTTTAGTGACAATAAAAATGCACTGTTAATACCATTAAGTATCAGACTTAGGCGATTCCTCAGATTCACTGTAGCTAACTGAGTATATAAACAAAGTAAGTCTTCAATAAAGCCTGTCCTTCAAAAGTTTAGAACCACAATTGTTGTGGTTCACTTATTTAGTGGCACACTCAAATTTAGTGGTACACAAAAACGTCATCTATACATTTGCCGGTTCATTGGTATCACAGTTGTTTTCTCTCTCAATAGAGTTTTTGTTATTACATAACGTTTACTGTTATTTTTGTATTGAAAATGTATCAAGTTGTATGTATTGTGTAATCAAAGACTAGCACTGCAATTCAAATTGCACTTCAGCATTACTGATTTTATGCTCCTATGTTTCAATAAATTATGCACTTTGTGCTGTCTTGTGATACATTAATAAATACATGGTATGAATCTGAAAAACTTGTCAGAGCTTATGTTTCATAATAAAATTATTATATAGTTTTAAGTGTACAATTTGTGTTTTGTTGACTGAAATCAGTGAATTGAAACATAACTACCGTGGACCAGTATAGAGATATGAATGTCTAATCTTTAACATTACAAATCTAGGGAGAAAAATGGGATAGCCCTGATGATATTTGTAAAAGATGTTACATAACTTAATACATGGTCTAAACAAACAGTACTACAGAGCAATCCAACCTGTCCAATGAATACCGACGCAATACGTCGTCAGTCATGTGCTAGAGGTGATTACGTGTTGATGTTCGCTAGGGGAAGCTAGCTCAAGAAATAAGGCTAGCTCAGCTAGTAGCTAGTCTACCAAACGGTTAATATTATAGCCGTGACATTATTGATAATAGGTTTATATTTGTAAATCAAACACGAGAGTTGTCTTTCAATTCGTTTTTCATTATAACGAAATGGGCTTCAGTAAAACATGTTCACTTTGTCTAACTACATAGTCTGCCAGCTTATTAGTACGGTAAGATAACACTGTCTAGCTAACATTACTTGGCTAGCAGCTGAGGCTGTGTTGTTATAGCAAGCTTCGCGAGGAAGCTAACCGTCCAGTTTGCTAATCGGGTTTGGTTGACAGTACTCATTGTATTGGCAACCAGGATTTCCGAAATCAAATGTCATTTATCTGATCAATCGAAATGATCTGAATTGTTTGGGTGTCGGAAATTGCAGCACAGAAGGTAACGCTTTACTAACTAGGCTTGGCTATATCACAGAACTATCTTAAGTAGATCTATCTGGTCGTCTTACCATCTATTTTTATTAACAGCAAATGTATAATGCTACACTACGCTTATCATTCTTTAGTCCTTCTGCTGAAGACATAATTAAGGCTACTCGATTTGCTGTAAACTCTTCCTAATCGATAGATTTTTCGTTATTGGTTTCTTGCAGTGCATTGCTATGTTTTCTTTTTCAGGTGGAACAGAATGGCAGTGAACGTTCACTTCTTACACATTGCTACGCAGAAACACTTATTTTTGACCTAAGCAACGGACCCTGAACTTGTGAGAGGACTCGCATTGAGGGGTAGTGTGCCCTTTGAAGAAGCAAAACCCATTTTGAAAGAGGAACCAAACACAAAGATGTTTGCTAAGCTGAAAAAGAAGATTGCTGAGGAGGCAGCTACAGCTCCCAGGACGGGAGTCCGCATTCCCCGTTCCATCAGCAAAGAGTCGATTACCTCTGTGGGGGCAGATTCTGGGGATGACTTTGTAAGTATCTTTCCCAAAACCCTGATGATGGCTTAATCATTCAACCAAGTTTTTGTATAGTTTGCAAGAATCTGTTTGGAATATTCAGTAGTTGGTGAAGAAGCAATAGACTGAAATAGCTAACAATAGATGAAATTGGATGTTGCGTTGCCTTCTTCATGACTATAACGGGCCTCCCTGTTTATAGTTGAGATTGTTAGTTTTGGACCGGATATGCAGCCCTGTCTGGGCTAAGCCTATCAGATCTCCCCTCACAACCATGTCAACAATCATAATGCAAATTTAAAAAAATGCTTGAAATTGCAGTTTAAGTAATATGAGATATTAGGCAGCCAAATTCTATATTTCTCCTTATAGCCATGTAAGAAGAATACTAGGTTAAACACGTATGGGTAGTCGTTTGTGGAGTTTGCCAGCCATTGTTATGTAGGTGTGTCAACTGGAGATTATCATCAGCAAAGCTCTGTCTTTCATTATGCAGAATTCATGTCATTATGGTTAATGAAAATCTCTAATTTATTTGAGAAGCTTAAATTGTATGACCTAGATGTAGCAGTTTAATGTGTAGTCTTAAGTCACGTATACCTGGGTAATCTGAAGCCCTGCTCGGGTGTCGGGTACTGCTTCTGTTTCTTTCTCGCTTGACAACCCTCTCACGAAAGCTCTAGGCCCAGAAACAAACATGAAATCGACACAGACCTTTTGTTTTATGGAGGGGATAGATGGCTCAGACAATTCCCAGAAGACATACTTAATTTAGTTGTGATTTCAGTGTTTTTTCCCCCCCTTTTGTTTTCAATGAGAGTAGGTCTGCTCATCTTTCGATGTGGAGCCAGGATCAAGTTGCTTCTTACCTCCCTCATTTGCACTGGATTGAATTATTTAACTAATTCACTGACAATACGGTTAGATAATCTGGTCGGTTTAGCCTTATTTTATAAATATGAAGTAAGTTAGTGAGTGTAGGGCCTTTTAAATGTAATTTTCAGTGCTGATGGATGTTTGTTTGTACTCCTCCCAGGCTTCTGATGGCAGCAGCTCCAGGGATGACCTCTCCTCCCAGATCCTCAGGAGGAACGATCAGATTCGCAAGCTGGAGGCCAAGTTATCAGGTAAGACATGTCTGCGTAGGCCGAAGGTGCCCCTGGATGCTGATCTGAGGTCAGTGTAAAGCTATTCCTGCCAACAGCATGTTAGGATTGTAGGAGGGAGGCTGGTCTTAGCGCTGGTTTCTTCTACTGGTGGTAATTTGGTCAATGACAGTCACATGAACAGCAAACCTTTCTGGTCTTTCTGGTACACAAGTAGGTTTTTGTTGTTGACGTTCACAAAGGGATAATGAGAACGTTAAGGAGCTAACGCTCCAGGCTAGCGTAGGCTACTTTTTGTCTGTCTTCCCCCAATTGCTCCGAAAGCTCTCCTCCCTCTAAGCTGTTTGGTGTGACTGTGACCCTTTTAATGAAAAGGTTAAAGGTCGCACATCCTCATGCAGCCTGATAACCAGGATGGTTTTCTCATGTCAGAAAATCATTTGTCGTCCCGTCCCCCCACCCTCACTTTTTCCCCTCGATCACGTGCCATCCTGCCTCTTTTATTTGACTCCTCCTCGTTCTCCCTCTACCCTCATTCACCTGTCTTCCTTTCCTGTACGTGTGTGTGTGTGTCTGTGTGCTGTTGGCCTCCCATCCTCCCACCACTAGACTACGCCGAGCAGATCCGGCTCATGCAGAAGACCAAGGACAAGCTTGAAATTGCATTAGAGAAACACCAGGATTGTACGTACCTTTATTATCCTCTCATTTTCCTTTCCCCCCCTCCTCCCTCCTCCCCATTTGTTTTGTCTGCTGGCTGAGACAATGGCCACTGAACACTGTGCACCATCCGCGCGTCTCACAAAGGGGCGACGCATCACCACTTCCTCTGTGTGCTTCCATGTTCCAACACACCAGTCACTAATAAAAAAGTTTTAAAACGGATCCGCTTTTCGCCTACATGCTTGATAAGTGGTTTGTAAGGGGGAACTGTTTGTGATGACGTACAATTGACTAGCATGCCAATGTCTTGTGTTGTAGAAGTACCTAGGAGCATTTTATAGCAACTAACACCTTTTATAGCAATTAACACCTTTTGTAGCAGCACATTTTTCATGAATGTGTAATGATTTCAGTATGTGTTCCAACTAACTTTGTACCTGTGTTGGCTATGCTTAATTGCACTGCTTGCCTTTGCTCAAACTTATTTAGCTTGGCTTCAAATAATAATTCTATGTTGAAGTAGGCTCTCACTCTTTCACAGATACAAGAGCCTAACAAGTAAGATGGTTCTGACTCCTGTTAAAATTATTATGACTGTCTTTATATTACTCACCAGCATCTATGAGGAAACTACAAGAACAGAATGAATCTCACCAGGCCAGTAGAGCCAAAATGGCGGAGGGAATGGAATTAGCCCTGGAGAAAAAAGATCAGGTTAGCAATGTAGTCTCTGCACTAACTAAAACGTGTTCTAAAACAATTATTGCGGGGGCCTTTCTTAAATGTTCTTTCATTGCTTACAGGAATGGATGGAGAGGATGGAAGTGCTGGAGAAGGTACGGTAAACACTTTTATGCCCGTTCACACCAAGGAAGATAGCGAGAAATATAACAAACGATATTTGCGTCCACATCAACCCCTCGCGCTCAATTTCAAATGCGCTGGGGCTTTAAATTCGGATGCATTCTGATTGGTTGTCAGTGTTCTATAGTTAGAGCTGATCAGCTGTGGGGGGGGGGCAAACTAACCCTATCGTTTTGAAAGGGATCCCAATTAAATCGTTCATCTTTTTTTCAAGTATAATGTTGTTATAAAATATTAATGTTGTTATCGTGCGTTCTTGGTGTAAAGGGGCCAATTGTCATTCTGTTCACCATGCCCAATGTCAGCCAGTTAATTCATTCTTAAATAAGTTTGAACGTATTCCTAACTCTCTTTCCTCAGGAGAAGGCCTCTCTGGCCGGGCGCCTGGACGAGATGATGGAGCAGAGCCTCAGTCTGTTCCAGAAGAGAGACGACCTGGACGAACTGGAGGGCTTCCAGCAGCAGGAGCTCGCCAAAGTCAAACACATGGTACGCACAAAGGTCCACTGTCGAACCCCTCGCATTAACACACAGGAGGCAAGTCAAACACGCACTCGTCAGAGGGGTTTTACCTGTCCGTTCACATGTCTACCTAGAGCCGTGGACAGTCTACCTCGGTTACACCCATGAGTAAACCAAATGTTATCACGTCGCCTCATGAGGTTGTTATGTTGTGTCATGGTGTCTGTCCCTTTAGTTACTGAGAAAGGAGGAGCAGCTGAGCCAACGGGAGAGGGAGCTCCAGCAGAGAGAGGCTGAGCTGAAGACGGCTAAGAGAGGGCTGGCCGAAGCCCAGGAGAAGCTGCACGCTCTGACCGAGGAGCACGAGGAAACGTGCAGGCTTAACACGGAGCTGGAGGCCGAAAGGTAACAACATAACGATGTTCAAGGTCTCTCAAAATGAGTGACAAGTTTGAAAATGTTAGGCTCTTCTTTCAAGGGACGTGGTTAATGGGTGTGTGTGTGGTCTTCTCAAGGGAAGAGCTCCTGGAGGTCAGAGAGGAGGCTGAGAAGAAAATCACAGAGCTCGAGGGGAGGGGCCAGCACCTACAGAAGGTCATCCAGCAGGTCTCGGAAGACTTCCAGAAGGTTCGTCCCGGAGCCCACACGTATCTATTAGCACAGAGCCAGAATCATTAAACTCGATGGTGCTGAACATTGTGTGTGTGTTTTCAGTCGCGGAGCTCAGCTACAGCCTTGGAGAGGCGTCTCCACATACTGCAGGCAGAACACGATGCCCTGAAGCTACACCAACAGAAGGTTGGAGCACCCCCCCCATCACTCTCTCCTATACCAACACCCCAACCTGGGTGGGGCTAGGCCCCACGTTTGACCCCGCTCCTCCCCCCCACCCACCTTCCTCATTGTCCCCAGGCTGCAGTGACGGAGGAGGATAAGGAGCGCATGCTGTCGGACCTCCAGGAGAAGGCCTCGTCCCTCGAGAGGCGTCTCCAGGGCGACCTGAGCCAGGACGACCACATGCAGGAGCTGCTGAAGGAGGTGCGGAGCCTCGCCAGTCTGTGCTGCGTAGTACGGAGGAGACACGGGGGGTGGGGGGGGGAGTGTGTATCATTGGATGGCTCACTACAGCTTCTGTTGTGTGTGTGTGTGTGTCGTGTAGAAGTGTGCCCTGGAGCAGAGGATGGAGGAGACCCGTGTGGAGCTGTTGGAGGCTCGTACCAACCACGCTGACACAGTCAGCTCACTGGAGGCTCAGGTAACTACCCCTCCCCATCTCCCCCTTTCTCCAGAGCAGCTCCTCTCCTCTGCATCTCATCACGCAGGAGAATCCTTCACAGGCAGGGGGGCGGTGGTTCACGCTGTGTTCCTCCTCCTCCTCCTCTGCTCCCCCTCAGGTGTCCAGGATCAATAACAACGTGGCGGAGCTGCAGACGCTCCTGCGACACAAAGACGACGCCTCCAAGTCCTACCGGGAACGGACAGATGCCCAGGTACCACACTAGGGTCAGCGGGGACGCCCCCGTCACAGACAGACAGACAGACGGACGGCAGTGTAGTGTCTCACCTGCCGCCCCGTGTCTCCTTCTCTCACAGATAGCGTGTCTGGAACAGCAGGCGCTGGAGTGCAACGAGAGGCTCAAGAGCGCCGATCAGCAGATCGCCGACAAGCAAGCGCGTCTGGACAAACTGGTAGATGCCCGCTTTATTCTGGACAGCGTGTTTGTTCACGACGCTCGGAGGCGGGATGTAGCGTTAGCTTGGCAAGAGGGTGCTCTTTCCCCCCCCCCATCTGTCACTATAGAGACGGGGCAGTTTGTCGAAGCTGACCTGTCCTGTGTGTGTGTGCGTGCGTGTGCTCACAGCAGGCAGAGTGGAGTGTGGAGCGGGAGAGCCTGCAGCAGCAGTTGTCTGCAGAGCTGCAGCAGGGCCGGGATGCTGCAGAAGGGCTGCGGGAGCAGCTCTCCGCTCTGCAGGCTCAGAGAGACGCGGAGCTCTCCTCTGCCCAGAGCAGGATCGTGAGTCACAGATCTTATCAACGCTTGGCTAGCGTCTTGACGCACTTTAACCTGTCTGTAGGCAGATGGAAGGCCTTTGGTTTGCTTAGCTGCTAATAAAACAAATAGTTAATATGGCAGGTGTTTTATCACACAATGTTCTTGGGTGACTCATTATCACATGCCACGTATGATACTACAGGATACCACATATATAGACTATTGGTCTTTTGGACTGTGGCCCTATCCTTTCTATCAAATACACTGTCATGTCTCTCTCATTTGTCTCTCCCTTCATCCATCCTCCTAACTCTCTGTCTCCCCTGTGTGTGTGTGACTCTCTAGAGTGAGTTGGAGCTGGAGAGGTCCTCCCTGCTCCGGGCGAGCGAGGAGGCCGACGCCACCCTGAGGAGCCGGACAGACGAGCTGGAACAGGCCAGGGTCAGAGCCCTCCTCCTGGTTCACATCACACTGATAGCACTGTCTGTTCCACCACCGGCACTGACATGGTTCCTGACACCCAGAGCTAGCTTTGAGCTCAGTACTGGGGGGGGGGATAGATACAGCTTAGTGGTCGAGGTCACAAGGTCGCAAAATCCCCACCTGCGTGTCACTTAGGATAAAAGCGTTTGCTGAGTAAATACTTACATACATGAACTACTAGCCCAGGTCCTAATAAGAGGTCCTCTCTCTCTCTCTCTCTCTCGTCCTCTCTGTCGTCTCTGTCTCTCTCTCCTCTGTCCCCAGGCGGAGCTGGGCAGCAGACAGACAGTGAGCGTGGAGATCGCCATGGCTCTAGAGGACACCAGGAGACAGAAAGAGGAGCTCCAACTGCAGGTCCTTAACATGCATGCCACCCAGAAGTCTCTCTCACGCTCTTATTAAATCACACCTTTTGTTTATGACCAATGGAAAAATATATCAACGATGTGGAAGGCTTACTAAAAAATTTTGTTTCTCCTGTGCCCGGTTTCTAGGTAGGGGAGAAGACTGCATCTCTTCAGACCACAGAACAGGCGCTGAAGCAGGTCAATGAGCAGCTGCAACAGAAAGAGGAGGAACTCCAAATGCTCCGCAATGGTGAACAAACGCCAGCACCAACCTCAGCTCAATGTCTCCCTCTGTACCGTGACGTGACTACAACCTGAGTTGATGAGGTCAACCAGGAGGAGCCGATCAGTGCTGTTGCTTGACAGGTTTTGTGTGTGTGTGTGTGTGTGTCGTGCAGATCTCCAGTCAGCCCAGAGCTCTCTGTCCCGAGTCCAGGAGGAGAGGGAGAGTGTGCGGGTGCAGGCGGAGGAGAGGGAGGTGGAGCAGGACAGCCAGCTGGCCGGCCTGAGGCACCAGGTCCTCACCCAGACCCTGCAGCTGGACTCCTGCCAGTCACGGGTCAGAACACACACGCTGGGGAGAGGGGAGGGGCACACTTGGATCTGTGGTTAACCCATTTAAAAAATAAAAATACAACTTTTAAATGTGTCCTGTCAGAAACAGTAGCGTTGGGGTCTGCATTTTGTCTGACTGTATATGGCTGTGTGTGTGTGTGTGGCCCAGGTATCTGACCTGGAGGTGGAAGTGGACACCCTGACTGGGCAGCTGCAGGCTCCGGACGTCGATGAGCCCGACCAGAACGGGGCGGTTACCGTGGACGACCTGGACCACATGCAGAAGGTCAACAAAGACCTGGAACAGCAACTCGGCGAGAAGAACAAGGTCAGGGGCGTACGCCGTGGTTCACAACAGACACATTTGGAACGGAATCAATGGAGTGACGGTTTACGCTCGAGTGATGGTGCTGATTGTACTTTTATTTTATTGCTTTACAGACCATAAAGCAGCTGCAGCAGAGGCTAGCAGAACTGAAGAGGACCTTGCAGAAGGAGCTGGTGAGCTTTAGCAACACTGCCGTCTACATGCAGAGAGAGGGAGGCTCTGTTTTGGCAGTGTGCAATGTTTTATTGTTATGCGTGTTTGTGGTGCAGAAGCTCAAACCTGATCCAGAGACTGAGGGAAAGGACAAGGCCCAGGAGGGACGGGGAGACCGGCTGGAGAGGGCAGAGAGGGCCTGCCAGGAGCCCCTATCGTCCTCCATCCCAGGCCTATCCCTGGGCCCATGCCTGACCACTTCCAAAACCACTGTCACCAACACCTCAGACCTCAACGACTCCAGGGAGATCAACTTCGAGTACCTCAAACACGTGGTCCTCAAGTTCATGTCGTCCAGAGAGGCGGAGGTGAGAGGCGACCAGGACCGTAGCTGGACCCGTGTCTCAACGCGCAACCCGTCTAAACTTTGTCACTCTGCTTCTCTTGCCAGGCGTTTCAGCTCATCAGAGCCGTGTCGGTGCTGTTGAACTTCTCTCGCGAGGAGGAGAACATGCTCAAACAGACTCTGGAATACAAGGTGGGTTTTCCCTTCCAAACCCCAGTTTCTCTGCTGCAGTATAGATGGCTTGGACCAAATGTGTGGTATCTCAAGCAGGGTGTGTGTTTAACATTTACATAGGTCATTATCTTAATGTATGTGCCCCTTTCATATCTTATATTTGCTGGCTGGGCATCTTATGCCACATTTATTAGATGGACATATATTGCAACATGAATTCTGTTTCTTCTGTTTCCATAGCCATTTTTATACAGTGATTAAATTAATGTTTTGAAATAAAATCTTTATTACAATAAAAATCTTTTATTGTCTTTCAGATGTCCTGGTTTGGATCCAAGCCGTCTCCAAAGGGCAGTGTTCGACCGTCCATTTCAGGAGCACCTGCTCATTGGACCTAAGGGGGGACAGGAGGCTCGAGACATGAGAAGGAAGGACAAAGACAAGTTCACCCGCAACATGTCCTCCTTGCATGTCTACCATCACTGTGGCAACTAAAGAAGGCACCACCCAAGCTTTAAAACGGTCTCTGACACAGACTCCGATGTAGCTCTGTAACCTTTCCTCGAAGGACTGCTCTTTAAGGACCGAGAAGGGCTTTGAAAGAACTCTGTATGGCTTGATTCTGACAACTGAAAGTCTTGCTTGACAGTCAGTCATTTTTACTTTTCAAGGGGATTTTAGGAATTGGTTCGAGGCAGACTTGACTTTCACTCGCTTATGTTGACCTGGAGTGTAACCTACTTTTGGTCTGAAATGAGGTTCTGACGAGTTCTCCTCTGCTCTAGACACGGTGCTGGTGTGTGTCAATATCCTGCTCTGCTGTTACCATGGTGAGAGAGCTCCACCAGACTGCCATGGCTCTGTGTCAAACATGGGGCCTGACAGAACTGACGGTTTCTCCCTTCGTGTGTTCCGCTGTCTTTTGATTTTCTTTGTCTTTCGTTTGGACATCAGAAAATGGTACTTACTGCCAATGACTGCCTGTGGTATGTGGTTGGGAAAGGGATTTGTGAATGATGAGAGCATGATGATAACCTTATAGACGCTTCAATTCATCCTCTCTATAGCTGAATGGCAATGCCCCTGCTTTCTGAAGGATCTCTAACTGTCTTTCATTTGGATATTGTCATGAATATATCGATATTATTTCAGAGGGCTGGTATATGATAACAAATCAGTTTAACAGGGTGCTTGGGAAATCCTTTATCTGAGAGGGTGAGAACGATATTTTCTTCATCAATAAGGAATATAGTTCAAAGAGGAGATGGGTAATCATTTTAATCTAATGTTGAGGAAGTAAATAGTCATTGAAAGTTATCGAAATGAGAATGATTGGACACGCTCTACCTTTACCTGCCTTGTGTTTGTGTAAATTACGGTACATTCCATATGTCTATTTATATATGAAAACTGTACATATGCATTGAGAACTTTATAAATCAGTAGATGTAAATTATTTGGTTTGACCCCTGACAGTATTTTTTTCATCATGTACCTCTGGATGGCTCCCTACCTGGCCTGTTGCTCTGTTTTCACTGTCTGTTGGTACATGTTCCTTACTTAGGTCTTCTCTTTTTGAGCTAACGATGGAAGACCATTCATCAGCTGGTGACGAAACATCTAGGGAATATGCATGCCTTATTCTTGACTGCATATTTGCACGTCCAGTTTGGCCACAACCAGTGTTTGACTATTCTAGCAAGAGACAGAAACAATCAAGACATCTGGATCCTACGTGTTTTCATCAGCAAAGGGTAAATCATGTCAATGAAAGTAGAAAAACATTTTGTCCATTATACTGTCAAGGCATCTCCACTGTATGGACGTTTTTTCCAGGGTCAATATACAGCCATGAGTTGTGAAGGACTCTACAAGCATTATTGTAATTGTGTTGCAGCTACCGTCATTCAGGTCATGTGGGCTATTTAGTGGAAACAACGTAAGTTGTGCAGTCTCTGTGAAACTAAAAATAACTTTATTCGTTTGAAGGCTTGAATAGCCTATTTTGACTTCACACCAGTACAGTCACAGTACAATACTATACCATATTATATATATTATATATATAATATATACCATATTTTAGTTTTTAAAAGAGCCACCACTACAGATTGTCTTCATTGACTGTTTTCGATTACTGACAATAAATCAAGACATTGTAAAATTGGATTCCTTTCTTTCATTACTTTATTGATTCAATCAAGGGGCGATTTTAGACTATTTAGGGGTGCTCAAGCACACCTATATTTGATCTCGACACCCCTAAATAAAAAATATTATTTTCTGAAATCATTTTTAGTACTGTAACAATTGTTTGTGACAGATGACAAACAATTCAGGTTTAAAGGGCACAGTTTAATATCCTGTGTCCCCGTGCGCTAGTTTGTAACGTTGGTCGCCTGCTTCGCGCCAGTAAAACCACATTTTAAGAAATTGGCTAGGTTACGTACTAATTTGATAGAGCTATGAATACAAGATGAAACGTAAGCAACTAAAATTGGTCAATGTTCTGACAGAACGGTGTGTCAAATTGTCTGTGGTTTAGAAAGTGTCTGGTTCTAGTGTTATTAGTTGTAACGTCGTCAGCTGACGTTGTTTGTAAACTAGCTATACCTCAGATTATCTGAAAACGTTAGAGCTATCTAGCTCTCACTCTGCTTACATACCTGCCAGCTAACGTGTTAACTTGTGCACTTCATTACTTTAGTTAAAGTAGTTACAATGTTTCTAATGCTGATAGAATTGGTATTCATGAAATACATTGATATGGACAGTGAATTGAAGCATGGGGACAAAACCTCACTTACTGGAAATGTCTGTTTTTCCGTAGGCCTGTCTATGTATACACGAAGAGCCAGGTTCAGGTGGGAGTAAGGACACTGCATTACCAAACAGCAACCCTGCATTATATTAGAATACTGTTATGCATTGATATGGATCCATTTATAACTTTTATCAAATTATATTATTGTTTGGTTAAGTTTGACTTTTGGTTTACACCATTAAGGGATGAGAGGGACAGGAGATAGAGCTGGATGGAGTCAGCACAGAGAGAGAGAGAGAGAGAGAGAGATACAGAGAGAGAGAGAGAGAGAGAGAGAGAGAGAGAGAGAGAGAGAGAGAGAGAGAGAGAGAGACAGAGAGAGAGAGAGAGCAAGAACCAGGTGAGCAAGTGGACAGGTAGGCCTAATCAAGACCACGTAGATGCTATGTGTTTTTTCCTACATCAAATATATTCGAGGTGTACGTTTAGGCGACAAATCTTAATTCTCCCAGAGAAGTAGAAGGAATGATCGGCAAAGATGTTTTAAGCCAAAAGGGATTAAGAGGTTTGTGACTGTGTGCTGGGTTGGGTTTTGGGGTGAGTTGAGCCAATGTCAAAACAATATTAATTTAATATTAATGTATTGTTAAATAGTTGTATTAATAAATACAGATAATTATCCAGTGAAATTCGGGGTTTAGCAGGTGGTTTAACATTTTTGGAAACTACTATCGGTGTCTCATTCTCATGAGGGGCCGAGCATCCCTAAAGGTCTGATCCTAGAATCGTCCCTGGGTAATAATGAAACAAGAAGATTTATTCAAAAAATCAAATTTCAACGACATCCAGCTGGTGGCAGTATGGGTGTTTCTGTGCATTTAAACTGAGGAAGAAGAGCTCCGGAAGTTACAATTCGTGAACACGCGGTCGTCCGGTCTTTCCAGCAGGGCAGCGTTCAACGAACATGGTGAGAAAGAAATTGTCGCAACAAATCTATCGAATTGTTTGGTGTTTCTATCATAATTTGTCGGACTTTCTTAATTAATTTATGAATAAAGATCTTATGTACCTATTGATGCATGTGTATGTCGACAAGGACCCGTAGATTAGAGGCTATTAACATTAATCGCACGCTTTATATCACAACATACCCGTGGCATGCAGCGCAACTATCTAGCTAGGTAGTGGCGTTAGCATTCCGCTAGTAAGTTAGCTAACCAATTGGCACAAATTAAGATGTACGTCCCTGTAAAAGATTCGTAATTAATATTTGATGGTTTAAAATGTTATGAGTCATTTGGGACACCATCTATTTGTATGTTTACGGATGTCATTCTTTTCCAAAGATTAGTTCTGCTGTGAGACAAATCAAGGCCGAGACGGCTTAGCTAGTCAGAAGATATTACCAAACGCTAGACTAACTGTCTAAACTTGGTACCAATTTCGTTCTGTCCATAAAAAAGGTTTTGACCAGTCATCGGTTCTAGTTGAGTACAGTTGTTAGCTTTTTAACTCTGTTATTTGGTGTAACGTTGGATTAGCCTAGTGGCTACTATGCAACGGGTTGATGGGCAGATGAAACATTATTACACTAGACTAGCTGTATAGATTTGTCATTTTCTTTCTCTCATTCACAGGCAAAAATCAAGGCAAGAGATCTTCGGGGCAAGAAGAAGGAGGAACTCCTTAAGCAGCTTGATGATCTGAAGAACGAGCTGTCCCAGCTCCGTGTAGCTAAGGTTACTGGTGGAGCTGCCTCTAAGCTTTCCAAGATGTAAGTTGGATAACTTCCACACTATGTCTGTATTGGCTGACTTTTCAACCACCATACATGTGTCCATGGGCTATGCATCTAATGTTGTTCAAAAGGTGTCTTACCATTTTTAGTTTCTTGGTTCTTAACCAACTTTCTCTCTATCCATAGCTGCGTTGTCCGCAAGTCCATCGCCAGGGTCCTCACTGTCATCAACCAGACACAGAAGGAGAACCTCAGGAAGTTCTACAAGGTGAGGACTTGTGACACTATCAGTCTGTGCTGTAAATTGGAAGCAAATATTTTCACCCTGTATTACATTTTCAGACCATTGACATATCTAAATGGTTTATTTTTTTGTCTTTCAGGGCAAGAAGTACAAGCCCCTGGACCTGAGGCCCAGGAAGACCAGGGCTATCCGCCGCAGGCTCAACAAGCATGAGGAAAGTCTGAAGACCAAGAAACAGCAGAGGAAGGACCTCCTGTACTCTGTTCGCAAATTTGCCGTCAAAGCCTAAAAGGGTGTTTCTATTGTCAAAATAAATCCAGGAAAAGAAGCTGACGTTGTCTGTCTTGTTTTATTCGATTCATTTAAGCGTGAATAAACATCTGGCTACTGTTATGATTTGCGTTCAGACTCAAATGGTAATAATCATTTTAATCAGAATCAGAATTTATTTTACCCGCCATGTAAGTGCACACAAACAAGGAATTTACTGTGGCAGGAATGTGCAATACAATAAACATATACAGATCTTCAATCTGTGTTTGTAAAAGATGACTTGATGTGATTATATAAATTATTAGCTACCCCTCTATACCTGAGCTTGATAGACATTCCCTTTAGGATTTGGCTGAGTCTTGATGTCTTGACGTAAAGTCATAACTTCTAGTGAAGGATACATGAATGAGTGTAGTTGACAGGTTTAATGTCGTCTGAAGAGTGGATCAGTTATTGTGCTCATGTCTGAACAGTAATTCTACACTTAAAGGGGTGTGTAGCTTTTCATGAGTTTCAACAAGTAGATAAACGAGTACCGTAACTCATTGATGTCAAGATAAGGGGCTCTGTTAGCTGAATGCAATTACCAGGTGTTCCACAAGGGGGCAACATATCCCTTCTATGGATTTTACAAACTCCAGTCAAGGCGAATGCAGGGGTAATTTAATTAAATCATATTTTGTTGGCCAACAAATACAGTACCATGAATCATATCGTCGTATTGAGTCGGCTCAGCCCCAATGTTGTGATAGCTGGTATTCAAGTTGAAAGAAAGGCTTTTGGATCTATGAATTGGCCCTGCGTGTTTTGTTGATAACTAGTAAAGTACAACTCATGGGTTTACACTTCACACTCGTCACCTCTTCACAATAGATGGGTTTGGTTTCTCCTCGTCTGTGGTAGTTGCGTGACTGAATGTTGTTCACCGACTCCCTGTTTTCACACAAAAACTGGAAGAGAATCCAGTACACTGTAATTCCCTGTTGGTGTTTTATTTTCCCTGGCATGCGTTTGTATTTACCCAGGTCTCCTGTTTCAGTTCCGTCCTCTGCACCATCAGTGCCATGTTATTGCTGCTGTGACCGAGTGGGTCTGGACAATTGAGGAAACCTCGTCACAATATGAACACAATCCCCTCTTGGTTGTGGTTTGTTTGTGCTCTGATGATATCTTCTAGGGTAACACACATCAGTCCAGTTAGCCTGGAGCTAGCAGGGCCGTGTTCACATGTGTTTACATGCTTTGTCGTAAGGGCACTGACATCTTCACTCCAATGCAAATATTTTCTTCCTCTGAACTGGAAATAAGATCACAATATCCTCTTATCCTTTGGATCTAGTCCTGCGTGATTGGATTTCCCCCCCCCCGAACGCCACTCCTCTTGTGTGTTTGCGGTCTGGGGTCTGAGAGCTTCTCAGCGAAGCGTCCGTTAAGGGTTTCTACCCCGAGGGAAGATGGCTATCTCAACAGACGAACCATCCCGGGATCAAACGTGAGAGTCGGGATCATGTTTGATTAGTTCTTCTGGATCTACCCGAGCAGTCTTGCAGGACACACACACTCTTAACCTCCCGAGGGCCATGGAAGCCCCACACGAGTGTCTTGGTCGTTTTTATTTTGGGGAGTCCATCCAGGCCCTGCTTGTAAGACACACGGTGCCTCGCAGATGTGTGGGGCCTCCCTTTATGAACAGCTGCGGGCGTTATCAGGAGAGGGTTGCATATCTTCCCCCGCTCCGTGTCACGTCCATGTGGACATGGTTTGGGGGCTGGGAGGCAGGCTGTGATCTCCTGTAACCCGTGGTTACCCATGGGGTCCAGAGACCGGACTTCCTCTCCGGAGTCTTGCGGTCTGATGTCATCCGAGGGGTCCTGCGGCGCAGAGAGGAATGCGTGTTCTTGCATTCGGAGGGTCTCTGCTGGGTCTTGAGGACTCATGCGGTTTGAAAGGTCCCGGGTCCCGGGCCGCTCTGAGAGGGTCTGTGCATCGATACCATCTGCGCCGTGTTGGAGACTCATGTCCTCTTGAATAGGCCTGTTGTTCAAAACATGCATGTGATGGTGATTACATGTAAATGCGCAACAGTTGTTGTGCAACTTGATCGCAAACACGTTCAAGAGAGGGTTTCACACAGCGATGCCCACTTGGTCTTATTTAAGCAGTGGCTGCTATTGTTTGTGCTCAAGATTCCGTGAGACCTGATAAACGGTTTGCGCTCTCACATGTGGCTCCTTGCCTGCATGTTTCTGTCTAACATTTATGTCTCCCCAGCCTCTGACATCACTTGTGAGGCCTATATCAGTGCTCTGTTATGCCTGGAGGAAAAGGCAAACCCACACCTGATATTTAAGATATGATCTGATGGACAGGGTATTATAACAACGCATGGTGGTGGGACTGCTGTGTAAAACTCTCTGCTCAACCCCCGTGACACCAGGCCCCCCATACCTCCATACCTGGAGTTCTCACTGCCCGTGTCGTCCTCCTCCTCCTCCTCCCAGCGTGACGAAGGGGAGGTAGAGGTGCAGCGTCGGAGTGGAGACGCCTCTCCCCGCGTCCACCTGCCGTCCATGAACGGTGTCGCACGCAACAACGCAAGGACTCTTGGGAAACGCTGGAAAAACAAACAGGATTCACAGCCAGGCATTCTGAGGTCGAGGGAAGGGGGGGAGGCAGGGGGGGGGGTTTGGAAGTGTCAACAGTCACATTTGTGTCCAAGCTGCAGATGATATTTGTTCTTTGGCGGAGATCTCAAATGAAACATCTTGAAATGTGCATGGTCAGTGTCTGCTAAGGATGAGCATGCTGATTGGCTGAACCAAGGAATCCATGCACACGCACCCCCACACCTCAACCCTCCACCCCTACACACACACACACGCTGCTCCTTAGCAAACAGGGAATCTCATGCGAGGGGCTAAAAACAATTGTTTTTCTTTGCAACCACAAACAGTCCCAGCTGTTTGCCTTGAGTCGGGGAGAGGAAAAGTCATATTGTATCGATGTTGTTTGGTTGTGCTTTATGGGGGATTAGCTCGGCAGATGGAAGCCGGTGTGTGCTCTGCCCGCCTGGCTTCTAGAGAGCTCGGATCAAAGGGGCTTTTAAGTGGGTAGCGCTGGAAGTAAACAGCAGCTTCGGTTCCCCATTACGGCAGGCCTGTGTACACATTAGCAGCAGATGCTTCACCGGTTCGGTTAGCCACTTAAGCAGCAGCAATTAGACGGTGTTTTGGGGGTTGACATGTTACCCACAAACCTGGCGCACCGTCCCAGTTCGCTTTTCACATCGATGGTGGTGGGCCCGTGTGTGTGGAGGTCCGGATAATAACAGCGTTCGCACGACTCTGATCTGAGGCCTCCCTTACCTACTGGGTTCCCGATTGGAGCTCCCTGGTTGGGTTCCCTCGATCGGCCCCTCCCCTCTGGTGCGGTGACGGGCCTTCGGGGTTTGACACCGAGCGCCTTCTCTCCTCGGGTCTCTTCCAGCTTCTCGTGAGCGCTGCTCAGCGGCCGTCCTCCGCCGCCCTCTCTCCCTCCTCCCGCCCCTCCGCTCCTCCGGGGCAGCGGTCTGGGAGTCAGGCCCCTGGCGCTGGGGGGCAGCGTCTGGGAGTCAGGCCCCTGGCGCTGGGGGGGCCGCTGCTGCAGAGTGCAGCCTCGCCCTCGTGCTGGGAGAACACAACGGGAGGTGAGGGTGGGATCTCTCTAAAGAGGGAGGACCCCTCTAAAATCACTGCAATAGATCAGATGTATTTTTCTTCCGATTAAATTACGCAAGGTCCGTGCATGCTGGTCAAAGGCACGATTGCAGCAGAATGTTCTGTTAGGACATGGATAGATAAATATTAGCTTCAACTATAACTTAATCGATCCCAGAGGGGGGGGGGATTTAAAGTGATGCTTAGTGGTGTGGTTAGTGGAGTGAGTAGAGTGGTGGTTACCATAGAGACACCCGTAGACATCGTGGGAGCAGGGCTCAGATGAGGCTCCGAGGGACCCTCTCTGGTCGAAGGCTGTTGCCCTCGGTAACCACTCGGGGTACCCTCTATTGACGTTGAGACATCTATACTGTGACACGCCTCCACCTCGACTCGGTGGAAACCAGCTTCTGTATTCGCCGACGTCCATCGATGAGACGCAACGGCCGGTCCCTCGTGTCCAGACACCTGTGGCTGATCTGAGACGGGACACTCTGTGGTGATGACGCTCCACCGTCTGCAAAGGAGGAGTCTGTTCAGGGCACGTCTGCTGGCT
Source organism: Mallotus villosus (assembly GCA_903064625.1). NCBI lineage: Eukaryota > Metazoa > Chordata > Actinopteri > Osmeriformes > Salangidae > Mallotus > Mallotus villosus. Next base: position 457,409 of record CAEFZP010005648.1, on the reverse strand, counting down.
CAGTGATGTAACCATGGTGATTGGCGATGCATAGCTACGTAGTGATGAAAATGTTGTTTTCCCGTAAGGACCAACGGATCAGTGAGTTAGGCGGGAGCTATCATCATTAGTCTTTCATTAGGGTGCCACGCCATGAGAGCTGTGTTTGTTTTCTCTCCTCGCAAACCTCACGACTCACATGCAGCTCTGACATATGCCAATGGAATGCCATATGATTGAATGATGTTTTCCAAACTAATGAACCATAAACATTCAACATTCAAAAGAGGAATGAAATTGAAGCAAGCTCTCACGGTTCAAACCAGGAAGGGGAAAAAGGAGTAGGAATAAAAATCCTATTTACTGTATTTGTGCATCAATGGAAAATCAGGCAAAGGACAAACACCTGTGCCAACACTGATATTTGATATATCATCAGTTACACGTATCAGCGGTATAGGGGGAAACGAGCTACACTGGGAGCCATGTTGAACTTTGACCTGTGTTCCCTGTGTCCCATTTAGTGGTTGAGAAAGAGCGTGGGCAGTAATCACAACGATTACAAACTGGAGGATAAATGTTTATCTGAGTGGTTTGGGGAAGATGATAAGCAACTCTGTTTTCAGTTTACACACCAGGCACTGATTAGAGGAGGCGAATGACTGTCATTGTGATCACAGGGCTGGTGGTGTGAATCTAACCGTGTGGTGATGTCCTCAAGTAGGAGGGCTCGTATAACCTTTTACCAATTCAACTCGGAAATTTGGAGTCCAAATCCTTTCAACTCTAACCTAGTAATCCAATGTTCAACCCAAGACATTCGAGTGAAAATAGACGGCTTGTAATTCTGGACTTGATTCAGTAATGATATTTAACTTAAATGCTTTGGGAAAGCAGCCTTTCTCACAACAATCTAACACAAAGCAGATGCGTGTGTGTTTCTCGCACGAGCCTTTAGGGACATTGTTGACACACGGCTTTCCGCATTTCTATTACAGTATTATTGTCCAAACTTTCCAAACAATCCTTACCTGCTGTCTAACGACGTCCAGGGCTTTGGCCAACTTCCAAGAGGGAGAGTGGTCGTGAAATTGAGTGACAGCCCATGTAATGAAAGTCTCTGAATCTCCACACACAAACGTTTCCTGGCCTGTTAGCAATGTTGCCAGGGGCACTGTGAGCCAGGGTGTGGGGATTTGTTTGTGGTTAGTCAGTGGCTAAATGAGAGCATTGTCATGGCGACAACAACAATGTTTGTTTAACATCATGGCCGATAATCGACCAAACTGCATAGGCGACACGGTGAGTTGAGAATGCGCTCGGCTAAACCGAGCCACCTGTAAACCGCGAGGGTCTCTCAGCTTATATGCTGTTCTGATTTTTATATGAGTGGCACGACTACTTATCCATCTATCTAGTCATCAATCAACATGACTCGGTGGATTTAGGATGCCTAGGTGGTGCTTTTATCGCGGTGCCGTTCGTCATGACAGGACAGGTGGAGCAGGAATTCAAGGATCTGGACTCTGTCTGGCTCCACTTACCCAAACCACTGGCCCCGTTCCAGCGGAGAAGGTTTAGTGGCCCGGGGCTCGGATAGTAGTCTGCTTTCACTTACACACTTGTCGCTTCCCATGTCTCTGCGTCTTTTGACGGTTGCCAGGTGATGACTGCCGTTAAACGGAACAGAAGCTGGAACCCGTAACGGCGCGCCACACTCACCTCTGTGTGTCTGGGCACCGTGACGCGCTCGCGGCGAGGCACCTAAAGCGGTCAAGGTGTCTCGCATTTATAGGGTAAACACGCCCCGCCTCTCACAAAAAGTCAAGTGTTTTATAGTCGACAATATGGGCGTTGAGTGCGCTTGGGAGTTTAGAGTTGGGAAACATTGGTTGCAAAAGAAAATCTTTTTTGGTGATATATTGCAGGTGAAATATTTGTATCCATTCATTGTCCTTGGCGCAAGAATCCTGGCATATGTCTCCTCAACCTCAGATATTTGGACTGCATCCACCCATAGTCAAACTGACAGCCAATAAAGAATATTAGCTCACCCAGAGAACATGTTAAAAACCTGTTTGCTTTTGATTTATGTCACGTCAGCGCTCCCTCCAGTCGTTCGGAGGGGGATTGCCCCTAGTTAATAATCTGGAATATGATCAAAGTTGTCTAGTCAGACACCAGCAGTGTTTGTCTGCTCTCCCAGTCCAAGACGAGCTACGTCACCATCCTCGGGGATACTGGAAGGCCTTTCTACATGGCTTACAAAGATATAGGTCTGTGATGCAATGCCTTCTATGAACTTCCTGCCAACTTATTGTGACATTTTCACAAGAGGAGCTTTGACTTCTCTCTGCTAGATGAGACGGTTCACTAAACATGAAAGATTATTCTGTGTTTACAACCATTTCATTTCCTTGATATAACGTTGTTTCGGGGCTGTATTCAATATTCTAACAATCAAATAACAATGGGACATCGGACATTAGGTCACTAAATCCCAATAAAATCATCACAATGGCCTCGTCTTGGTGTTTGTCCACGTTGCCAACGTCCTTCCCAAGTTGCCTGTTCTGATTAATCACCCACTGTGTAAACCAGTGTGGTAATCAGATCCATGATGTGTTTATGTGGAAATGAACAGACATAGGAGCATTGTGGTCACTTCCCCCACAGCGTCCGCCTGTTCTCTCCTCCAGGCCCATTAACTGTGAACCCGTCCCAGAGATGTCCCTCTCCTCTGGGCTGTGGGGCTTTCCCAGTCGGAGAGAGCGTGAGGTCCGACGATGACGTGCTCTGGGCTGGGTCCTGTTCTCTGTGGGGAGTCTGGTGGCGAGCTGTGGGGCTCTCCCATCTCCAGCGTGTCGACGAGGTGTTTCATAACATCTCCTGCTCTGAACCTGAACTGCCCCAGAGTTTCGGAGAGAGAGAGAGAGAGAGAGAGAGAGAGAGAGAGAAAGAGAGAGAGAAATAATTTCTCACACAAGTTTACTGTTACACCCCCCAGGTTGAAGCCTGTGTGGTTTTCGGGGGGAATGCATCGACAGCAAGCAGTCCGTGGAGCGTCCTGGGGGACTGGGAGGCCGTGGACGCGATGAGAGAGAGTTAAGGCACGGCCCATCTGCTGCAGAGCACTTGTCAAACGGGGGGGGCACATGGGCTGGGTGGGAATGTGAGGAGTGGTTCTGGCCTTGAGTTATTTGCCATCATCCGCCTGGCCTGACCAGTGTACATCCTAAGACATGACGGGTGGAGATTGTATCAGCGTGCTCCCACAGATGATAAATGGAACAGGTGGACATTTCAGCTGATGTCGGCATACATTGTGAGTTTAGAACGGCCGTGAGATACGGCATTGTTCTGGAATGGTGAAGTGGGAGCCCAACTCACAACCGCCAAAAAAGTCATATTGAAGAACATTTATAAGGATTGGGGCCTCTGAGAAAATAACCTTTCACTTAGTAAAATTCCATGTCCAAAAACAGCTTTTCAAAGGTCAATTCTAATGGGAAACCAGAGGCCAAATGATTTGACAGTGAGCCAATGGCCGGTGGTAGGAACACCAGAGCAGTTTGTTTAACTGCACAGTTAAACCTCAATGTGATCCAAAAGAAATAAACAAATGTCCCTCAAATCCAATCGTATCCTTTGAGTGTGGCAACAGCCGAGGTCCGGTAAAATTCCAGAAACATGCGCGCACAAACACGTTCACACTCGATGCTATCCAACACAAACAAATACACGCTCCCCCTCTAGACCACAAGAGTTGTGGCAACAGTTTCAACCTGACCGTATACTGAAGACAAAATGGAAGCATTCACACACAAACACACAAAAAGTGAACACTAGACTGTTAAGAGCAAAGCCATAAGTTGGCATAGTGTCGACCACCCTGGCAGTCATCGTCTGATAGGAAAACAATGGCAGATCAAATACCTTGCTATGTCAGCTGTTCCCTTGTCATTCCATCCCCCCCACCCCCCCCCATTCTTCAGATCTTATCACGCTGGCACATTACTCCCCTTTCACAAAGGAGCATTAAACAATTCCTAGAAAGGCCTTTGATATCACAACGTGTCTACGTTGGTGGTTCATCCAATAAGCTGTTCCCCTTTCCCTTGCTGTACATTCGGTGAGATAAAGCGAACATCCCTGATGCACAGCCTACATTTAACCTCGACGAGGACGCGAGTCTATCAAATCTCTCTCCGAAAATGTCACAGTTGGCCGCTGTTGCTGCTGCCTCTGTGGTATGTTAGAGGGAGGGGCCGCTAGGGTGTCAGAGAATCTCTGGGACAGTAACTGTGAAAAGGGCTCCTGATTCCTGTTTATAGAGGTCGTCTGGCCTTTTCTCACCTAATTGTTGACCCATTTGTAGGGTCATTAACATGGTAGTTAGAGTTATTACTTCAGTGAAATCTAAACATTCCCAGAAATCTTTCCACGGCCGCAATCGTAACCGTCTTTCGTCGCGTCGGCGTGATTGAGTTGGAAACATGTGTGAATATGTAAGCGTGGCCCTCCCGATACGAGGAATGTAAGGTAACGCAATCAGACATGGTTTTTATTCACCGTGTAGAGGACAGGGTTCATGCATGATTACTTTTCATTTACACATGGCCACTCCCCTCAGGTCATCGTACAGTATTCCATCTATCATAGGTGTAGGGGTGAGAAGAGGGAGGGGAGATTAGTGAGCAGCTGGTGTGCGTTAGTGGGGTGGGTGGTGGAGATGTGGCAGTGTGGATGTCTTCCCGTTAACACAAAGCTGCAGGGTGGGGGGTGGGGTGGGGGGGGGGTCCGGACCAGGTGGCCATTTGCCCCTAAGAGTCACTAAGAGAGAATCCAGATGTCTCCTTGAAATGGGTCTCCAGTGTTGAACTGGGGAAAGTGTCTCTCCCACTAAGGGCACCCCCAGTGCCGCGCTGCGAAAATCCCCATTTTGACGTGGTCCAAAAGGTCCCGATACATGATGAAATGCTTGGTAGTTTGTGAGTCCCCTCTCCCCGATCGGCAAGAAGGATCCAGTGTCATTGGACCTGCTCTCGTTCTCCCAGCTGCCCAGACTCTCTGGCCCGGCCTCGCTCTCTCAGGCTGTTCCCTGGCCCTCACCACACACACACACACACACACACACCGTGACCCTCACCACACACACACATACAGTCCAAGTGAGCTCATCGTCCCCTTCTCCTTTCCTGGCGGCCTGCGTCTTCGACGGTCCTTTGTCCCCCGAACACGTATGATCACGCAACACTGGACACTTTTTATGCGAAAAGACGGAATTTGAAAAGACGTTCCCCTTAGATGTTGAATAAAATAATAATAATACGGCGACATGGCTTGAGAGCACTTGTGGGGGGGGTTAGGTCAACATTGGTCTAGATTGTCTCGGGATTTACAAAGTTGCCACTGCATCGCTGTGAATTTATCTTGAGAGGACTTCAAATGATCTCTTGCGTTCCTCGGATATGTGATAGGCCGAGCGCGGCTTTGCCATTGAGATTCTTCCGCAGACGATTCAATATTCAGAGATCCTGCCATTTCCTTCATAAGATAGCCTAGACAATTCCTCAGAAAGAATGTTCCGGAATGTATTCCCGCTTTCATGCTCGCTTGCTTTCTCTCTCTGTTTTACAAGTGAAATGAAGATCGGGTCTGCCAACATCTGCTCAGAGCAAGCATCCAGCGAATTCACTTTTATATGAGACTTTTTTATCATTCAGGGTGCTGGGCTGCACCACATGCTCCCCTGTCTCTAAGGACAACAGGATATAGATGTTGGATTATTTTCAGCGACGTCGTCGGCCTGGCCCACCCCTTGCGGGTGAAATCACCTCCAAGCCGGAAGTCTGGCCGTCTCAGTCACGTCGTTCCTCCCTCTCCTGGAAGAATTACCACTCGCCTTTTATCGCACTGGTTTATGGAGGTCGTCTTTTTGAGCTACGGTCGCGGCGCAGCCGAGGACGCATGTTTGGTATTTCTGAACTGTGACTGGATTCGAGGACAGGGGGAGAGTTAGACAGTATGACGTAGCCTCCCGACGTTCTGCTTACTGTTGATTCGTCTCAGATGGGCACAAACCCATGTTTTATTTCCTTTCATATTTCCTTTTTTATGAGCTTGTTGACTAGAGAATATGACCATATTGATAACAGACCCCCTGACGGCTCTTAACACGCCATTTACTTTTGGAACGACATCTGAGAAAGTGGCGCCGTTAATCAGTCGACATGCGCAAACCCTTCAAAGGCCAATTGAATGTCCCAGTCTAAACCTGATATCTTGTTTCACAACATCACGGGTCACCTGCCTTGTCACTTCCCAGCTCAGGACCTCATCGGGGGTAATTTGACATCTGTGAGAGCCATTACATCCCCACAGTATTCGGCAATTAATATTCGACATGCTCGGATGCCTGAAACTCCAGGGATTAGCGATCATAAAAACCCAGTCTCTTTCCAGTGGAGAAACTGAATCTGTGCTACCAGTGAGTCCTGGTGTGAGCGGGCCAGAGGAGATTACATGGAGGCGTTTCCACAGCTTCACTGCTGTGAAATTGATTTCGGGAGCAGTTGGACCCAATGTATCACGCCTAGTGTGAAAAGCCTGCCTGGCTATGCGTCTCCTATAGATGGATTAGATTGGAATGAGTTACCGCATCAAAATGTCATGTGATCCATACATCTACATCCATGGCAGGGAGGTGCGTACATTCGTAAATCCAAATTTTTGGCAATGTGGGGTCGTTGCTATGGATGCAGAGGTCACCACATGCGTCCCCCCCGTTGCCGGGGCTTCACCTTTACGGGGCTCTGCAGTGAGTTAACCGCAGGTCATGCTCGGCCCCAGGAGGGAGCGTGTATATTGTTCCTGCAGGGATTAGCCTGCAGGTGGAGCGGCCACGTGACTCAGCACGTAACGGCCCCTCTCTAATGGGAGACAGGCTCCTCTCTCCGCTTCCCGCTTCCCGCTCCCCGCTCCCTCAAGGTGCTTCCAAGGCGACCCACTAGGAATGCGCATCCTCTGGAACACACGGAAAACACGCGGCGTGTTCCAACTCGGTATTGGAACACGTCTTTGAGCCAGCAGTGGAATCAGGAAGCGACACCCGTCTGGTGGCGGGGCTGGATGAGGAAGTGGATGATTAGTGTGGATGGGTGACAGGGATCAAGGCCAGGTGGGAGGGTCTTAGGGAAGTGTCTTGTCTAGGGACCCTGGGTTCAGGCACCTTTTCGGAGAAAAGCTTGTTTATCATTCGGGACGTCCTACTCGTCCTCAGAAATGCTCTGACTGTCGGCCAGATCGTTTTCCACACAGCCTCCGCGCACCGTCCTATGAATAAGCTCTGTGTGTGCAGATTCCTTAGCGGGGCTCTGTATAGTGGAGAGACGTGTCATCGTATTTAGCTCAGAACAACAGCTGTCTGTGATGTGTATCTGTGGAGTGTGTTGTGTGTGTGTGTGTATGTGTGTGTAGTTGTAGTGCTAAATGCAAGAGGGATCTGAAGCGGGGTACAATGGCCACATTCTTTATTATCTTTGATTCGGCAGGCTGTCGCCGAGCCAGCATTCCATCCCAAAAGGCCAGAGGAGACACAGGCCCAGTTAGTGAACATCAATGTCTTCGGAGTTCTCTGGGGAGCTGTTTCACTCCAATTCAATTTCTACACTGAGGAAAACCAACTTTGCCCCAGTGCTGTCAAAATCAATGCTTTTGATGGATGCCTTGACATTCATTTGGTGTTTTCTGTAATTGTGTTATTGTTACGACGATATGTTTCCGTGCTGGAGGGCTACGGTTGTTTACCGCACAAGTCTTCTCGGGACTCCGAAATGTGTCGACATTTTCCCAAAGCTTCTTTGTGTCTAGTTACCAGCATCATAAATCAAAAGCTCATTTTGCACGGCGACACCAATCAGTAAATGGAACGGCACGTCGATAGCTGCAACCGTGAATCAACCGTGTCATAGCGGGGCATGTGGATTCCACCCAGCCATGTCCCCCCCCTCCCCCCCCCCGCCACAGCAGCTGCAGAACGATGTTATTACTGGTCCTGAGTCAGGCTGGCACAATGTCTCTGGGCAGGGCAGCGTGACTGAGGGTTGAGGAGGATGAAGTCGTCTTTTTGGTGCCGTTCCCCAGTGCCACTCCGGCCCAGCTGTTGTCGAGGATCGCACGAGGCCTCCGACTCCGAGGTGCGACTCTCTCCCTCTCTCTCTCTCTCTCTCTCGTCTCTCTCTCTCTCTCTCTCTCGACTCTCTCTCTCTCTCTCTCTCTCCTCTCTCTCTCTCTCGGAGCTTCTCAGTACGTTGTTCTTGGCCTGGACCCACAGCCTGTCGGGGACGTCCCTCAGCTCCCCAACACCCAGCAGTGCTGTTCCCATCCCATCGTGCGAGACGTCAGACTCTCCCCTTTCATGCCGGGCCCAGGAAAATATTAGGATCTTTGTTTTATTTGTTCTTTTGTTTCGAAAAAAAATACGGAAAGAGGGTGTTGCTGTTGTAAATGTGGTCTGGAAGTGATTTGTTCGTTTTTGGGGTCGGGGGTTTCTCTATTACTGACTCAACCTTTGTCTTCCTCCAGGGTTTGTTCTCTAACAGGAACAGGAAAAGGACAACATAGCCTTTGCTGGAGTCAGCAGTTCTGAGCGACAGTACTGTAAAACAGAGATGATGTCATTCCACCGGTGCACTTAGATCCAATCACAGTCATTTCTGTGTGCGCTGACGGCCTCGAGTCCTGCCAAGGCTGAGAGCTTTTGTCTCCTTCATTACATTAAGACGTTCCCTCCATAGTAGGCCGGGCCGTACCTAGTATCCCTGTATCGTGCATTAATTTTTACGTGATTAGTTGATCAGGTTACATGATATTGAAACAGCCGTGGGTCAAAACGAGCGGATTCAGCGTAATCTGGAGAGGCATCTGTAATTACAGCCCTTCAAACACATCCTCTGAGCCCGTTTGTTGACAGATGTATCCTTGGTCACCATGGTGACCAGATGGTGCTCTCTCCCTGGCCAAGGGCTGAAAATATATGTGAGATCTGTTTAGTGTTTTGGATGAAGCCCCTAGGGGTTATTGAATTTCACGTCGTATTTTATACAGGGATCATTTGTTGGCCCTGTACCTGCTATCTATTTCCACTCCTGATTAACGCTATTGTATTCAAATGTGACAGGGACGCTAATATTTCATCTGTTATCATTCGACCTCACACCTGACCCCCCCCCGATTTATGGGAAGGCACTGTACTCGGTGAGAAGTATGACTTTACAACTGTTGTTTCTGTCGGGCTGCGTGTGCCCCCTCTACTCTCACCTCATCTGCTCTACTCCTCGCAAAACACAGAGCAGATCTCGTACTAGAAACCCACAAGAAACACACAAACAAAAAACAAAACAAAAAAAGACCAGACTAGAGAAGAGCTAGCTCATACTCACAAACAAAAACACACACCACACCCCCTCTCTCTATCTCCCCACACACCCCTCTCTCTCTCTCTCATCTCTCCCACCTCTGCTCCCCTCTCTCTCCCCTCTCTCTCTCTCGTCTCTCTCTCTCTCTCTCTCCCCCTATCTCTCTCTCTCTCTCTCTCTCGCCCTGGAGCGCATTGCAGAAAGCACACGCACGTCCGAGTGGGAGAACGCTCGTACTCGCGTCGAGGTCGCCGCCGCGAATCCTAACCGCCAATGCATTCGACTCGGGGTCCTGACACACGCTCTCCTCCTCCTCCGTAATCTCCAAAGACTCCCATTGTGTCTCCTACAATGGCTTCCTTTCGCTGCTCTCCCCTCGACCACCACTCAAGGCTTCGGGAAAGCCCCCTCTGCATCGGACACGAGACATTATTGACCGGGTGCCAACTCCCACAGACGGACGGAAAGGACCGTTTTTAAGAGCTTTAATTGGACAGTTATTGAGTATTAGACCCCTGGGCCGTGTCTTGCACATCAGAGCGTGGAACGAGCACAGGTTTTCCCGACAAGTAAATGCCGTTCACCTCCTGATTAGGAAACAGCTCCCTGTTCTCTGCCGTCCCACATCCTGCTCCTTTTCAAAGTGACTGTTGCAGGAAATAGCCCGAAGAATCTTAATTGAAGTCACGTTGAGCCTGTGTGCACATTGTCCTGACGCGGGCTTAAGCTTTCATCAGCTCCGTTTCCTGAATGCATTTGATTCAGTCAGCACCTTCGGAATGTGTTAGCAATGTGTTTCAGAGAGGAATCGTATATCGACCCAGAACGATGTCGTCTATGAGAATATGGAGGCTCACTAAGCGCATGCATGCATTTGTTTTTACATGCTACACAATCTCTTACAATAAACAGAGATCTGTTGTGGAGAATAGTTCTGGAGTACAGTTCTATTGTTCCCTGGCTCTCCCAAGTGATCTCCAACAGCTCATGCATAGTGTCTGCCTCGCTTGACGCTTCGGTGCCAAGAAGACTATGATTAGCAACAGATCACAACGATCCAGCCCGTCAATCATTATGTCATTTCCCTCCTTGTGTTACAGGCCTCCGCACGATCCCGGGGTTTCTTGGCTCAAAGTGTGCCTTTTCTTTACGTGTATAATGAGACTAATGTACAGGGGTCCCAGTGCAGTCGTTCGGCGCAGGGTGTGTGTCTGAGACGTGGGTAGAACGAGCAGAGGAGAGAGGAGGGTCTCTGCAGTCTTGGAGGGTGACATCATACCTGGAGAGCCCGGGGGTCCTTGGGAAGCGTTCCTGGATCGCTCCCTCCACACAGACGCGGAGGTGTCGCTGCTTCCATCAGTAGACAGGGACGGTGCGAGCAGGAGCCCGAACAGACCTGCTGACCTGCTGATGGGAGGGGGACGGGGGGACGGGGACGGGGGGGGACCCATGGTCCTGACAATCAGGGTCATCCCACAAGCCAGAGGGCCTCCTGCTGTCAACAGAATCAGGGTGAGCGCCCCACGGCTAACAGGGGAGCCCTTGTGTTAGAGGCGGGAGACCCCATTACCCCCGGGTCATGTGAATGGTCACCGTTCATCACCCGACACACCATCGCTGTGTGCACGCATCACCGTCCCCACGACAACAACATGTCAGTGGTTCGGTGGTGGCGGAGTCAGCGGTTGGCCTCGCCGCCGCTCGGCCGGCATTCGGTTGGCCGAGGCGCTCGACCGCAGGAGATGGGCCCACCGTGGAGGCACATTCATCAGGGCTCTGCGGCTCGCTCCTCTCTAACGCCGTGGGTGTGTTTGGCGGCTTCGGTGGGGGAAAGAAATCCGTCATTGTGTGCAGAGCTGTACTTTAAATAGAGGCGCTGCGGGGGAGGCCGAGTTCCCCTAAATAAGGACCACATGGGAGGACCACACCCCTCGTTTGAGCTCACGGTTCGTTTCCACTCATCCCCTCCGGCACGGCACCACTCTGAGCCAGGCGATCGGGTCCGCCCCGCCCCCCCCCCGCCCCCGCGTCCATGACCTCAGGGTCGTTCCTGTGGATGATTTTGGGCTTCAACTCAAGCAGAACGCCCTGACCTTTGTTCCTGGAACGAAACATGCCTCAAACCACCTCGTTTATATTGCTATTCAGGGAGAAAAGCCTGCGCAACAAAGCGAGAGGAGTGGGCGGGGCGACTGGGCAGGATCCTGTCAGCGCTTGAGGAAGGAAAGTCCAGCTCGTTCAGACCTCCCCTGACACATGGCGTGGATCTCTGCAGATGGAGTTGCACAACAGAGGCTTACTGTAAAATGTATTTTTTATTTTCACCTATAGCACATACACAATATGTTTAGTGTCATATCATATTTCCAGATGGAATTATCCCTGTGAAAAGAGTTTAGTAAACAATGCCACTTATCATTGTAAATGAACATATTACCGTGCTGCACTTCCCGAGTGCACTAAACGTCTTAGTTACTAACTTACTTACTAAAGTCAAAATCCTCAAGAAGAAAACCCAGTACAGGCAATAGGCGTTAAGAGTGTTGGTTTCAAATTAATTCTACATCAAGAAAACTTCTCTGTAGCTAACTCTGTAAGTATTTATGTTAAAGGTCATTTGAATTAGTGGTTTTTATAAGCTATTGACTGATAACAATCACTGCCTACTCCATTTGAATTAGTGGTTTTTATAAGCTATCGACTGATAACAATCACTGCCCACTACTAATCATGAATTTTGTATCCATATATCTTCTCTTCAGGCAATGGTTTAGCCTGCTTTTTTAGATTAACATCTGTGCGTCCATAGTGTACTGTATGTTATTTCATGTATTTTGATTGTCCATGTTTACAGGTTCATATGCTTCAAATATTGTTACGGAATAGTGATTATGTCATTGTGTGTTATGAACAGCAAGGGCACTAAACTAACAAATACAAACATGGAAATGTATGATAAAGGCAAATAAGCGATGACCGATAGACAAGGCAAATTACAAACAAAATCTTAAGTATAGACTTGTCTACAAAAACATGAGTTTTGTGAGTTTATATATATATTCAAAGCATTTTTCATCCTCACTATAACAAATGTGAACGTTTGCACTACGTATCCAATATTTATAATTGAGATGTTAAAAGTGCGGAGTTGACGGACAATTGAAATTATTTATAATTGGTAGAATAAAATATCAGTCAGATCCCAACATTGCTGAGGTGCACTGCTGGGGCAGTATGGTCTGTGTCCTATTTTGCTGTGTATCCCGATAGCATGCATCAAAAGTTGCTGGAGTAATATTCGACGAGTTCAATCCAAAATGGCCTGCTTGCTGGACTGTCAATCATCGAGCATTGTATCGGTTGTCATAGCTACCCGGCCGCACCGATGTCCTATTGGCAAATCCTGAACACACAAATGTCTGTGCTCATTGGTCAACAAAGTCTATGTTGTAGGTGAGCTGGTGACCGTTGTCCCAGGCGTACAGGACCTTCTCCTTGGGGTTGTAGTCGATCTGGGTGGTGAAGGAGTACTCGTTGGTGAAGGGCAGGCGCGGCACCGCCTCCGTGTTGGTGTGCGTGTCGTACGCGTAGTTCACCTCGCCCTCCTTCTGGTTGTACACGTCCACGGCGTACAGCACCCCGCAGATGATGAAGCAGTTGCCGTACGAGTTCCTCTTCAGGCCCGTCCTCCACGTGGTCTCCTTCTTCACCGACAGGTCCCCGGGGTCCAGCTTGCTGATGACGATCACCTCCTGCTGGGAGTAGTCGTAGTCCGTCGCCGGGTAGATCACCCACAGGCCGCTCTCGTCCACGGCAAAGTCGATGTCCGAGTGGCCCCTCCACTTCCAGGGCGTGGTGTCTTCGTACACCACGTCGTGCAGGAGGGTCCAGGCGGCCACGTAGCGCATGCGCAGGTCGTACTTGATGATGTTCTTGGTGAACGCCCGGTTGTAGTAGAAGGCGCCGTTGTAGACCACGTGGCCCGTGCCGATCCAGTTGTAGGGCAGCTTGAAGAGGTTGCTCCAGCGACCTAGGAGGACCAAACATGGCAATGCTCCCGTCAGCTTTTTGGCTCCCCACTCCTATACATCCCTACGGGGCGGGTATTCTATCAACATGCCCTGCCTGGCCACGTCTGAATACCAACCGCATCGCAGAAATATTTGGATAAGTCCAGGAAAGTATACACAGTGCTTTACAGGAGACGGAACGTTGCCCTGGCTGTCCCACCCGTACCAAACACATGTTCTGCTGGTGTCACTCTGCCACCTCATTAGTCATTAGAGCTGTTACATCATGTCTCCACCTCAGGAAGTGTGCTTCGCATAGCGAGGGGAAGCTGGGTGCGGGACCCCCAAAAAGACTTGCCGTTCCTCGCCCCACCAACCCCACCCCCCGCCCCCCCTGATTCTAACCCATGGCCCTAATCCCTCTCGCTCTGCACAGTTCAAAGGAGAGGTCTGCGCACATGTCAGACTCGCCAGGCATCACAGCCACTCACCAAGATACCCAGTCACCCGCACACGACGGTGAACCCAGAGAGAGAGAGAGGGAGAGAGAGAGAGAGGGAGAGGGAGAGAGAAAGAGTGGGATAGAGAGAGGAAGAGAGAGAGAGAGAGAGAGAGAGCGAGAGAGAGAGAGTGGGAGAGAGAGCGAGAGACAGAGAGAGAGAGAGATAGAGAGAGAGAGAGAGCGATAGAGAGAGATGAGAGAGAGAGAGAGAGATATGACGAGATCGAGAGACGAGATACATAGAGAGAGAGAGACAGCGCACCACCCTGCCGGATATGAAAGGGGAAAGCCCATGGCGCTGTGCACGTGTAAGTGCATTTTAAAGCCTGTTGTCTAAACACATCTAAATCAACTAGGCCTGACCTGTGCGGGAGACGATCTAACGGGGAGTTAATCCGACTTGTCTGTCCAGATGCACATGGAAGGGCTAGATATCTCCTACGTCACTCGATGGTGGGGTGACACAAACTCACTGAAGCCACCGTTGAAAGCTACATTCTTGACATTTCACATTGGTTATGACAGTGCAAACCGGAGGGACCCCGTTACCCTGTTTGAAGTTATCCAGGTTTCGGAACTCCACCAGGTTGTTGCCGTAGTAGTAGTTGGTGACGTAGATCTTGGAGTCCTTAGCGAGGGGGTCCTTCATCCAGGCCCCCTCGTTCCTCCCGTAGCTGTGCTGCTTCTCCGGGGGGGCGATGGACGCCAGGGTCCCCTCACAGTCCAGGATCTTCCCTGCCAGGGGGAACATCACACAGTCAACAACACAGCACCACTCACACTCCACTCAACACAGGTTTCTGTTCACACATTTTGGCAGCCAAACATCACTGAATAAAACACATCCAAAACGGTTTCATTTGTATATATATAGTATATATATATATATAGTATACATATAAAGAGATCCCACTATTGTGTCCCCAGTCCTTTCTCAGGCTTGGTCTGGTTACCTGCCCGGTGAAGCAGAGGCCTGCTGTTGTTGTCTGAGTTGTCCAGCATGAGCATGATGGTGGGGGCTGGTCTGTCTGCTCTGACTCTGCCACTGCTGCTGGTGGGGGCCGTGGTAGTGGGCGTGGCCACGGTGGTCGTCGTTGCTGCTGTTGTTGTTGTTGTTGTGGTGGTGGTGCTGGCAGTCGCCACGGTCGTGGTCTCCCCCGCTGCGGCTTCGGCGTTCTCCAGCGTGGTCGCCGAGTCGCCGTCCTCTGAGTGGCTCTCTATAACATGCTGAGTGTGTGCTTTGGCACCGTGGTCTGTGAGAAAACAGGGGAGAGAGCGTTGGGAGGGAGGCCATGGGATTCTGTCAGAGGAAGTCAATTCACTCATTTTGGGCCCGGCCATGTGTTTTCTGCTAAGTTTCATTACAGATAGTTATCTCAATCCCCGTATTCATGGAGACGGACTGTGAGCGTAAGAGGCTGATACAAGGGTCTGTACTGAAACCAAAGCCAAACATGTTTGATTATAATTATTAAAAGTATTGTAATTGAGTTAAACGGATCCCATCCAGGTGGTGTTTATACAGTATTTACTACAGGGGGCTGTTGTAATGTAAAGTTTCATTCGGTATGTGGGTCAGCGTCTCTGGGCCACATCAAAGACACACGTTTACTATGCAGCCCCACAGATGACAGCTTGATGCTTCCTCTCTCTGTGTTTCTCCTCTCCTCCCCGCCTGACCCGATGCTGTCTCTGGATTTGTACACAGAATTCCACAGCCCCCCAGCATCCCTGACCACAGAGAAGACAGGAACAGAGAGGTAGAGAGAGAGGAACAGAGAGAGAGAGAGAGAGATGAAGAGAAACTGGGAGACAGAGGGCAAGAGAGAGAGAGAGACAGACAAAGGGGAACAGAGAGAGAGACAGAGAGGAAGAGAGAGGGAGAGACAGAGAGGAAGAGAGAGGGAGAGACAGAGAGGAAGAGAGAGGGAGAGACAGAGAGGAAGAGAGAGGGAGAGACAGAGAGGAAGAGAGAGGGAGAGGAGAGAAAGCAGCAGAGCAGACCTCCTCTCCTCCTCATGCTCTCACTTCCTGCGCTGCCCGACAGATGTGGGAGATTTAACGGCAGCGCCACAGAAGCGCAGCATCTGTCCGACACGCGCGCCCCCTCTCCGCCTCAGACGGCTGGACGTGCGCACGCCACCCCGACCACATGCCTCCTCCAGGGGCATCGAGTGCGACGGAGGGGCCGCTTCGGATAGGGGACAGCGTCGCAGAGCTTCGCTCGGGTCGCGGAGATTCAGAACGACGCGTGTTCGAAGGCTTTGTTTTCTCTCATCCCGGGGAGTAGGTGGTCGGCTCCGTCACTCTGACAGGTGTGGGCGGGAGTGTCCACAGCGAGCGGCTGGACACGGCAGAACACAGGGCCTGACAGCGCGCGCGTGTGTGTGTGTCGTGCAAACGCGGCATACCTATTCACTCAACTAGACTCAAAGAGGATTGGAAGGAGTCAGGAAATGTTTGGTGGGCTTTCATCTTCCGAGTGAGGAGGGTGCCCCACACATTGCGTGAGGGGGCGTGTGAGGGGGCGTGAGGGGGCGTGAGGGGGGGCGTGAGGCGGGGGCATGTCATGGACGTGGCAGCGTTCCACACACACGGCATTCCATTAGCTCCATTAGCTCCATGTGTTTTGTCAATAAAAGATTTTGGATTTCCTGCCCAGTGAATGCACACAAGAAATTCAATCCCTCTGCAGGCAAAGGTTGTTTTATAGAACACAACACCAAAGAAGGCCCGATTGAGTGTGTGGTGATCCATGTCCCGATGGATTTATTGTTTTGTTCCCACTAGCAAAGATGCAGAGATTTAAGAGATTTCTATTGTCTTCTTGATACTTCCCAAAACATATTTCAATGGGAATTCTTAGGGGTTGGGCTTGTATTGTGTAGCAGTGACTCTCTACGGGGCAACTGAAACAACATTCTCTGGCGTTTTTATGATTCAGCATAAATGTGATCAACTGTGACATGCTTCCTTATTTGGGCTGTTTCAGCTCACGCTAACACAACTGGTTCAACTGGTTCAACTGCTTCCCAGATGAGCTCATGACAGCTGAGCGAGGCCTCGGCTGAAGTCAACCCCCGACGCCGTTCTCTCAGGGTCGAGCGGAGCTTCCTGTGTGAGGAGGAGGGAAGCGCCTTTCCTCACCTTTACCGCCCGTGCCGTGGCCGTCTCCGTCCGCCTTGGCAGCTTTGTAGTACGTGATGCCCCTCACCACCCCGGGCTGGTGCCCGGCCGCCTTGGCCTTGGCTGTGGGGTCGGGCTTGACGGCCTTCCCCGGCTTGACGCTCTCTTTCTTGGGCTTGACGACCTTCTCCTTGGGCGTCTTGGGCGGGGGTTTGGCCGCGGGGGTCTTCTTGTTGGGAGATTTCACGCCGTCCTTGGTTCTCTCGTCGTTGGTGTCCTGTAAACGTTGACGTTCGACGCCATTGGTTTAGAGTACGGTTCGGCCTATGAGCTTGAGGATGTTGATGTGTGTGTGTGTGCGTGTGTGTGTGTGTTACCTGAGCTTTGTTCTCCGCGGGGCCTTTCTGCAGCAGCTGCGCGCTCAGGCTGGAGATCTCTTTCTTGATGGTCAGCATGACGTTGGAGTAGTTCTCGTATCTCTTGAACTGATTGGTCAGGGTGGTCATGCTGTCCCGCACAAAGTCGTTATCCCGCGTGAGGTTGGTCTTGATGGTCTGGAAAACAAACACACATTTTCTCTCAAGATCCAGCTAGTCCATTGTGTGTCCTCGAATGGAAGTAACCTGCTCACTAAACGGGCCCGTGTCAACACATTATAAGGATTTTACTCCTCTCACCACAATCTTCTGCAGCCTTTATGAGGACAAATAGCAGCACGTTTATCGACAGTCAGGATACCGTAACCATGTGTTTCAGAGGGGAATCACCAGTATTCAATTGCAAACCACGAAATAAGGTCACTCTTGGCATCAAATAGACAGTCAGCCCTAATAGTTTGGCAGCTCCCCCAACCCCCTGAACCCTTGCATAGGCTGATGACACACGGCCCGTGTGTCATCCTGAGGTCGTAGAAGCGGCAGCTCTCTCCCCTACCTCCTCCAGGTTGTTCATCTGGGAGACGACCTTGTTCATGTAGGAGTGGACCTTCAGCATGTCCAGACTGAACAGGGTTCCCTCCAGCAGGTCCACCATCGACTGCAGCTGCGCAGGTCACAGAACACAGAGAGGAGCGTCGATCACACAACAGAGCGAGGGCCCGAGACAGGTTGATGAGAGTCAGTTGGATGGCGAATTGGAATTCAATACGACCTCCAAAAACCATGACAACACTCCTGTTGATTACTAGTATTGACCGCAACGGTTCAATTGGCCTCAGAGCTGAAACACCTGCCAACTGCTGCGCACTCTCAAGACCCGACCAAAAAACACACTTACAACATTTTTGGTCTTACACGGTCTCATAAAAAAATAAAAAAACTCTTCAAGCCATATTGAATCACACTTATTTTAGGCCTGTTATTTGTAACACAATCCTTTCGTTTGGGAATAGTGACCACTTAGATGTGTAATAGCCAGACAGGCAGTGCTAATCTACAGTGTGGCAGATTTAAACCAAGTCTGATCAGACATCTGGATCTGGTTGTCTTCCACGTACGGAGCATAGCGTGCCTCCGCTGTCAGTAAAAATATCAAATGTGCACTTCAATACAAACGCAAAGGTGCTGCGCCGCGATGCTCTCCACAGATGGTGGATCCGATCGAACCTGGAGTGAGGTCATGGGAAACGCACGTGTAAAACGGGAGGCGTTTATGTCCGGGGGCCATTCCCATGGTGGTGGGCCAGCGCTCTTATCAAATCAAGAACCGTGACCTCTGTCTCTCGCCGGCCCCTTGATTCTATCGACGAATCAGAGCCGATCGGCTGTGGCCCCCCCCCCGTTCAGTAGCGTCCGTCCAGTACTTGCCTTCAGCAGCTCGGGGGCCTGCTTCTTCAGCCTCTCCATCTTCCACTCGTTCTCGCAGGGGTTGAGGGAGGAGGGCGGCGCCGTGCATGAGCACTTGCAGTCGGAGCCGGAGCTGACCGTCTCCACCGTGTAGAAGTCCTCCGGGCGGGCGCTGCCGCTGCGCAGGTGGGCGCACGCGTCCCGGCTGAGCGGACGCATCACGCACTTGCAGCGGCAGTCGGAGCCCTCCGACGTCATCCTCACCGGCTCCGTCTCCCCGAAGATCTGGAGAGGGAGGAGAAGTTAGGGGAGGGGGGACGAGGGGGGGGGAAGGGGGGGCGTCGGATTACAGGGGTGCCCCGTGGACTTGAGCAGGAATAAGTATCCCTGACAAGCACGAAACTGGACGTGGTCCGGTAAGCCGCATGGTCCCTTAGCCACCGGGGGGGGGAGCAATCCCAGTCCGCTATGATGTCACAGCGTGGGTCGGGACGCGAGACGGCGTTGCCGCGGCCGAGGCTTTCTGAGAATGCAACTCTATCTGAGCGGGTGATGGATGCTCGGGGGGGTCGGACCGTCCTATTACACTGATCTACCCCGTGACCCGCCAGCCTCCCGGCCTCAGCTCGGGTTCTCTCCTCTCAGCGGGGAGGCTGACAGGACGGACCGCTCCCTCGGTCGGAGATGACTTTCCCCTCCGGTGGATGTCGACGAAGAATATTTCTTAGCGGAGAAAGAAAAGCAATAAAAATGAACCTGACTACTAGGCATGTGTTTCCCTTTATTTGAAGACAAACCGTCCTAACTCAGATAAAAGCCATTGGGACACTCATTATTCACAAGGCTCTTATCTCCAGCTGTGTGTAGGGGTTTGGACTGCTCACTCCTCATGTCGGAGAGCACGGACACACTTTTGAACCGAACTGGTTTTTTTCCAAGAGAAAAGGGGAGGCGACCAGGGAACCAGGGAGACCATCGCTAACCTCGACAGTCAAGTTCGAACATGTCCAGAGTTATTCGTTCCTATCACGGTCCCATCGCAGAACATCGTCATGTAAAACCCTCTCGCCGAGCTATCGGTGACCTCATTCTGTTTGAGCTTAAGGTATTGGACTACATCTAAAGTGTCTGACTCCCGTCTGACTCCCGTCTGACTCCCGCCCGGGCCCCGTTCTCTCTCCGTCCGTCCCTCTCGTGTCGGGGTCAGGGGGGTCACCGCACTATCCCCACGCTGAGCTCATCTTCCATCACCTCCAGGCCCCGAGCGGCCCGACCCTTCTGTCCGCGGGCTTAAACTGTCATCTTCCCCCCGGTGAGATTTAAGGGTCTCTATAAACCTCCCGGGACAGAGACACATGTGGTAGCACTTACAGCGCAGCGCAAAGAATGCGGCATTTACAGAGATCCTTCATTAAAGAATCCCGTCTTGTCTCTTTGCCCCTGATCTGCGTCTCTCTGTCTGAGCTCCCACTCTGCCACGTCGTAACCGGACGGAGCGTCTCGGCTGACTCAGCGTGCCGGGAGAGGAGGCCTGCCCTCTCGACCAATAGGAAGCTCGTCTGTATCTCTCTACCTGTCGTTGGATCGGCGCGCGTGCTCTGCCAGTACGGCCGTGCGTGGAGTGGATGGAGTGCCTGCGCTCGCTCTGGGGTGATTGCGACAGAGCCTGGCGGACCGTCTTGGGGGCTGAGAGAGGCTGGGTCTCACTGGCTGGTGAGGGGAAGGGTTTTGGAAGTGCGGGTGGGGAGAGGGGCAGACGCGCGGGGCGGACAGGGGGCTCATTAGTGGAGGAATGCAGGGCTGAGTGACAGAGGTGGATGCGCTACCCTTCATTGCCGCAGACGCACTCAGAGGGTGTTTGATAATGGGACAGGACTCCTCTGTGATGTGGGCGGGGCCAGACCCGGCCTGCTCCTGACCCATGTCCAGTAAGAAAAACAGAAGGTTGACAAATCCTCCAACCCCATGAAAACAGAGTGGATTAGCAGATTAAATTTCTCTCTGAGAGGCCCTGGCCATGGACCTGCCTGGCCTCATTGTTCAACCCCAGCCATGGCCAGCCAAACCCCAGCAAGACCTCAGCTGCTCCTTAGCAACTTGGGCTTAAGTGCTGTGGGATGGCACATATGAGGGGATTCCTGCCAGCTTTCGCGGTTGCCTTCTCAACCCAAATGATCGGACTCATATTCGGTGTAGCCCACAGGGTACTTTGCAGTCTCCTTTCTGCGCTCTTTATTCTGGACTGGAGGTCTGGGCTTGTTATGATCGTTTCAAAATGACATGGCTGTGGGCTGAAGACAGTTACTGTGCCCTCATCAATTGTAGCGTCCGATGCCAACTTCAGTCTCAACACAAGAGCAGACGGCACAGCTGAACGTGGCCGTAAATAAGAGAGACGAGAGCTCGACGGGCGCTTTGAGTTTGGAGGTTTTTGGCTTTGACCTTTTCGAGTGCGGTCAAGTTTGAAGTCAAGAGAATAGACCCAAACACAAACTTTTGCCTTCACAATAAAGGGAAGGGACCCCTTCGCACAGCCTCACAGTCACACACTTCAGCGGACACGATCAGATCAGTGGCTGAAGGAGCACAGTGATGAAATTAAACCCCATTTGTGCTCACAACAACTAAAAGCAGCGTTTTAACACAATAGCCGGCAGATTCGGAGTCCTCGTCAGCCTTATCTTTAGATGCAGGCAACATGGTTTTAAGTGTTACAGTAACAGCCACCTGTCTCCAGCCTTGGGGTCACATAAACAAGGATATCCTTTCTTCTGGTTCCTTGTGTTTGGTCAGTTGGCATAGACCTACTGCCTGACTAAACAATGGATCATTAGATTTGGGGTTAATTCGTAATTTTTACGTGTTGTTCCACTTACGAAGGTATCAAACACTTTCCCTACGTTGTTGCTTTTGCTAAATAAACCAGATGGTAGGTTCTGGTAAATGGCAGCTAAGCTATGAGTAAGACATAGAGATGGCAGGACTACAAGGTATGTGCTTCAATTGAATCATGACCATAACCCTGCTCTCCAGTCTAAATTAAGACTAAATGAGGGTCCAATATCCAAGAGTATCCACCTGAGTCGTAATCTAATTAGCGGTGCTTTTGATAAAACAGGCTTTGCCGTGCCACTGGAAGGCTTAACCAGGAGGACAAATGGAAATGTAAACCTTTTCTGGCAAGTAGACGAACCATGAGATCCGAGTCTCGAACCCGCGCAGAAATACTCGCATTAACGCTGGGGTGTCAATTAGCTGAACACAAGCTTAGAGAGGACTTGGACTTTTTGGGAGCACACATCCACATTCCTGCCAGGGCTGTTTGTGTGCCCAGACACTCTTATTTGGTGACGACAGAACACAGAGATGTGACTCATCTGTTTTCCGTCTGGTCAAATCACCAATTGTTATCTCTCTCCCATTATTGGTTTATGTGAGTTGTCTGTGACGGACGAGATGAGCTGGCGTGGCCTTTGTTCTCCATCCAGATGCTGGAGGTCGATGAGACGGATGTTTCTGACGGCGGGATCAGAGGATTTGCGTGGCTCCGGGTTTGAATCGTCGACTGTATTGTATATCAGGACGTACAAACACGCTTTAAATTAAAACATTGCGAGGCACGGACTTTATTATGTCTTGGCAGAACGTGCGTGCGTGTGATTGGTGCTCGAAGGCATCAGTTAGTTCCTATTAGAGAACAGAAAGTGCCTGTTTCATACTATAGACCCACTCAGCTACAAAGTCTGAGAACATTGGGGAATGCCTACAGTGGTGCAGACTTAACAGCCTAACTGTTGTATTGTCGCGCGCAGGGCGGCCAAACTGTAAATAGAACTTCAAGGTTCTATTTAAAAAAAAACTACGATTTTCTATCAAGAGTTTTGGATTTGACTGAGCATTGTGCAGGGGTGATGGAAGGCAGGACCCCGGGCCTCACGCTCCTGGTCTCATTTCCTGCCGTTCCCGGGAGTTCTGTCTCAGTCGTGTGGCCGAGGGGCTGGCTGTCCCTCAGAGAGAGACACGCTCAGTCCCCTCCCTTCATCAAGCCCCCGTGTCACACAAAGTCTCGTCTTCTCCTGACTGTGTCCTCTCTCTGGCCCCTCTGACCCAAACACGACCTCGCAACGTCCCCGGATTTGTTTACAAGCAAAACAAGAGGCAGGTGCCTTTTCCCAAACCGCTGTGGAAAGCCCCGTGCGTCCTCTACTGAGTCTTCTAATCATCTCTGAGCTTTTAGTCGGGTCAAGACTCTGAGGTCCCTTGGGGACAAGAGCCACTGGGGACAGGGCAATATAAGAACAGACCGCACTGAATGTCACAGCAGTCACACATTTACTTGGCGACCTTCCGTTCCCCCCTCGCCGCCCCAGTTATGGACTGTGCTGCAGATGTTTATTCATGAGACGAGTGCAAAAGCACAACGTGAACAGTTCTGCCTCCTCACCTTCACACTAGAGAGGAGGACAAACTAGTTCCCTGGTCCCTGGGTCTCCTGTGCCCATGTTTTACTCTAGCGGAGGCTGGAGGGGGGGCATGCACACAGGACTGTGTGGGGAGCAGGGATGAGACTGTCCTCAGGGGAGAGCTCATCTCCCTCCGTTACTGAAGTCCAGCAGCTGTGCAAACAAGGCATGGCAGATATTACTGTTACCCCACTGGGTGCCCTCTCCTACCAGCCCTCATCTACCCCCACGCTCTCCTCCCAGCCCTCAACTACCTCCACGCTCTCCTCCCAGCCCTCATCTACCCCCACGCTCTCCTCCCAGCCCTCATCTACCTCCACGCTCTCCTCCCAGCCCTCATCTACCCCCACGCTCTCCTCCCAGCCCTCAACTACCTCCACGCTCTCCTCCCAGCCCTCATCTACCCCCACGCTCTCCTCCCAGCCCTCATCTACCTCCACGCTCTCCTCCCAGCCCTCATCTACCCCCACGCTCTCCTCCCAGCCCTCATCTACCCCCACGCTCTCCTCCCAGCCCTCATCTACCCCCACGCTCTCCTCCCAGCCCTCATCTACCTCCACGCTCTCCTCCCAGCCCTCATCTACCCCCACGCTCTCCTCCCAGCCCTCATCTACCCCCACGCTCTCCTCCCAGCCCTCATCTACCTCCACGCTCTCCTCCCAGCCCTCATCTACCCCCACGCTCTCCTCCCAGCCCTCATCTACCCCCACGCTCTCCTCCCAGCCCTCATCTACCCCCACGCTCTCCTCCCAGCCCTCAACTACCTCCACGCTCTCCTCCCAGCCCTCATCTACCCCCACGCTCTCCTCCCAGCCCTCATCTACCCCCACGCTCTCCTCCCAGCCCTCATCTACCCCCACGCTCTCCTCCCAGCCCTCATCTACCCCCACGCTCTCCTCCCAGCCCTCAACTACCTCCACGCTCTCCTCCCAGCCCTCATCTACCCCCACGCTCTCCTCCCAGCCCTCATCTACCTCCACGCTCTCCTCCCAGCCCTCAACTACCTCCACGCTCTCCTCCCAGCCCTCATCTACCTCCACGCTCTACTCCATTAAAGGGTGATATCTGTGGCAGACAAGATATGTTGTGAAATTTGTGTGAAATGTAAAAGGTATAACGATTTGTCCGAATGGATTGATGGGGAGGGTCCCTCTTCCAATAAACACTAGGCAGCAATAGGAAGGGTGTAGGCCTACACTGTTCTGGGACACCTTCCCTTTTTTAATAAAATGGAATATGAATCCTGACATGAAAGTCCTTTACTTTTTTTGCAACAGCTCTTTTCATTCACTTTTCATTCAGCATTAAGCTTGTTTTATCCTTTGATGGAACATGACAGGACTCATCACTGAGCAAAGTGATAAAGGTAGACAATAAGATAAATTATCATTACTTATTAAGACAGTTGTGATCATGTCATAGGACAAGAATCAAGTGATGCTGAAAACAATTACGCACATGCAGTAAATGGTGAGTTTCTTATTGAAAATACAAATTGAGGTTTGCATGTAGACCTGCGTATTTACGCAGGCAACCTGGGACAGAGGAGGAAGGTTTAGATACTCCACAGGTGAACTACACAGACTGAACAGGTTTTACTACACAGGGAGTACATCGCACTTCACAGTCATATCTGACTTACCTTGCTCTGCGCATTGATATCCTTACACAAGACCAGAAGGCAAGTTAACATATTCGCAAGTCTCCACATGTTATCGGCAACGCTTGATTAATTATACAGATTTCCTTTGCCCTATAATACAATGAATGGCGACAGTATTTACTGTTTTAAATCCATAAGGTTATCAAACATCCGCTCCAAACATCATTACTCCTTTGCCATGTGTCCCATTTGCGTGCAGTGTTGCTGTAATGCGTGAAACATTCACTTTCACGAGCTCAAGCTCAGTCCGTGTGCCCTCCGCTCTTAGCATCATTTGTAAATCTTCCACCGGTCTTCTGTCCTTTAGAGATGGGAGGGGCAATGTGGACACAACTTGGCATGATTTCGCTATCGATAAGTCCTCTCTCACTTTCTCTCTATCTCTCTCTCTCCCTTCCTCTCTCTCTCTCTATCTCTCTCTCCCTCTCTCTCTGTTATGTTATTTAATGTAGTGGACTGAAACATTTGTATTAAATAACATGTTACTGTCTTATAAAGAAGTTGCACTCTAGACTATGGCTTGACTCAATGCATGTGTATTCTGTTTACCATATGACTCGATAATAACATGGTAGCTAAGTATGGTATACATTAAAATTCAGTTTATATGTGAATATATATGTCCCTATAATAAATGAGAAAAATCGATAAACCACAAAGACAGAAACCTATGAACTTTGAAAGGGCTGTAGCGCCATCGTCTGGTATTTTGTTAGACCGTAGCCTAACACAGATCAAGGATGTTATAGCGGTGAATTTTCCTACAGTTTCGTTTAAATAAATGACCACAAAGTAAAACATACTTATATATTTGACTCTTGGGCTCAGACCCGAGGTCACATTTTGCTCAATCTGGTAAAAATGTGGCGAATACCCTTATATTTTCACGGACACCTTGTCTGCATGCCCAACATTTGTTATTTAGAGTATAGAATGCTTTTTTTAGATATCCAAGATCATTTGTATTTTTCAGTTGAGCACAATAACCGCTAAGTAGTTTACACCATCTCTGTATGTCTACCCCATCGACTACAACCACGACGACCAAACCCTACATAACCCAGAATGCCCACAACGCGTGCGTCATTGCGTAATTTGTGTAGGGGGTGTGGGTCAGCGATGTGAATGAACTGTTATTTTACTGACACCAGTGAGCATGGGACCACGGTCCGCGTAGTGATCCAAAGAGCGGAGGACCGCGAAGCAAAGAGCTAATAGCAGTTACGAATTAAATAGTTGTCTAAAGCGTCCGGTTCATAGAATCCAGTGCAGCTTTCATGAAGAAGGATGGAGATAGAGAAGAGGACAAATGGGTTCGAATACCCAGAGAAGAACAGTGCGAAGTCCGTTAATGGTGAGTATCTCCATCCTATACCCCACTTCCATTGAGAGTGTGTAGGTGACATGTAAACACCATTGTTTTGACCGTTACGTTTTTCATGTGCGCAATTCGTTTTTGTGTAGCCTGTGTACATTCACAAATACTAAAATATAAGAACTGTTAGGCTACGTTTAATGATTTGGAAAAGCCAACTGTAAATGTACTGTAAATGTAGTCCTACCTGTCTATCTCATCATATGTGTTGCTTACTGGCCATAGGCCTATTGTATTTGTATCAAACACAACATAAAAAAGACCAACAAAATACAAAAGTGTACGCACAACTGAATTGTTTTTCAAATATGTTTACATATTGAAATCAGGACATATTTGATGTATTCCATTTGTTTTACTTGTAATGTTGGGTATCAGCACATCAGCATTTCCATTAGTTGTATATTTTGATGGGCTTGTTGTCTACTGGGAACAGAGGTAGATATGTTTTTATTTGGACGTGGGTAGTCATTGGTCTTTTGGAGATCGTAAAAGGTGAACTTTTGAACTTGGAGAACGCCCTAAAGCAGTTCGGTTTAGTCACAAATTCATGTGCTGCCTGTGGCACTGGAAATGACCAGTAAGAGAAGGCCCATAGCTCTAGCCCATAGTTCCAACTGAAATGTACCAAATTGTGTAAAACGATAGAATCAAAGCAATTAAAACAAGCTACCATGTTCTTTATCTAAAGAACTTTGTTTTAATTAAATGATAAACTCTGTTTAATCAAAAATAAAATGGATGCATTTAGCGTACTACCAATCACATGCCAGGGAGACTAGGCTACTGATTATTTTACCATTTGCTTTATAAGCTACAGGTGCGGACATAATTAGTATGCAAATTGACTAGTCTGTTACATTTTCTTTCGA
Organism: Mallotus villosus; assembly: GCA_903064625.1. Taxonomy (NCBI): domain Eukaryota; kingdom Metazoa; phylum Chordata; class Actinopteri; order Osmeriformes; family Salangidae; genus Mallotus; species Mallotus villosus. The sequence goes on along the minus strand of CAEFZP010005648.1, from coordinate 430,216 downwards.
AAGGCATACACCGTTGTTGACACAGTATCGGACTGAGTCTGCACACCCCTTGTTCCGTGTGGATAAACGCCAATCCCTGTAGCAAAATGCGCCAAAGAGTACAAAGATTAATTTGCAAGATTTTAAGAAACAAACCAAAACAAACATCCTTTCGAAATGTGTCGAGCTAATTCTGAAATTCAGGGTTTGCCAAGAGCTCTTTTGACAAAACGGGCCTTTGCTTCATGTCAGCTCGAGATTTAATGTGCATTAATTAGGGCCTAATGGTTTCAATTACTTTCAAATAGCCTTTGTACTGTCGAACATCTTACATAATGTATACGGACTTACCGCTTCATTTCAAATATAGGGTTATTTTGCTTTGCTTTTGTTTTAATGACGAGTCACAAAATCAATCAAAGGCAATTTGGGTAGTTTCGTTTGCAATAAAATTATTTGCCTAATGGATATGTTTTGCATTTAGAATTTATTTTTAAACAATCTTTAAATTACAGTTTATACACACTCATACATTTCCCCAAATGAATACTGCCAAAAAGGTTTACACATAATGTTACCTACAGCTTACATTCACAAATAATTTGCAAAAAAACACAGGGAAAATATGTTAAGTTGGCTAAATGCCTATTAACAGAAATCTCGACAAATTGGACACGAATACTTACAGCTTACTAAAATGTTTTCATATACTTTCATTGTAATTTGTGATTAATGTGTAATTTCCATTCCCTTTTAATCAAATATCCATTCTCACTGATTCAATCAAAATTGACAGGAAGGCTTTTTTTGGTTTTCTCTAATCAATGAAACTGATCCTTTTTAATGTAATTGTGCTCGCATTAAGTAAAATAGAAAGAATATGTTTCGGTGGATGCTATGGTGTTTGTCCTCAGGGGCTGGGGGGGGGGCTGGGGGGGGGGCTTGCAAGGCAGCTTTTGCCAGAGGAGTGAAAGAGAGTGCTTTGTCAGCCTTCCACTGTGGAGGGGGGGTGCTGGGCAAAAGCCCACAGGCTTTCCCTTCCCCGGGGGGGGGGAGAGAGAGCTGTGTTGTGGGTGGAGACGGAGGAAGGACAGGATGAGCCCCCTGCGGTGAAGGTGAATGGGGACTGCGGAGTACAGTACAGGGGGTGGGAGAGGGGAGAGGGGTGGAGGGGCACAGCAGGCAGATGTCATCAATCATGTCTCTTGGCCGGGGATGGTCTTAACTCAACTGCCTTAATGCCTTCTCCTATCTACTGGTTTTTGTCAACACGGCAGCCCGGGGACATTAAGGCTTATTCTCTGTTTAGATCTGTCGTTAGATTACTGCTTTGGGAAGAGCAGTCACTGGAGATATTGTGAAATTTGATGCAAATGACAATAAAATGTCAGTTGTATTGAATATTTATTTGGCTACATAAAAGAAAGATTTATGTACGAAAGGCCTGGAAAATCAAAGGCCGATGCAAAAAGTATGGCAATTACATTGATGAATGGGTGTGAAGATAAGAATGCTTCATTGTAAATGTTCATGATTTACTGTGAACGTATCAACTTTACTCAAAAAACGATGGGCGCATTACAGTTTAGTTTCGATACAATCAATTGTATATACTGGATATATAACAAAAAACAATATATATAAAACATTCCTAGAACAATATCAAATGTTATACTCGCCATTTAAAATGATTTATTTGTATTTCAACATAAACGTATCTGTGTTGTTTTATATTTCTCATTGACGTTATGTCTCGACTGTGTCTCTGCATCTGTGAAAATGTCATTACGAGAGAGATGGAGAGAGAAAGAAAGAAATAATGGTGCTCCAAGGTCCTCCTCCTGTCCCTGGGCACTGACAGGGCTGTTACCAGGCAACACTACATTCCTCTGGTCATCCCTGCCTTGAAACTGAGCAAAGGGGGATAATCAGATCACGTCTATACTTTAGGAGCCGGGGCTCTGATAACGTGTCACCACAGACCTTGCGCAACACACCATAGTATCAACACAGGCACGCTGGAAACATCTTTGCGCAGATCTCAGAAAACCCCTCGGTACAGAGTTGTGGTTCTCTTTATGCGCCGCGGCATGTCTTTATTGGGGTCCACACACACAGAGGAGGTAATAACGTTCCCTCTGGGCTGCTGTGAGACCAGAGCTATTGGAGATGTTGCTCTTGAAGTCATAATGGCCGAGTCTCGAACTGACCTCCATCTGACCCAGGAAAGTATTTACAACCTTCACTTGATCCATGAGCTCGAGAGAGAGCGAGAGAGAGAGAGCGAGAGAGAGAGAGCGAGAGAGCATGCAGGAGGAGAACCAGCCTGGTCGCATGCAAGGAGGCAATAACTTGGGCTGGAGGGAGGCTGCAGTGGATGTTGTTTATTCATGCGAGCCCACAGAAAGCAACAGTGCCTTTAGGGTCAGGGGGACTTAACAGCTGGGATTGAGATGTAGTGGGGTTTGGTGAGAGAGGAGGTCGTAAAGTGTGTTTTGTGGGGAGCCCCGTACAGTAAGTGCTTCCAGGCAGTTGGTACAGTGACACCGCTGGTCTGCGAGCCCCGGGGACAGGCTTTTGTCATGGCTCTGTGATATTCAACACTTTAGCCAGCCAAGAGCCGTAAATGTCTTCAATTTGAGTTTGAATTTGGGTAGAGGATGAGTTTACAGGAGGCTATAAAGCACCGAACTTGGTATGTAGAGAAGAAGAAAATGTCCTTCCTGTTGGAAGTGTGTCTCACCCAACCAGAGGATGTCGTTGTTAACGGCTGTTAGAAAAGCAAGAGGCTTTTTCCCCCCTCAGATTCGTGTCTGTCTCGCTTTTAGAAATGGCCCCTTGATAAGAGTATTCAGAGAATGCCTTTTGACTGCTGAGGTCTGTCCTCTGTGAGAAAAGTGTCTTTTTTTAGCTTTGCTCAGAGGTTATTGGTTCTGAAAGAGCCATCAGGCCAAACTCCATAGATTCAGTATAGCCAAGCAAATATCTGCCACAGTACACCACGGTAATTTCACCACAGTCATTTCACAGTCAACAGCAAAGATACACATTCCCGTGCCCAATGACTATTTGAACAGGAATCCGCTAACAATTTCCGAAGCTCCTTCTGTGAACCTTCCCATTACCTCACGACACAGCCAGTTTGCCCAGCTAGCTAGACATTCTACACTACAAACTTGGATGAGAATCTGAAGTGAAAAGTCACATAGGCGCACTCCTTAATGTCTCCGCCGTTAATTTGTCTTTTGTGCGACGATTATCTTAAGATTCCCTTTCGCCCTGTGAATGTGTGTGCGTGCGTGTGTGTGTGTGCGCGGCCACGCAATCCAGCTCAGAGGTAGTAAAACCCCGACCCCTGTTATGATGAAAGGGAAGTTGGATCCTTTGAGCGTGTCAAGCAGTGGTGAGGAAGCCCCTCCCCTCTCTGCCTGGCTCTGACCAGGGCTTGACCCTCTGCTGAGACTCTCCCAATCCCCACCACCAGATAGAGACATCAGCTTCACTTCTCAATCGACGGGACTCCGTTTGACACTCGTAAAAAATGTAAATCGCCAGACGTCTAGATTCTTGTCTCTCGCGCGGCGAGATTTACGACGGCATGCAGGTACGGGACATCCGGAAGGCGGAGTGTTTGCGACGAGCGGACGTGTTCTCTCTCGGTGTCTCAGCGGAGTATAAAGAAGAGCCTGTGGTGGAGACAGAGAGAGGGCGCTCGGGGCAGAGTACAGGACGCCGTAGTGAACTTGAGGCCCCCGTCGGGCAGAGCAGGCCAGAGGGAGCAGTCAGCGAGTCGGGGGGGGGGCAACGCGTGCATTGTCAGCCAGGAACAGAGGGGAGGACAGAGTCGACATTGTGCCGCGCGATGTTACACGGCCCGGGTCAGGGGGTCGGGGGTCGGGTGTGGAGGTCAAAAGGATTGGCCACGTCGCAGCCTGTCGGAGCGAGCGCGTGCACCCTTGTTTTCGGCCCACAATCTGTCACTTGGGGGAAACATCCACCACGGGCGAGGTGGCCTTCGCCTTTGACTGAGACGGCTGATTATGCTCTACGCCAAGTCCACAATCCCCCCTGTCTTCTCTGAGGAGAGGTCAGAGGGAAACGTTGGCCCGGGGTTGGAGGACAAATGGAGAACCCCCTTGGGTACTTGGGATCATGTTCAGGTAGCACTCCAGTCAATTAATTAACAGCCACATTAAGAAGTCAGGTAGAATGGACCTCCGGCATGAGGCACTAAGGGACCCGCCCCAGTAAAACTCCCCCAGCTGAACCACCCCTGGTACAGAAGCAGTGACCCGCCTAATGTGAGGCGATCCAGGATCAGGACTAATATCAGGTAACAGCGCTAGGCTGTGTGCTCCCCCCTCCTCACGGATACAGCCTTCCATCTGCCGTTTGGGGGCTTTTCATAGGGCAAGGGACTATCTCGAAACTCCCCAAGATGGGCTCTGTTGTCTCCGTAGGAAAAGGTTGTCTTTGGCGCTCCTGCCCAGGGGCTGTTCAACTGTGGCTTCTCATAGCAGGTGATTCATTTGGTCCTGTATTGTCGCGAAAACAATGATGTATCTGTCTCTGCCTCTTCCCATCAATCTTCAGTCACTGTCTAGAGGGGAAGGGAGGGGGAGGGGGAGCACTGTAACTGCCAATCACCATTCAGCTCGAGAGAGAGCATTCTTTTCAACAGGCAACTGTCGGAACTTCTTGTTCCTTCCTTCCTTCTTTCCTTCCTTCCTACCTTCCCTCACTTTCCTCTACCCCAACCCCCCCCCCTCTCCCCCTCCTTTCTCCTGTCTTCAGTCTTGGCCAGGCCTCCCAGTGTGACATGTGATAGATGTGGCGGGGTTTTGGTGGTAAGATAAGGCCAGGCTGACAGGTAGAGGCCACTCTACTCCGGTGACAGGCTGCTGTGCCCCTCCGCTGGCCAAGCGGAACACTGGCCATCTGGGACAGACGACCTGGGACAGTGATGGACTGATGCGGGGGCCCCGATGAGGGTTTCCATGGGGGCCCGAGTGTTCCGAGATGGTTCCAAACTGACACGGGTGGGGCCCGCGCTAATGGGTGGGGGGTGTGTCGGTGGACTTGCTGTACATCCAAAGCTACACTGTGTTGAGCGTGTATTGTTATTTAACCCCCTGCACTGGGGCCCTCGCACCGGCAACCTCACCATATGGCTCGGCGGAAAGGAATGTGGAATGGTATACGGTAGTTTTTTGTTTTTTTTTAAACCGCTCTGACTTGACGTCGTGGTACAGTACGGGGAGACATGTTTTGACGTCTTCTCGATAGCCAGACTTCTCCGTCACTCTCTAGTCGGCCCCGTTCCCCTTTGAAGTGTCGCCTAACACGACCCAGCCAGAAGCAGCTCTCGACGGAACGCTTACAGTATCCAGACCGCCGAAGGGGAACGCATCAGTGAGCACGCAGCCCTCTCTTATCCTGGCCCGGTAGGGGGACAGAGAAACCAAACAAGGAGCAGTGTGCTGTTTTGATTGCGAGCTGATTGCGCTGGAGGCTGTGGAGGGGTTTTAGGGGTGAAAGGTTAAAGATGCAGCCCTTCTTTGTCAACACACACAAAGGAGCAGCAGAGGATCCTCCAGGAGACCAGCCTACCCCTGGAAGCCCTGCCGGCCCCGGGGCTATAATAGCCAATCGGCCGTCAGGAGGATTAGGGAGAGCAGACCACACACTGGAGTTTCATTCTTCTCTCTCTGGGGTCTCTCAGCCCCATTATTAGCCTGAAAAACAGCTGATGATTTTTCAGCTTCATGATTTCAGATAGGGGGATAATCTTTGCCTTTTTCTTTCTCGGTGAGAATGTTTTTCGAGCAACTACTGAGGCTCGAGCTATATTATTGGGAAGAAGCTGGGAGCACATGGTGTCATAGGCACAGGGGCACATTGTGTGTGTGTGTGTGTGTGTGTGGGGGGGGGTGGGTGTGTGTGGGGGGTGGGGGGTTGTGTGTGTGTGTGTCCTGGCACGGGCTGTATCCTCCGGGGAGAACATATGCCGGTGTTGAGTGTGGGGTGTGGGCGGGCCGGCGTGTGCCGGGTCAGGGGTCCCCAGCTGTTGATATCAGGGGCGGCGTGCCGACCAGGGAGGGAGGCATCTGATACACAGCCAGGGCACACACTGTGTTTGAACGCCCGCCCCGCCAGCACGTCTGTGTGTGTGTAAATGAGAAGTGGACAGACGTCTAGTATGGACCCAGTTCACAGCACAGATGGCGAGGGGTGGTCCAGCCCCATCGCCCCTGACCGGGTCTGTCTGCTAAGTCAACATGATGGATCGGTGGCCTCAGACAGACCTCTCAACTACTGTAAATGATCTCTCTCTATCGCTTTCGCTCATGGCCCCAACATGTCCCCCCTTTTTGTCTTCCAGGCTTCTACGCTGACCACTCACTAGAGGGCGAGCAGAACGATGGGATGGGTAAGTGGATCCTCTCAGTTCACTCCCTTGCGAGATAGCATGTAGCGTTAGCACGTGGCGGTATCGTCGTAACTTTATTAACTCGACGCCGACGGTCGCCCACGTTGTTACTTGCTCACCTTCGACTGGGTGTTCAGTGAGACGATGCTTTCACAAGGTCAATCTAAAGACATTTTCACTGTGGTCAAATAGTTCTATGTATTCTATCAAAGACAACAACAACATTTAAGCCAAGAGGCCCATGTGGTCAAAATTTAGATCAAACTTGTTTTTAAAGCAGTAGCAATTACATTTATACATGATTAAAGGCTGAATGAGTACATGAATACATAGTGTAATTATGAATTTGTAATCTTAAGCTTTCGCCGTACATATATCAATGTTTTAAGACGCCCACCCTCACCCCACGCCTGCAGTTTGGCTCTTTGCACTAGATGGCAGTGAATCTTGCTGGCAGATCACGGTCTGGTGGTGACTAAAATGACACATTTGTCACTCAAGTCCACTAGAGGGCAGTGTTTTTCTCTCTCCAGACAGCATCGATCACATCCCATTACACGACCACTTGGTGGCTCTTGGATGAAACCATTTATGACGACTAAATCAATTATGTATGAAAAATGTCTCCTTCAAAGATATATCTACTGAATTGTCACTTCACACATCTTGAATTCATTGAGAGTTTGATCGCGTCCTTTGGTCCCAGTGGTATTTCCCCCCAACAGTGTTTGTGTTTGTTCTGTAGCTCGACCGACTGCTGGTTCAATCCCTCTCTCAGCTGGGCTGCAGGCTGCTGGAAAGGGGCAGGGCACAGCCTTGGGGTGGGGGGGGGGCGGGCGTTTCCAATGTTAAGGTCCAGGTTCAGGCGAAGTTCACTCTGGCTCCTCTTTGCCCTGAGTGCAGTGCCAGGTGGCACAGCACAGGGGTCAGAGGTTAGTATCAGTTCAGACCCTCGTGACCCTCCGTGACCCCGCGCTGACCCCACGCTGACCTGATTGTGTGCGGCACTCTGCTGGACTGGACTTTGTCAGCAGCCTCTGTGTCCAGGCCTCTATAAACCTGTGGGAGTCTGTAATAACTGGAAGGAAGCTTGGGGGAACTATTAAACCTGCGCACCAGAGAAAGGCTGGCATTGTTGCCCTGGCGAAGGAGGAGGCGTGGATTTATGAGGCCGAGGCTGATTGGGTTGTAAACTTGAGGAGGCGGGATCAGGGTTACCAGAGCTCTCCCTTGGCTTATTCTCCTCCCAGGATGCCTAAGTGCACGTAGTGGGCAAGGGTGATGTGGGGGTCAAGGGACTGGAGGAGGTGGAGGGGGGTGGGGGGGTGGGGGGGGGAGAACCAGGGCTCCCCTAGCTTGTAAATACTATGACAGGGCTGGGAATCCAGAGACCCCCATTCAGCGACCAAAACACAGGTCAGAGGTCAAATAGCTGAGTTTGCAACAGCTGTTTTCAACTCTACTGAGTAGACAAAGTTTTCATGTTGACACTCGGGAGTTGCCCCGAAAACAGAAAGTGGCACGTTGAATGGAAGGATTCTGTACCTGCTGTCTGTCTCTGGGTAGTAGACTTCAGTCTCCCGGTGAAACAGCAACTCTTACATCAGTTTAGAAGCACAGAGCTGAATATGATTTCATATTGATGTATTTCTGAAATCATGTGACTAAAATGAAATGTAAATACAAAGTCTGTCTTCACATCAGACTGAATGCAAAGCAGAGGGGGAACTCGAAGACCACTGGAAACCATACAGCAGGCTGCCTATGGGAGGATCTCAACTGTCACTCACAGCGGCAGAGATGGCTCCTCCCCTTGATCACCTCCAGTATGACCTGGCCCCAGGGCCTACAGCCCTCCCACACACCCCTGCTCAGTGGTCACAGCTGACCAATCACTGCTCACCGGGGCAGGTTATCAGGGGCTTAGTGTTTGCCTCTGTCTCATGGTCAATCATTACCAGCTATCTATTCACTGAAGCTGGATAAGGCCTTTGCTCTAAGAAGGTTGAATTGGTCGTAAAGTACGACTGTGTTACAGTAAGGGCAAATGGGTGGCATTCTCTGCCAGATTTGGTTAGGTGTACCGATAGCACACGCACATACTTTTATTGCCACCATGATTCAATGCATTGGTTGGTACGTCTATGGGCTTCTCTCTGTTACCTGACCCCGCCCATTTAGAACATGTTACAGCCAAGCGGTCCACCCAGTTGTAGTGCGGAGTGCCAACCACAAGGGGGCAGCAGCCGTTCGCCGTTTCATCCACAGGATGCATGGCTCCCACGTGCATTCGTCATTCTTGGACTCGATGAACTCCACATTCATATGGAAGTACTTGGCTGAAGCCCAGCACATGCTTTTCCTTTGTCCTCACATAAACTGAACTAACTTTCAAAACTTGTGTCCAAAAAGTCACTTAAGAACAGAAGTTCTGGATCCTCATATCTCGGCCATTTTTCCCCCCAAAACCCCCAGGCTCTCTTCCCAGTGTTTTTTAAGAGTCCTTCTTTTCATCCCGTCCCATCGTATTCATGCATTAAGTGGTGACAGATGCTGTAACTGTATGTAGGGGAGGGATTTTTTTTTCTTCTCCATTTGTGCTTGAACGGTGCTGTATGCACTCTTTGATTTATGTCATTTCTCTTTGACCGTGCACGCCTGCTATTCGACTTAGCAGGAAGAGCGTGTATGCTGGAAGCCTAACTCTGCCTGACGCGCATTCCCTTCATCTGGACTTTTCATAATTTATGACCAGATTCGATTTGCCGTTTTTCTCCCTCCGCTTTGATGCGACTTGCGTTGGCGTGAGGCTGGGGGGGGGATGTCAAGCCCGCGGAGTGTTCCCAGGTCACCCAGGCGTGGGTCACGCTGTTCCCTGTGTCACTGCCTATAACTTCACCGTGTGTGGCCGTGACAAAGCCCGACTCCTTCGGGGATAAACAAAGCCTGGCTTTGAGCGAGCCCGACTTCCAGCGTTGCGTGTCACAAACACCCTGAGCTCGTCAACTAGCACCTCGCTGGGGTTGACATCATGTAAAGTTGTTTTTTTCGGAAATAATCATACTCACAGAGAGAATAGTCATAGAGAGATAAGACGACGAGCAAAGAACAGGCATCTGAAATATGCAGGAGAGAAACGTTTAATGATTTTGGCCAGATACATGTGGATTGTGTAGCGCTGATACTCCCTGGTGAAATAACAGAACACAGTTTATCAGTGTAAAGACGGATGACCCAGGCTGGTTCTTATATCTCTATAGACACTTCCCACTGTAAATAAATGATAAAACATGCTTTAGGTCTGGCTTGACTGGAGAATGTCAATGTGCTTGAAATTCCCCAGAATGTTAACATAACCCTACAGGGCAATTACTGTGAAATGATTTCCATATGTCTGTATCTCCTCCAATTACTGACGGCGGAGGGGAAATGAACTTTCCAAGAATCAGGCAATTCGCAGATTGTTTCAGTTTTATTTGAGAAGGTCCACTTGAACCAAATCTGAAGTTTGTGTGAAAACGCGTTGCTTTGCTTCACCCCTGTGATTGTTCTTGCCACAGTGAATTTGCTGAGTTTAAACTCTATTTCAGGCCGTATTGTTTTGGCACCGTGGCAGGCTGAACACTCCCAGCTGTGTGGGGAGATCTGTGGTCTGCAGCGCCCAGCAGCTGCCTCGTCAGACAGCCCCACTCGGGGAACTTCCTGGTTCACTTTGGAAAAACACAGCCCTTTGAAAAACCTATCGATGATACCCTCACACATAGCAGTCAATATCGTTCCCCTTTGAACACACATGTTTTGACCTATTTACACGTCATCTCATGTATTGCATTTCCCGTGTACACATATGCAGTGCGTGTCAAATGATCACGGGTCGATAATCACGATGGTCAAACCGTATCGGTACCACGTTATCAGACGCTAATACAAAACAAAGCAGGAGGATGTTTAATGTCAAGGTCGTGTAGGTTTGCAGAGTCGTGGCCGAGCTCCGTCCGTCTGGGTCGAGAGAGCTCCTCCTGTGACTCATCCGCGGTCCCTCTCTCTCTCCGTGGTGCCTCCCAGCTCCGGTCGAGACCTCGAGGTGTTTGTACCGCAGTCTGCATTCATTGATCAGTGAGTTGTTCTCATGTAAACCCACCGACAGCAATGAATGTTTATTGCAGCCTTAAAGAGTCGGGCCTCGGCGTGTCTCCTGGCGCCCGCCCAGACGCCGACGCAGGGCTGAGGAGGGCGGAGGTCTTCTCTCTGTGGGGGGTCTTCTCTCCTCTCCAGCTGGGTTGCTGGGCTGGCAGGGGTCGTGTGTGTGTGTGTGTGTGTGTGTGTGTGTGGTTAGGGGGTGCTTGTGGGGTACAGTCTCTTTGCCTGCTTGGCGGCTGCACTGTGGTGGCCCTCGAGGTACAGTCAACGGTCGATGGTTTTGGACAGTGGCTCAAACTCACCGACAGCGTTGAATGTTCACCGAGGGCACCGGGGGGGGGGAGCTGGTCCTCCGCCGGCAGGCAGGCCCGCCCCTCAGCTCCCGTTCAGCCGGGCTCGTCTCCGCACCGCTCTAAATGCAGTGTGGAGGCCCCGGCAGCTATATAAAGTAACGCGCTCCTCTCTCTTGGCCCGCAACTAGTCTGTCGCTGCCAAGTTTCGTTACCACCCATGTTGACGTTTGAGTTCCTAATGACGTGGAGAGGAAGCCAGGAGAGGTGGAGAGCCGCGGTTTGGGCTCTCCTGAAATAGTCGAGGTCCTGTGGCTTTGGAGAATACTATTATCTATGTTCCTCTGCCGGGGTGAAACGCCTGCTAACAAGACTCTCACCTTGCCAAGCCTCCGGTTCCTGCTCTTCTCGCCCACCAGTGATGTCCTCACATTTCCTCTCACACACACACACACACACACACATGCACACACGCACACCATGCACACACGCTCACTCCGCCCCTCCCAGGCAGCTGTAGGAGAAACAGAAGAAGAAAGCGAGCCCATGAATAAATGACAGAAAACGGCACGCCAATCAACCCTCGGCGAAACGCAGAGCGGGAGCGGGGACTACGGCGTGCCAGTGCGCCCCCGCAGGCTAGCCCCCCGTAGCCTAGCGTCGGAGCTAGTTAAGACGACTGCTCCCTTTACCCAGCGCCGAACCCCCAGCCGCCGCCGCGCCGGGAACGCGTCTTCCCGTGTTTCGAGCGTCTTTGAGGTCGGAAAAAATTGTGCAGTCATGTTTTATTAATGCGCTCGCTCCCATTCGGCTGTTGCTCCTTAACTGTGGAACATGCAGAGGGGATTTGGAACACTCTCTGTCTTTTGTTCTTTTTTTACACTTTGGCACACAAATGTGGGATTACGGAGGGGTGGGGGAATACAGACTTCTGGTTGGAATATTAAGGCATAAAGTCGGCCTAATTATAGAGATATATATTTTCTGGCTGTTTTCAAATGATGTCCCAAACGCAGAACTGGAGGGATTACCGGCTTCCTGCTTCTGTTATGTCCATCAAGCACGATCGAACGGCTTCCCAGACGCGGGGCTTCTCTGGCGTATGACTGAGCCTATCGGCACGTCATCCCGAGGAGCCTTCTGGCCACGTCGTTGCCGTGTGACGGCTGAAGGTGACGCTGATGGAGACGGGGGCTGTCCTTCCCTTTCGGTTCGCTGACCGCGGAAGAGATTCGCTCTCTCCCTCGCGGCACAATTCCGCTGTCATGTCGCTCACACTCATGGCAGTTGAATTCCTATCATTTGTTGACTTTTCTCTCTTTCTCTCTCTCTAAATATGGGGATCCTCCCTCTCTTCCTCCGCTCCAGGTAAACACCCTTTAGTTTTTCCAGCTTGGTCCGATTGGGTCCCGGTCTCTGTGATTACCCTCGAGGGTCACTGGTTTTCTTGTTTTGGCCGTTGTTCACTTTGGCTCCCTGCCCCAAACACACAGGGTCTTTTCATTCTAGAATCTCTCTCTCTCTCTCTCTCTTTATCTCTCTCTGTGTCTCTCTCTCTCTCTCTCTCTCTCTCTCTCTCTCTCTCTCTCTCTCTCTCTCTGTGTCTCTCTCTCTGTGTCTCTCTCTCATGGACCCACTTCCTCCTCTCAGCTCATAATTCACAGTTAGCCAGAGTACTAACACACATAGTCTGAATACTTGGAGAACATTAAAAACACTTAGACTTCCTCCACACTCGGACCATTCACTTTTGCGTACGCGTCAAGCGCGGCGACTCAGTCGCGAACCGCGGGGAAAGAATGCGCGAGCGAGCGAGCCGGGGTCGGAGAGGAGCGAGCGGGAGAGCGGAGCGCGCGTCTGTCACTGCGGCAGTGTGAACCCTGCACCGTGGGCACATTCCAGAGGTCAGACAATGAGGAGGCACACAGTGTACCGTCTGACTGTTGACGTCAGGCCGCCACAGTCCATAAACGGCCTCGCCGCGCCTCGCTGGCACTGGGAAGCCGAGGCTGACCCGTCTGTGAGAGGTGCCATCATGACAATCCACAGGGAGAGGAGAGTGGGGGGAAAAAGCATGTGATTTTGCCGTGATCGACTTGAAACGAGTACCTATCTCTGTGTGTGTGTGTGTGTGTGTGTGGCGTGTGTGTATAAAGGTTGATGTGTTCCCGTGTCTCGTGACACTTGGAATGTTAACGAGGATTCTCTCACACACGACGCCCGCACTTATTAACCTGACACTCAAAACATGGTCAGGATGCCAAGGCGAAAATACTTTGCTGGGAGTCTCTGAACACATGCTCACGTCACACACACACACACACACACACACTGTACTATTACAGCACACACTGTGATGGCCTCACTCCATCTCAAATACAAATTTGAGATGTCAATAGTTCAGATATGATGACGTAAATCCTTACTAGCTGTCAGTTTTGTGAGCGAGCTCAATCCAACTCAACTAATGTTCCAGAATGACGATGTCAGTCAGGTCCGAAGCTTAGTGTCAAATCAGACCGCTGTGACATGAAATATAATAAAATAACTCGCTTTTAATGAGATTGCCGATAGTTCGGCGAGGTTGTTCGACACCCTGTCACAACTCTAAGGGACACGCCACGTGGCACGCAGGGCGGCGTTGTGTCGTGGCACGCGGAGCCCACGTTTAGAGGAAGCTCCATACGGCGTGCAGCGGAGCGTGACTCGGCTCAGGTGGACCACCTCGGGGCCTCCTCCGAGGGCCTCCTCCTCCACTGGGAGAGCTCTCCAGGCGCTCGGCCAGCCAGCCTCTCCAGACAGCTTCCTCCTCCACGTGCCACGGCCACGCCGCTGCCAGGCCCTCGGGGGGGGGAGGGGATGGATTTGGTTTCCAACGATCGCGGCAGGTGCCAGAGTCGTTTGTCATCTCCGACTCCAGGATGCCCCCGCGGTCAAGCCGCCAGCGGACTCCGTCGTGCCAGGTGGGACTCTCTACCTCGCTGGCCCGGGTCAGTGAGCGGGCCCTGCGGAGGAGCGGGAGATGAGAGATGACACTCTCAGCCACGTCAGACCTTACTAAAGGTTTAGTCGATGTGACGGGATTTATTCTCTCTCTCTCACTCTGGCTCTTCCTCTCTCTCTCCTAATACCTCCATTGCAGAATTTCCGGGAGAACTGTGAGCAGAATGATCTATGCGGTGGCATTGATTGACTGGGGTTTAATCTCACAGATTCCTTCTCTCTTTGTCGACCTCGGCTGAGCCCTCTTTTATTCCGTTCCCCGTGTACCTTTGAACCCTGCGAGATCCTCTGGACTCGGCCTGTCACGGCAGGAGTGATCGACTTACTGGTTCAGGACACGGGTTCAGAATATGTCACTCGTTCGGCGGTGAAATCGCCTTGACTCATTTCAGTCAGAAGTGTTTACGCCGATGAATATTCATTTTCCGTCTCCGTCTCTTTTTCTCGCGGCCGAGTCGCGACGGCTGACTAAAAAGATTTGGAACCTTTTGAGGGTGTCTGTTGGATTTAGCCGTGACATTTCTGCGGTGTCTGCTTCTGTCACATTGGTCTCAAACGGTCTCTTTTCATAGGTCAAAACCCACAGGCCGTTTTAAGCACTGGCTTTGGGACGACTCGCGACAATATCCTCCCAAACCATCTCCCCACTTTGATATCCTTACAACGAAATGTCCAGTACACTTTTTGTTTGTTTGAAAGGCCATCATTAAATGATGTCATCAAGACACAACAGCAATATTTATCCATATACGAATATGTCCCCCTCGCCAAGTCAAACAAAAGGTTATACAACACTTGTTTATGGCGCATAATCCAGCGTTTAATCTCCCTTGTAGACGCAGTGCAGTCATGGCATCATCTCAGCCCCGGGGGATTAGCCCTCCTCCGATGCTGAGTGTTTGCACTCGCTGCACTCCGGATCACAATAAATAAGGCATGCAGCGGGCCGCCATCACTGCACCCCATACATCCCCCTGTCCTTTATCCTCCCAACCCCAACCCCCACCCTCTCTCCTCTCCGCGGGGGGGAGCAAAGGAGAGATGTCTCATATGGAGAGATTTAGAAATAGCACAGATCAGGGGGGTGGGAGGGTCGAGGGAGGGGTGGAGAACAGGCAGTAGCAGCAGCAGTGCTGATTTCATATTTCCGTTATCAGTGGGACCCAGTAGGGTGAGCCAGCATGGGAAAGACCTGAATATAGCTGGACCTCTCCTCCTCGCTCCCCGTGCCGCGCTGCCGTATGGAAGTTACCGGCAGCCGCGGCGAGTCCCACGGCGGAAACGGGGCCTCCGCGTAGAACGGGAACCGACTGCACGGAGGCGGAATGTTTCTGCCGAAAGTCCCTCTACTCTGAGTTAAGTCTCAGGGCCCCCTCTACAAATCACATACAACACACTCAGTCGGTAAACATCGCTCATGCTAATGTGGCCGGGGACGTCCATGTTGACGATGATGGACGCGGTACTGAGGCGATGAGTTGCGAGGCGGGCTTTGGCGAGGACACGGGTCCGGGTGTTTCCGCGAGCCCAGCGCAGCAGAGTTGAGAGTTGTGATTTAGAGTTGCTCAGAGATTAAGCCTTTCCTCTCAGGCAGTTTTTTTTTCCCCTCCTCTCTGGCTCAGGAAATCTCGACTGAACTCATGTCTTCTTTCACGTTTCTAAGAGGCGTTAAACCTTTCTGGATTAAAGAAGGTAATCTGACAGGCAGAAGATTGTATTAGCTGGAGTGTTGGCAGAGCTTTTAATTTCTCTCCCCTTTTCATTTCTCGCACTCCCTCTCTCTCTCTCTCTCCCTCCATCCCGTCTCTCTCCCTCTCTCTCTTCATCTTACCTCATCACTGACCTGGGAGACAGCAATATTGTATTTTTATTTGGAACATTTCCGGTCTCTTCTCCACACTCTTTCACACCTCTACCCCCCCACCTTTTCTCTTGTTCTCAGTCTCTTTCCCCTCTCTCTCTCTTTCTGTCTCTCTCTCTCTCTCGCTCCCTCTCTCTCCCACAGCACTGACAGCATACTTGTGTGAACCCCATGATTTATCGTCTGCTAATCCACGCTGATTATAGAGCTTTTCCACACAGGCCCTTATCTGTTGCTGAGCCTGCTTTTCACTCCGGAGCTGCCAATTATCACAGACCTGGGCTCTGGCAGACAGCTGCAGGGGCGGACGGCTCCAGGCCTCCAGCGCGCACACGCTCGGACCCAGCGCGCAAGGGGAGGAGCCCACGGAGCGGGCCCGGCCCTCGCCGAGATCCAGCCTGGTTCTAGTGCGGTCATGCCCGTGTTCTGAGGGCGGTGGGTGGGTGGGGTGGCGGTGGGGAGGAGAGAGGGGGCTCGCCCGCGGGGGGAGGGTACGCACACAGAGGGGGCATGCAGCTCAGCTGATGTGGGCGCCCGGTTGTCAGGGTAATGGGAAGTGACGTGCACATCAGAGCAATGTGGGTCAGAGAGGCAGATGACCAGCCCGCGGCCGGGATCCGCTGCTCCTGTCTAATCTGCTCCAGAGCTGCCAGACGGGGCTCTCTAATCGACCCTGATATTCAGTGAGCACACAAACACACATTACCCACTCTGTTTCACCGCGGGGCACGCGGGGGAGCGCGCGGGGAGGGGGGGGGGCGCGGGGGAGGGGGGGGGGCGCGCGCGAGCGAGCACGCGAGCCCGCGCCGCGGAATACGTTAGGTCCCCTTCCTGTACTCGGATATAGTCATGAAGTCGTCTTTTTCAGGTTTTTTTTCTCTAGTTCGGGTCCCTTGTGAAACCGTGACAGAACCTCTCTAAAATGGAGGATGGTAATAATTGGTTGTCGAGCATCGTGTTCCCTTCCGATCAAATTTGTCTAAAGGCAAGATATTCTTTTAGGGAAAACGAGGAAAGTAGGCAGTTGGTTTCCGTTACACTTAATGGGACAAATTGCTGTTCGTTGAAAGCATGCGAAATCGCGATTATACCGCTTATATGCATCTTATCATCTCTGCTCTTGTTGCTTTGATGTAAATGGCCACATTGGTTGCAGACATTTCCACGCTCTCATGGGGTTGGAAAATGTTTACGCGGAATGTCTAAACGTGACCCCGGAGCGAGCTGCCTCGCGGCCTCCTGCGCTCCACTGAGGAGAAATGGGTCGGCCCGGACTCGGGGCTAACGCCACGCGGTCGAGAGAGGAATGCTCCCAAGGCATTTTTGCGAGTGTTTGGCCCAGCACCTGCGTAAGACCTTAACAGCCCCCGGTCGTCGCCGTGGGGAGGTGACACACTGGGGGCCTTGAAGTGTCGTGACATTTTCTGCTCTGGCAGGTTTTTTTACGGTGCTGCGAGCTCTAGGAGTCACCGCAGCCTGTTTAGCCAGTGCTGAATCTGCCGTTGCCTCATCAAAGGCAGTAATTTCCTGTCTATTTCAACCCCCATCCCCCTACCCTGAGCTCTTGTCTGTTAATCCCACCCCC
The DNA here is from genome assembly GCA_903064625.1 of Mallotus villosus. Lineage (NCBI taxonomy): Eukaryota > Metazoa > Chordata > Actinopteri > Osmeriformes > Salangidae > Mallotus > Mallotus villosus. Next base: position 412,928 of record CAEFZP010005648.1, on the reverse strand, counting down.
GCAACTGGCCCCCCTGCTGGCGGCCTGCCTGCCTGCCCGCCCCACTCTGCTCTCTGCTCTGTGCTGTGTGTGCTCTCTGCAGGGCTAGGCTGGGGCAGGGCTAAAGGCTGCGCGGCTACAGGGCATTGTGTCAGCAGGCTCGCGGCTGAGCGCTAACAAATCCTCATTGTCCGGCGCGGGGAGCGGTGACAGAGAGAGGGGGGAATCGCTGTCTGGTTTCTATTCAAATTCAGGTGGAGAGAGGCCGGGGTGGGAGCAGGGAGCAAGGGCTTAGCCTCCCCCAGCCGGGGAGCAAAGTCCAGACCCCGCGCAGGGCAGGCTCGCTCGGGGGGCCAGAGGCCACGTTACACAAGCCGCCCCCCCCTCCCTCTCTTTTTCCCTCGCTCTCGGTCTCTCCTCTCTCTGTCTCTGTCTCTCTATCTCTCTTTCTGTCACTGTTTCTGAATCGCTCACCCATAGCACAGAGACTCTGGTTTTCACAAGTTCAACAAGTTTTATGTGTGTCCGTCCCCCTCCCCCGCATTTTTATTTATTTACAAGATAGCAAGTTAGCGATGTGAAGCTAACCGTAAACCAACACATTTCTGTTCGTCGGTGGGCCTCACATCGAGCCCCTCTCGTGCTCGTCTTAAAGGGGGTTATTGAGTTTGTCTCCTGGTAGTCTGATGTCCCTGGTGGCTGCGCCGAGATGTGTATCAGAGCAACAAGACTCCACATGTTAAGGCATCTCTCAGGACGACGTGTACTCGGGGCCCTTTCAGCGCCTCGCTCCTACTCGGGCGGTCGGGGATGTGGCACACGCGCGCTCACTCAACTCTTTCTTTTTTCTTCCTGTTGACGTTCTCCAGAGCCCCCGGTCGGTTTGAACAATGCCACTGGAAAGATATACTTTTTTCCAGAGCTGCTACCAGTTCACCGTGGGCACTGATTTAGCATCCCGCAGATTGCAGGGATTATTTTCGATGTTTGTTTTTGCTGTTTTGTTATTTCGGCTGTCGTAAAGCCTTTGTAGTAGCGGGGGTTGTTTTTCAGTGTGGCCGTGCTGGTTTGTTCATCTGTGATCTGAATGATGTTTTTGGTGTTGCTAGTCCCCCTCTCAGACGGCTTTTGCAGTGGATTAAGGGCTTTGGACAAACGCAGACGCGACAGAAAAGATAGGGGACGCCCGCCGTTTCCTGTCACTCAATACATTCCAACCTCCCCGACCCCCACACACAACTCGCCAGAAAAAAAAGAAAAAAGAAAAAAAAATGCACACACACTCACTCACACAGACAGACAAGCCTTTCTGCAAATAACAGTTCTCTCTTTCTCCTTCCTCTTTCAGCGCGCGCTCATATAAACCTATTCCCATTTCCTGCGCTGTGTTCTCCACTCTCATTACTACTTCACACCGTCTTGATACAGGCCGGCTCACTAGAAACACACCGTCCCACCACAGTGGTCGGCGAGAGGGGGGAGAGCGACACGAGGTGCCTCGCTCTTTGAGAGGCCGGTCACGAAGTGAAGCATGGCCACCTCTAACCCCCGGGCGTCCCGTCCCCCCTCCTCCAGTGCCCCCTGTCCCTGCAGCAGCTGGCTGACCTGTCTTCTCCTCCAGCCTCTAATGGCTGACCTGTCTTGTCTGGATGGGCCGCCTTTGTCCTCTGTCTGGCTCAGTTCCTCCCCAGTCAAACACTGCTACCGGGCACAGCCGGCATTCTCAGAGACCAGCGTTACAAAACACACACACACACACACACAGAGGAATGGACACGCACACTCGCAGACGCTCACACATGCACACGAAGACCCCCCCCCCTCCCCTCCCCCTCCCTCGTTCTCCTCCTCCTCTCTCTCTCACATACACTTTTGGCTACTTTGCACACTTTGTCCACCGCACACAATCTCTCTGTCTCTCTCTCTTTCGCACATACATCCCTTTCAAAACTCTCTCACACACAGACCCTCTGTTTCGTATACACACACACACACACACGCTGTTGTAGACAAACTGTACCAGCGCGTACCCCTTCACAAGACAACACGGCACACAACAAACACTGATATATTACGCCAAGTCTAAAGAATCTTTCAAAAATAATACGAAAGTCTCCCTACGAATATTTTTCGACCAGGACAGACGCGGTATGCACTGAATGAATACATGACATTCTCATTCTGAAAATGGGGCACGCACAACCAGAAGGAAAATAACTGTAACCTCCCGCTCCTTGCAAGTCTAACAAGTTGCGAGTGTGTGAGTGGTATTTAAAGAGGAATGGAGACATCACACTGGAGAAGACTGACACAGTTGGCCAGAGGTGAGCTGTTACACAACAGCAAGTCAAACGAAACAGAGGCTGGGAAAAGAGGACTTTCAAATCAAACTAAGATACTCACCTAACAAACAGCGGACGATTGTCGCGATTTGTTTTCTTCCTCCTTCTCCCCCCCCTTTCTGCAGGGGGAGAAGAGCGTGCTCGGTCGGAACAAAAAGAGAAAGAAAACAAAAGCTTCCATAGCCGGGGCAGTAACTTCCCTCAAGTGCACACGCTGGAAAGTTGCTGTAGAAATGAGGGGAAATGAGTGGAACGGGCACCTCTTCGTTTCTCGCACTCTCTCTCTTTCTCTCTCTCTCTCTTTCTTTCTCTCTCCCCTCCCTCCCTCCCCTCTCTCTCTCTCTCTCTCTCTCCCTCTCCACCAGACACACACACTCTCGCAGACGCACGCCCCGACACACTGCGTCTCTGTCTGATCCCCTGCCTGCTTCCAATGGGAACTCGGCCAGTCGTTTGCAAATACAAGTGCCTTACAAATCCCTCTATCTCTCTCTGCCTGCCACTCGCGCCACCTCTCTCTCTCTCTCTCTCTCTTTCTCATCCCTTCTCTTTCAGCTCCCCCTCTCCCCCTAACCCTTCTTCTCACACGGCGACACGCATCGACAGGCACGCACGCACACACACACACACACAAAAGAGCTTGGCTATGCAAGTTATTGAACTGCTCCACATTTTCTTGCATGAACTATATATGAACCAGTTGATGGACAGGAGCACATTTAGTCATGTGTGGAGGAGAAAAGCCTGCCATTGGCTGAACGTTGGAGAGCCAGGGGCTAATGCCGTCTGATTGGTCAGCTGTCCCACCATTGAAAGCAGAGCCTCTTTCTATTGAATGGTTGCCATCCTGGGTGGGGCTACTATTTGGGTGACGGACTGCCGGTGAAAAAAATAGAAAATAAAGCATTCTCTGAGTTCTTCTCCGAAGCAATGCAAGCTATGCAGAACACAGAAGTGAACTGCTCGGGGAGATTGGGCACACATGAAGGAAATGTCTTGTGAATTTGATCGAATAGAACAGTCTTGACAATCGTACGCCTTAGAGGACTTCCTGAAACTTGAACTCGCACACTTGCACACTTGCACAGTAATGATAGATTCCGATGGTTTGAATGCAATGAGCTCGAATACATCACATTAAAACATGGTTGGGAGGTAAAGATTCATAATCACAGCCCCTATGGAGGCTAGACTTTGGTATCCCACAGAGACTGAATGGCTCATGTCTCGTCTTATGATGCGCTGCACCCCTGCACACCCCCCCCCCGCTCCCTTTGTGTGGGTGTATGTTTTTGTGCGTCTCCTTCCCCCTCTCTTGCCTCCCCTCCCTCCCCCAGCTCCCCTCCCTCCCCCAGTGATGACGACAGAGTGAGTCCGGGAGGGCTGCCAAGTGCTTTCATTCACACCTGATTAGATCACTGTGACCTGGATAACATCGCTGGGCTCCGCGCACCGCGCTACACCGGCGGGGGGGGTCATCGCCTTTTTGTTTTGGGCACGCTTCCCGACCGGAACGAACGGACGGCCGTCTATTAAAGACAGGTATAAATGTCAGACGGTGTGACGAGAGGAGAGGAGGGGATGGAGGAGAGAGAGCACGGGGCAGACGGAGGCTTTCTCCCTGGCCCGGCGAGCGAGGGGGGGAAATCTGTTCTTAAGTGGACGTGTGCGCCGCGCCTGAGATTTACAGTATGAACTCCCAGATGCGCGAGCGGCGGAGAGCTCCTGTCTGCCGAGTCGCCCTCTCTCTGTTGTAAAGCCGGAGATGAGGCTGGCGTTGGATATTAGCATCCAGAGATAACGCCCCAAAGTCGAGTTAAAGCCGGGTAACTTTCTTGAATAAAGTGGTGCTGTGTATGCCTTTCCCACGCACAGACTCCCACTTATAATGACTTAATTGTCGAAGGAGGGATGGAGGGATGAAGGGATGAGAGGATGGAGGGATGGAGGATGGAGGGATGAGGGCCAGGGGGGAGGACTAAGCACATCCTGCAGCTATGCTCTGATGACAGGTCTGTCCTCGACCTGCCCTCCATCAGTCTAAACACAGACCTGGAGACCTTAAGGCTCGTCTCTGTGGTCACTCATACACGCGTCTTCACATCGCACGCCCGGAGCCTGTTCTCGCTTGTCTCACCTCCCTGTCTCACCTCTCTCGCGGTCTCGCCTCTCTCCCTGTCTGACCTCTCTCCCTGTCTCACCTCTCTCCCTGTCTCACCTCTCTCAGGGTCTCACCTCTCTCCCTGTCTCACCTCTCTCCCTGTCTCACCTCTCTCAGGGTCTCACCTCTCTCAGGGTCTCACCTCTCTCCCTGTCTCACCTCTCTCGGGTCTCACCTCTCTCACGGTCTCACCTCTCTCCCTGTCTCACCTCTCTCCCTGTCTCACCTCTCTCAGGGTCTCACCTCTCTCCCTGTCTCACCTCTCTCTCTGTCTCACCTCTCTCACGGGTCTCACCTCTCTCAGGGTCTCACCTCTCTCAGTGTCTCACCTCTCTCTCTGTCTCACCTCTCTGCATCACACGGGCAGACCGCGTGCCCTCCAGACACCCTTGCGTGTACGCGCGATGTGCGAGCGAGTGAGGCTACGAATGCCGGGCCGCGAGTGTGGCCCCCCCCGCGATCAAGTACAGTAGTCAGGGGTGAACGTGTGTGGAGGTGCTGACGGTGAGCTGCTCTGTGAGGAGTCTCTGGCCCTCCCTGAACACAGGCGGTCCTGAGCCTGATCTGAGGGAGTCATGCCGGCTCTTCCTGGGCATTGAAGAGCCGGCATACGAGGCGTCTGTGGCCCTCCCTGAAAGCAGGCGGTCCTGAACCTGATCTGGGGGAGTCATGCCGGCTCTTCCTGGGCATTGAAGAGCCGGCATACAAGGCGTCTGTGGCCCTCCCTGAAAACAGGCGGTCCTGAGCCTGATCTGGGGGAGTCATGCCGGCTCTTCCTGGGCATTGAAGAGCCGGCATACGAGGCGTCTGTGGCCCTCCCTGAAAGCAGGCGGTCCTGAACCTGATCTGGGGGAGTCATGCCGGCTCTTCCTGGGCATTGAAGAGCCGGCATACGAGGCGTCTGTGGCCCTCCCTGAAAGCAGGCGGTCCTGAGCCTGATCTGGGGGAGTCATGCCGGCTCTTCCTGGGCAACAGGAAAACTAGGTCACTGTGCTGTGCATATACACTGTGTGTGTATGTGTGCAGCTGCAAAATAGGGCTTTTACGTAAGAGTGGGATGCAGCACTGCTGCTGCAGAGATGCTTTCAGACTGCAGCAAACCCCCCCAATGCCATCGTGAGAGTGTGCGAAAGAGTGAGAGACGGCGGGGGGAGAGAGGGAAAGAGAGAGGGAGAAATAGAAAGAGATGAAACTCTCGGTCCTCGGTGGAGATCCCACAGAACGCTGGAGAGGCAGGATCGTATTATCGTAGCCAAGGCGCATCGTGGAGACTCGAGCAGATTAGATGCTTCTTGCCTTTGAAGTGTATTTTCCGTCCATTGTGCGGCGGCAGAATTCCATCAAGTGTTTGAGAGAGCTCCGATAAGAGGCACGGGTTCTGAATGCGCCGGCGTTAAAGCCCTCGTGCGAGCATTAAGATGCAACCCTCCGCACTGCTCTCTGTAAATATCTTCCTCGTCTCAGTCAGTGTCAGTCATGGGAGTTTTATTGTAAGTCCACAGATGACGAAATAATATAGACAAAGGATGTGCTGAAGGGATGTCCAAATGTAAGGCCTATTGATACGATTCAAGTCGTCATTTTTTCCACCATTTCCTCGCGCTTCTTTCAGCCTTTCTTTCATTCCGAATCAACTACAAATAAGGGTGTTTGTATAAGATAATGCAACATTCTTCCAGCGTCCAATGCCATGTCTTTATTCGCTCTCAGGAGAATGTTTGCAGATCTCCTACTGGATTAGGGACCAGGGAACAGGGCTGGTCCTGGGGGTCCGGAGGAGGTAAGGGAACAGGGCTGGTCCTGGGGGTCCGGAGGAGGGTAAGGGAACAGGGCTGGTCCTGGGGGTCCGGAGGGGGTAAGGGAACAGGGCTGGTCCTGGGGGTCCGGAGGGGGTAAGGGAACAGGGCTGGTCCTGGGGGTCCGGAGGGGGGTGTGATCAGCCCTGCATGGTCAGCGGGTCTCAGATTGCAGGGGTGGTCATGGAGGTGGTGCGCCTCTTTGATCTCCTGTGTCGGTGTGTCCCTCCTCACCTCTTTGAACTTCACTCTTTCGTTCCCCCAAGTTAGTTCCTCGGAGGCTCCGGGGTTGGATGTCAGAATGGGGGGGGGCGCGTACCCTCAGGCCTGGTGTGCTCGTGGGGGGGTGGGGTGAGGGGGGTGAACGGGAGGCCAGTGGTCAGGAGGACGGAGCATCCCCTGCGGGGCCCAGCCGGGACAGGATGTCCTCAGGGACCAGGGTGAGGAGTGACGAGGCCGGCCGGCCCTCAGATCCGGTTGCGGGGGCGGTGTGTGGGTGTGTGGGTGTGTGGGTGTGTGTGTGTGTGGCGTCTCTCCCAGACCAAACACAAACACTGTCGGCCTGGGGAGGGGCTGTCTGAACACGCCTGCCCCATCTGAGGGGGGGGTGAGGCCTCGGGCCTCTGGCAAGGTGACGACCCCCCCTGTGCCTTCCCCTCCGGCTCACATCACTTCCTGCTCAGCCCTCCAAACACCCAGATGGTGAGCGCAATGACAGGGAAGAGAAACTGAACATGTGAGTGATCACTGAAGCACGTCGGTCGCCACTGGTTCTGTTGTGATGCTCGGTGGACGCCCTGATGCATGGAATAGTTCTTCAAAAGGCCCTTAGCCTCCAACTATGTGGATTCCAGTGTTTCAAGTTTGGTTGAGAGGGCGCGTTTGGTAAAACGAGGTTCCTCTCTGACACTTGAATCGAGCGCTATGATGTGGTGGAGTTCAGAGGGCTTGCCCAGTGAGATGAAAATGACTTTTTGTTTTTCCTTCTGGCAGTAATGATCCTTTTGGCCACGACGTGCTGTGTTTGCAGTCTCTCTTTGCCATTGTACAGTACTCTGTCTGTGGTGGGTTACTGAAATCCTGCCCCCTGTGTTGCTTGTGAATTATTGAGCTGGTTTGGGAAAGCCAGCCTTCTGAACATGAGGGGGGTATTTTTAGTCCTCTAGTCACTAAGTGGGGGTCTAAGAAAAATCTCTTTGGGGGGGACACTCCCTTTTCTCACCACACCAACCCCTTTTTTTCCTTTCCTCAAGTCCCTCCCTGTCTCTCTCGAACCTTGTACTCCCCTGATCCTCTTGACGTTCTTACATATTCTTCCACTCTGAGTGCAGGAGCCTTTGTCTGCTCAGATGAGAGGAAGGGAGAGGTTATGGCACGAGGACCGTTTCTGAACCGGAGACGTTTATACCGAGCGTTGCGTGTCTAAAATCCTGGTGTCGTCATTTTCCTGAAATTGAACCTTTGGGAATTTCACATGGAAAGGCTGCCGGTACCGGACTAGGAGCTACTGGCTAGCAATGCTAACGATCCCAAAGGGGTCTTCATGTTCATGTTAATGAATCGATGCTGTGATAAATGGAAAAAGATGTGGTAACTTGGGTTTAATTTATACGTGGCAGATCTCTCGTGTCCCGACTCGCTCTACTTCCGTCATCATCCCCCCCATCCTCCCCCCTCATCCTCCCCCCTCATCCTCCTCTCGTCTGGGTGAACAGGGCCATTTATAATTCACGCGCTTCCATAATTCATCCATTCCACTCAATACTTCCTCCGTCCCCTTATTCCCTCCTCCGTCCCCCCACCCCCCCCCCATCTTGTGCAGATTAGCATAAAATCAGTGTCTGTCACTGAGGGGAGAGAGCTGAACAAACCCAACTAGCAGGAAGTGACACGGGCAGAGAGAGACCGAGGGCCCCGGTCCGGCGGAGACGAGGCTCCCGTGCTCATCTCCATAGTCCTCTGCGGCTGATCTGATGCCTTGTGACACATTGAGTCTAATTCGTAGCCTACAGAGCCGAACAGCTGTGGCCTAGTTTGTTTTTTCGCTGCGTTGCGGTGATGTCACTGTTTGTGCCCGGGCCGCCTCGCTCGGTGGTCAGCGCGGGGCTGTCAGTAGTGCTTCTCTTGACTGCTGACGGTGGTGGTGGCGGGGGAGGGGGGAGGGGGGGGGGTGGAGGTGGTGGTGGGGAGGGAGGGAGGGGGGGGTGTGTGGGGGCGGGGGGGCCTTTAGATGGCGCTAATGATTTACGTGGTCAAGCGGAATTCATAAGCCAGGTCACTGCGACTCCAAATTATTTATACGTGCGCACACTCGCCCTTTCTACCCCTGATTATCGTCCATTTATTTCAGACTTGATTATTGTAGACACGGGTTGGTTTTGACCTTGTTTATTGTTTTTCCATAAACAGGGTACACGCGTTTAATACCCCTGTGTTCTTCAGCTCTAAGACATGACACGATCGGGATAAATCATATTATTTGTGTAGGATGATACAACGGGTGTAAATATACCTTTGTAAAAGATTTGCTCTGCAGTACTAGTGGCTGTACAGTATTAGGACGTGGAGCAGGCCTGTGTGTTCTGGCCTGTGTGTTCTGAGTGCATGTCTGGGCTCCGAGGCCAAACACGCCCCAGCACGTCTGACCAAGTGGTTGGCGCGGCAACGACGACCGGTGAACTCGGGATGGAAAGGCCCTTTCGACGCCTCGCTAAATGAACGCGAGGAACAAAGTCGCGAATTTGTGCCGTCGAACGCGTCTGGAATGTTATTGCAAAAGTATCGTTTCTTCTTCTTGTTTTTCCAGATGGATACAATGAGAGTCATCTGGGTGACGAACGTGAACATGTGTCTCTTGTTTACTGCTCACGTGGTGTTTGTCTGTCAACATGATCCTGCAGACCTTTTCCTGTTCAACCACTACCTCAGTGTGGACACGGCAGGGTTAGGCCAGGCCAGGTGTCTGTCCCAGGTCTGTGCACCTCCCCCCCTCCCCACCTCCCCCCTCCCCCCCTCCCCCCTCCCCTCAGACGGCTCGGTATGCGTCCTGTGAAGATGGTGGCGTGTGATTACCACGGTGATCCGGGACCTGGCTGGGTGATGGCGAGCGTGGCGGCCGCTCGCATTCCTGGCTCGCGCGCGCCGAGGAATGTGCCTGGGATGCCTGCGTCGACCTGCTCTCTCAGGGAACGGGGCGAGGAGGGGTGTGCCTGCCTCACTGCTTCCTGCCCAACACGCTGTGGAGGCGAGGGGGGGTGGGGGGGGGTGCTCAAACCAGTCAGACCAGCCAATCCTCAAACCCCCCCCCTCCCTCCCACCCCCCCCTCCCGCCCACCCCCTTTGATTAGAGGTCTCCATAGGGTGTAATGACAGAATTGTGTTTCTGTCAGTTCCTGCTGCCTGGAGTGGGCTAATAGTCACGTTAGCCTGCGCAGCATGTCATTAGCTCTCCACCCGTAGCCCAATGAGAGGCAGGTCTGTCATTTCAAAGCTAAATCACAGGGCTCGGCGGGGCTCACAGTCACACCGGAGCTCGCCCGCCCGCCCCCCTCTCACTTAATATGCGCGAGGCTTATACACACTGCGCTAACGCGGCGGAATTACCGTGACACTCGCTTAAGGAAAGGCCAACTGGGAGGCAGGCGGCGATGGCGTCGGCGATAGCGAAGCCCGCGCGCGGCCCCTCCGCTCCATCACTCCATCTCTCCCCGTCGCATATGAAACACATTGCTCATCTCTGACCGTGATTGGATGATGCATGGTTATCACTCCCGTGATTAGCGGGCCGGCGCGGCTTCCATCCTAGGCGGGATTAGCGCGCCGTGATTATTAGCCTAAGCCTTCCCACTGCAAGGCTTGAGAACCAGTGACTGATGAGAAATTATACCAGACTCATATTTATGATTATATACTTGTGTATCTGGAATTGGTTGTCAAACTGGTAATTACGCCGAGCATCGTTTGGATCCTCCCTATGGTGTGTAATTAGGACTCTGCTTCAGCTGCGACCCCGTGGAAGTGTTAGAGAGTTCTGGAAGAACTCTTCGGCGTCTTCGCTCTCGCCCCTCGCGTTCCTCGGACCGCGGGAGACGACGTCGTGGCGTACGCACCGCGCCCCTCCGCCGGTCACGGCCAGCTTCTCAAATCGCACCTCCGTTTCGGGGCGGGAATGTTCACGGTGATAAGAAGTGCTACGCCGAACATGGCGGATTAGCTCGTCCCCGAAGCTATTGTTAGCTTCGTAAATGAGAACCCCTCCATTCAAATCGGAGCTCGGCGCTACGGCTAGGACCCCGATCGTAGAGATACGAGAGCTGATTACACAACCGATAGCGTCTTCGAAAACCACCACGCTGACCTTCTCCTCTTCCCGATTTGTGTGTCTTCTTCACTTTGCCCTTTACCGGGGGCCGTGTTGTGTAAGTAACGGCCACGACATGAATAATGTGGGTATTTTGCACGACAGCCCGGGCCGAGCGGGAGAGAGCTAACTGGAGCAGGAGAACGGGCGCTGTTCGGCAAGGTTCACGGCTGTTATTCCTACAGGCGATGAGCGTGAAGGGAACTAATGCCATCTGACAGTTCTGGAGCAGGAAGAGGAGGGCTGGACGAGGAGAGGAGGAGAGGAGAGAGGATGAGAGGGGAGGGGAGGAGGAGGGGGGGGGTGAGAAGAGATAGAGGGGGTTGGCGAGGGCTGGCGAGGGGGTAGGGAAAGGGGAGAGCGCGAGATGTTGGGCAAGGGAGACAGGGAGACAGGGGATGAGCTCGATATGGACAAAGCAGGGATGAGTAAGATATGGAAGGCGGGGATGAGCTGTGTGGGGGAAGGAAGAAGATATGTAGGGATCTCAGCCGTTTCTCTCCTCTATACGGGGTATTATGTATATTGTGTAGGTGCTATTAAGACGACACCCAAGTCGGGAACTCGCCCTGGTTGGACTGAAATGAAGGATTAAAAGAGGTATATGGCCTTTGGTTCTCTTGAGGCAATCTGTCTTGCCTTTTTCATCACAGCGTTATCACTGGGATCCAGAGTCGCTGTGCGTGCGGTGTGTGATGTGACAGGGAGAGAGAGAGAGAGAGAGACAGAGACAGAGAGAGACAGATAGAGAGAGAGAGAGAGAGAGAGATACAGAGAGTGAGAGAGAGAGAGTGATGTGACAGGGAACATGGAGCCTCGGAGGGGATTCCTCTGCTCTGTTCCTCGGGCAGGGTTCAGTCGGAGCATTCTGGGAAGGGGTGAACAGGGTCATCCCGTGGCCAACCTGGGGCAATGTTAGGGCCCGAAATGGAACACGGCGCAGGGCAGAAAGAGGGACATTTAACGGACGGATGGCCTAACGAGAGGAGAGGACAGGGGGGAAGGAGAGAGAACAAGGCCGTGGAAGCCAGGGAGGATCCCACTGTCATTTGTCCGGGTCCGACCCCGTTCAGCCTGCTGCAGCTCTGAGGGAGGAGGAGGAGACATAGTGCTGCAGCTCTGAGGGAGGAGTAGGAGACATAGTGCTGCAGCTCTGAGGGAGTAGGAGACATAGTGATGCAGCTCTGAGGGAGTAGGAGACATAGTGCTGCAGCTCTGAGGGAGTAGGAGACATAGTGATGCAGCTCTGAGGGAGTAGGAGACATAGTGCTGCAGCTCTGAGGGAGGAGTAGGAGACATAGTGCTGCAGCTCTGAGGGAGGAGGAGGAGACATAGTGCTGCAGCTCTGAGGGAGTAGGAGACATAGTGCTGCAGCTCTGAGGGAGTAGGAGACACAGTGATGCAGCTCTGAGGGAGGAGGAGACGGAGTGCTGCAGCTCTGAGGGAGTAGGAGACATAGTGCTGCAGCTCTGAGGGAGGAGTAGGAGACATAGTGCTGCAGCTCTGAGGGAGGAGGAGGAGACATAGTGCTGCAGCTCTGAGGGAGTAGGAGACATAGTGCTGCAGCTCTGAGGGAGTAGGAGACATAGTGCTGCAGCTCTGAGGGAGGAGTAGGAGACATAGTGCTGCAGCTCTGAGGGAGGAGGAGGAGACATAGTGCTGCAGCTCTGAGGGAGTAGGAGACATAGTGCTGCAGCTCTGAGGGAGTAGGAGACAGAGTTCTGCAGCTCTGAGGGAGTAGGAGACATAGTGCTGCAGCTCTGAGGGAGTAGGAGACAGAGTTCTGCAGCTCTGAGGGAGTAGGAGACATAGTGCTGCAGCTCTGAGGGAGTAGGAGACATAGTGCTGCAGCTCTGAGGGAGTAGTAGGAGACATAGTGCTGCAGCTCTGAGGGAGTAGGAGACATAGTGCTGCAGCTCTGAGGGAGTAGGAGACATAGTGCTGCAGCTCTGAGGGAGTAGGAGACAGAGTGCTGCAGCTCTGAGGGAGTAGGAGACGGAGTGCTGCAGCTCTGAGGGAGTAGGAGACACAGTGATGCAGCTCTGAGGGAGGAGTAGGAGACATAGTGCTGCAGCTCTGAGGGAGGAGTAGGAGACATAGTGCTGCAGCTCTGAGGGAGGAGGGAGGAGACATAGTGCTGCAGCTCTGAGGGAGTAGGAGACATAGTGCTGCAGCTCTGAGGGAGTAGGAGACACAGTGATGCAGCTCTGAGGGAGGAGTAGGAGACGGAGTGCTGCAGCTCTGAGGGAGGAGTAGGAGACATAGTGCTGCAGCTCTGAGGGAGGAGTAGGAGACGGAGTGCTGCAGCTCTGAGGGAGGAGTAGGAGACATAGTGCTGCAGCTCTAAGGGAGGAGTAGGAGACATAGTGCTGCAGCTCTAAGGGAGGAGTAGGAGACATAGTGCTGCACCCTGCTGTCGCACAAACCTGTCATTAGGACTCGGTCTCGGAGAGGAAAACAGTCTCAGTGGCTCATCTTCTAACACATACACACACATACACACACAAGAGCGCAACCGCACAGACACAAACACACACACACACTCTCAACCCTAAAAACCAAACGGGCCAGATGCTCGCTTAGAGTTCAGGCGCAACCCATTTTTACACCGTATAGATCCTGATGAAGTCTTGTAGAAATGCTAATGAACTCATCCTCAAAAGGACAGATAGTAGCGCTTCTTTTAGTTGATAAAACATGGCTTTGTTAACATACGGCTTATCTAAGAGTGAGGTGGATATAAATCCATATTTCCACATGAAGACAACGACGGTCCCCTGTGAAACACGCTGCCGGTGTGTATCGTTTGATCCCAGGTTTTGGCAGTAAATCCCGGATTAACACCTTAAACATTGTTTCTTTGGAGTTGGTTTTAATACCCCATCATCAAATCTCTCTCTTCTCGGCTGGGCTGTTTCTTAGGAGACCTATGTGCTTCAGTGCTGTCTGGGTTTGGGAAAGAGCAAGTCGGTTCATGTCGGAGTTATCTGCCTTTCAGTCCCCATGGAAAAAGCGTGGCGAGCCTCAGATGTTTGGATGAGGTCTCCCTCTGGTGGCAAACTCTCATAACCTCAACTGCCACACTGATGACTTGGCGCCCCCTGTGTTGAATTTCGGTACCTGCAATTCAAAAGATCACACCATAGACATGGCAACTAAACCAGTATACATGTATAACATGATTAAATCACTACGGGTGAGGCCTTGTCACTGACACCTATTAATCATATTTTCCAGTATTTGAAATGAACACCTATAATAATATCAATTGACTAAATGTATATATTTACAGTGGGTGCAGCAACGTACATGAAAATAATTGCTTAAATGAATGGATGTGATCCATCACTTAACCTAAAGCCCCTTTGGCGTTACCTGCGTCGGGTAGAATTACAGTGATGAATATTTCGTGAGTTTCGCCCACCTAAACTTAAACCATCTCTGACTAACGACCAGATGGACCCTGCAGGATGTGTGTGGAGCTCGCCACACGACAGCAGTTCAAATGAGATAGAACTCGACACATAAACGCACACGCACACAAACACAGAACCCCACACACGCACACAAACACAGAAAAGCCATCAGGTTGTGATTAGTGTGTCGGCTCAGCGGATGATGAAGGAACAGTGAAGATGCTCCGAGTGAGCGGAGGGGACAGTGCTCATTAACAGGACACTGGGCAGGACACACTGGGCAGGACACACTGGGCAGGACACACTGGGAAGGACACACTGGGCAGGACACACTGGGCAGGACACACTGGGCAGGACACACTGGGCAGGACACTGGACACTGGGCAGGACACACTGGGAAGGACACACTGGGCAGGACACACTGGGCAGGACACACTGGGCAGGACACACTGGGCAGGACACACTGGGCAGGACACACTGGGCAGGACACACTGGGCAGGACACACTGGGAAGCTCACTGGAGTTTTATTTGCCCTCTGAGGTAAAAAGGACGTGAAAGGGGGGAGCTTGACCTGATTGATCAATTGGCGGCCAAAAACAAAATGCATCTTGGGAATGTAATCTGGTTTGTTGTAAATCTAATCTTTATGGGTGGACGTGAGTCCTCCAGGCTCAGACTGGGTTTCACACCCATTATCTGTCTCTGGGGCTGTCATTGGCTCAGACTTCACACCCATTATCTGTCTCTGGGGCCGTCATTGGCTCATTGTCATCGTTCTGTTGGAAGACACTGCTTTGATATGCTTCAGGTTTTTTTTAATCTATTTGTGGAAGTGGATCCGTTGTTTTGTCTTTAGTGATGGGAGTTGTCTTGAGGGCCTTTTGTTTGAACTAAAAGATGTTTTTGCTGAGGGTTTAATATGTGTACTTTGGTATGTGTCGGGTGTGCGTGTGTGTGTGTGTGAGGGAGGGAGTGAGAGATACACAGAGAGATACAAGAGATTAAGTAAAACAAGTGTGGTTGACTGTTCCGGTCATACAGGCTTTTCATTGCCTCAGAGGCATCCTGCACTGGAAGGGTGTGTGTGTTGGGTGTGTGTGTGTGTGTGTTGGGTGGGGGTGGGTGGGTATGTGTGTGTGTGTGTGGAGGAAGGGGGGGGGGTGAACAAAAGACTCCCCTTTGTAATGTTTAGGGAAATGCAAAAACAACACACAAAAAGCTCTCTCAAATTGACAATAGATCAAATTTGCATTACAGCCAACAACTTTAACATGATGGCCATTGTCTTCCCAGGCTTTGTGTACTAGGTTGTCTTGGGGTCAGTGTTGGAGTACGGTCACAACATGGTGTCGGTGACAAGAACACATTTTTGAGATACATTTTTCCTGACAGTGTTGGAAAATTCAAGAGTGTTGAGAAAAGAAGGTGAAACGCTTCCCATGGATTTCAAGAGGCATCTCAGTCCCTCCTGTGTCCTTTGGGGGCGTTGAGCCTGGGTCGTATAACTCCACTATCACCACACACTGGAACTGCTCAAACCAGAGGCAGTTTAGATCGAGAGGACCAGTACGCGTTCCAGACGAGCCCGGAGCCCTCCAGGAGACGTGGGAGAGATAGCCTCTACCTGACCTCTGCCTGGAGGGAGAGCCGTCCACCGCACCCGGAACGACGGCCCTCGTCATGCGGCACCGGCGACCAATCAGCTCTCGCCTTCGTCCCGCTTGCCGCCGGCTTCAAGGTTAAAGGCAACATGGCTGATTATGCTTTTGTTTTTCCGCGGCGTGTGCATAGGGGGGGAAAGGTGCCTAAGGTCAAGGGTGACTCATGGTCGGTTCCCATGCCCCCCCCCCACCCCCCCCCCTTCCTATTAGATTTCCTATTAGCATTGACGACATAAGGTTATGCCTTTTAGACACAAAGCGCCGACACAGGGAAAATCTGATGAAGATGGAATGAAATGGGCTTTTCTGTATTACACCAGTCAGATCATTTCTCAGGCGGACTGGAGGAACCTCAGAGAGGGTAACCGTCTGCAGGATTAGCTAAGTGGGAAATAATGTCATTTTTCGTCCAGGCAAGCCTTGCTGTTTGTACGGAGCGCTGCGCACAGACCGGAGATTAGAAGCCCGAGCACGACGGCCTATCCTAGACCTTGCCTTTGACACCGCGGCATATGGTGGGAGACTCTTAAGACGAGGGTTTTAGCGTCCGGTAATCTAGGAAAGCACGAGACTCGTGGACGTCCGCGGCGCGGTTTGATCAGGAGCAGGGATTCACGCGAGCGCGTTCGCTGGCACCCCCCCCCCGACCCCCTTCTGATGGCGCTCATCGGGAACACCCCACTCGCACTCGCACCAAACCTGGATTCCTCCCGTCTCGGTTTATTCCACCTGTACCTCTCTATCTCGCCGGTGGCATTTGAATGTGAAAAGCCTCTTATGTGTGACTTACCAGGGTGTGTCATTAGCATTCAAATCGGGGAGGGGGAGGGAGGGAGGGGGGGGGGTTGGAGGTGAATCGGGGGCTGGGGGCGGTGAGAGAGTGAACAAGTGGTGTGAGTAGGGTGGAGCCCTGGAGGGCGGGCTGGGAGGGACCTGACTGGACAGGACAAGTGAGTCTAGTAGTGGTGTGGTCCCTAGGGGAAGAGGGTCGACTGTGTTAGGAGAGTGTAGTGTGAGTGTAGTGTTACTGGAGCTCCAGTACAGCAGACAATGTAAAGTC
The DNA here is from genome assembly GCA_903064625.1 of Mallotus villosus. Lineage (NCBI taxonomy): Eukaryota > Metazoa > Chordata > Actinopteri > Osmeriformes > Salangidae > Mallotus > Mallotus villosus. The sequence continues at coordinate 396,152 of CAEFZP010005648.1, read as the reverse complement.
CACTAAGGCAACACTGGACTTTCAACATGGCTACCTAGAGAACCCTCTGGAAGGAATGAAGGAAGAAACTCCACTGGATGGTAAGACAAGATTGCATTTTGTCTGAGAATGACCGGGGTGTTTCCCTAAAGTCTCTAAATGGCTGATTTGGTTTTACTGATTATATTTTTTTTTCTTCGAAAAAGACTCATACATTCCTTAGATTCCTGCCTTGGGTTGGTTAATTCTTGATGTGTCCACTGACTGAGTCACTCAATTAGTTAATGTCAGTGTGTTTTGTCAGTCTAAACCTCTGTTTATGTTTGGACATGCACTTTGGTCCTCTTCCAGAAAGTGCCAGGGGCAGGGAGAAGGAGGGGAGGCCAATTTGGGTCCAGGGAGCATTGTTCCAATACAGAGAAAATAGGGCTATCAGTTCCACCCAAATAACCCCTTGCCGTCATTGGACCTTAAGCCAAGCAGTGACCCTAGGGCATGAACTCTCTGGTCATGTGACCGTGCTGTGAAGTGACCAGTAGTGCTAGCCGAGCCTACGTGCAGAGAGACACAGGCTGTCAAGGGAGGAGGTCGTATCAGGAGAGAGAGAGAGAGACAGAGAGATCATGAGACTGTGGCTGCCTCGTCCTATGGGGTTTTCTTTAACGGTGTCCATTGCTTGAATGGAGAGCAGGCAAAGTGGAAGAAGCATGAAATGGATCCATGGGAAGGTAAGGGAGGATGGGAGAGGGGAAAGGGGGCTGGGTCTGTTGGCTTAATGGCCCCCATACTTTAACTAAGCCTAATTATGTGTAAATGAGAGAGCTCTGTTGTGTTCTCTGAGGAAGGGAATATACATTCCCCATTTACATTTTCACCGTTCTACATTTTGATTGTTGGATATTTACTCGGATTAAGATTCAATTCAATTCAAGATCATTGTGATCATACAATTTCATTTTCTGTTATAATGCTTCAACCTCTTTATTTCACTGCTTGTGAAATATTTCCTCCCTTGAAGTTGATTCTGCAACGGGAATTAATGTAATTATCGGCATGTTTTCGAGGATTCTATAGCTCACGTTTTACACCAGTATCTCCTATCCAGCTACAGCACCCCCCAAATTAAACACACCCAATCGCAGACTCAGTATTATCCTCGAATGTATATTGTGTGTGTTTGCTGGTGACTGTTTGTGTGAACGTGCAGTGTTGTGGTGTCGATGGCTCTGTAGATATCGGTCTAGATGTCTCAGTGTTGCCCTACATCTCCGAGTGTTGTCCCATACGTATTGATCCCTGGTATGTGCTCACAGGGGCCATCTGGAAAAAGGCTTTGTACACCGTCAGCAATGTTTATATGATGTTAGGATTAGTCCACTGGGCAGTGTTAACTCTACTAGGCCGAGCGAGGAGCAACACTATCTCTCCACACCCAGAGGTTAGAGCTGAAACAGAAGAGCACCAGGGTCTAACAGAAAGGGTCTCCACGGCTACTGCCGCTTGTCATGAATGTGGACGTGCCGCCCCGGGGTTCGTACAGTGACCAATCATTTAGCGGGCTTAAATAATTCAATCGTTTGTGGCGATCGAAGGAACGAACGAGTCTTTGCGTTCGAGTTGTGTGTTCCTTCCTTCGGAGGATTTGGGTGAGCTTTTGTGTGCTCGGAATCAGTTTAGTTCCGCATGTCACGGCATGGAGCGGTCGGGTTTTTACATCTATTTTGGATCTTGGGGAGGATTTGGGCCTGTGATGTTTTCATCATTCAGGAGCAAGGTTTTTTTTCTTTTTCATTCTTTGTGCAAAACCCCAAATGGTTTGAGTCACATACATTATTCCAACCTGTCTTTCTACCCCTCGCAACGCCGAGCCCATCTTCAAGGGCCGAGACGATAATTAGTTTTCACCTTAAAATATGCGAAGGGGGCGAAGCCAGCGACAGTGAAAATAGAAAATGTCTCTCTGGCAACGGTTAAGAGGTGGTTAGTGTACATGGAGGAAGCAGGCTGCACTGGGAGCGCCCCTCGCTCTAAGCCCCGGTAAACAACCGGAGTATTCCAGGGTGTTCCTGCTCGAGCCGAGAAAGGGTTAATTCAACTCTGTCTTTCATCATGTAAGGGCGACCAGGGCTGCCTCTCTCTCTCCCTCTGCTCGTCGCTCTGCACTCCACGTCACTTATTACAAGGTCTTCTTTGAACTGAAATTCCTCTCTCTTCTCCCCTGTGTGTGTGTGTGTGTGTGTGTGTGTGTGGCTGTGTGATGCGGGGGTAGGGGGATAGAAGCTATGTGGAGATCAATAACGGGGGAGGTCAGGGACCAGGGCACTCTGAAATGCAAGCTATAAATAGCCGACGCCAAAGCCCTCCTTACTATCACTGATTTTGCAGAAACGCTGAAGACCCGCTTGTTGTCCTTCACAGACCAAACCACGGAGCCTGTGACGTTTCCCAACCTTTGTTTTCGAGGGAAGTGTTGTTTCAACTGCCTACACCACCCATCCCCCAGCAAACAGACTCAACACTTTGAATCTAACACACACAAACACCATCTGATACCCCTTATGAACAAAGGCTGATGCAATCAGCTCCCGGGTTTGGACGGGGTCGCAGGGCTCCTGGCGGTCGTCCCGAGTCACCGTTCGACCGGGACGCATAGAGGAGACGCCGGTGACGTTCGCGCGTCATTATCGAACACGTCTTTATCCCCAAAACGCGAGGAGCATTCGTCACATCGTTCAACGGGCGAGAATCTCACGCCATCCTCCCCAAACGTTCTCTCCGAAAACTCGGGGTCGAATAGAACGCGGAGGGGCTCGCTTCTGTCTTTTACAGCGTTGCAGGAAGAGCGAGGCCCTAAGGAACAGTTGGAGTCTGTGAGAGAGAGAGAGAGCACAGTTCTGGGAGAGCCCCCTCTAATTCAGAGGAAAACTCACATTCATTTAACAGGGCTTTTATACGGCCCAGTATTACAAGCGCCTGTGTTGTTAAAATCCACCATGTGGTTCATATCAGGTTGTGCTGACTGTTTAAGCTTGACATTAACTAGCCGAGTATCAAACTGCTTCGTTGGCATTTTGCCAGCGTGCTTATGTTTTAAAATATAGCTTCGGCGGATGAACGTTTGCGTTGGCTAAAGCTTTGACCTGGGATTTAATACCTTTTTTTTTACGCAAAAGCAAGAACACGGTCCCCTTAATACACCGTTTTGCTTTCGAATAATGATCGCTCAGAAGACTGGGGGTCGTCTTCTTCTCCAGATACTTGAATGAGTAATACTAATCTGCCTCCTCTCCAGCTGCAGGGAGGACAGCTGATTTACCTAGAGGCTTAACGGGGGAGAAACACCCGGAAATGTCAATAGAGATTGATGAAATTCCAATATCGAGATCAAAGACCTGTTCAAATGTAGCCCTAGATGTATACATCAGGAAAATCAATGGTATTCTCCGAAGAATTCACTGTTTTTAAAGTGACAGAGGAGAGGCAGTTGTACAACGCAATTAGTGAGTTTAGTCATTATGAACACAATACTGTAGCGGTGGATTACTTCTCTGGTAAAACATTTTTTTTTGACCAAATAGTTGTAGGTTTCTCAGTGTAACAACGTTAGATAGATGGTAAATTGCAAGATTGTCAAAGAAACAATTGAACTGATACGACAATATGATGATTCCCGTCAATCTCACACCGTCCCGCTTGATACAGTGTTAACAGAAGCAGAATCTCAACACTGCTATTGGCTCGTGTAATTACCCAATGCTAATGACACGCCCGTAATCCCTGTTCAGATCCCAGCACACAACCCAGAGACTGTGTTCTATCCAGTCAGCAGTGTCAACAGGCTACCATTGTGATGACTATGGAGGAAATCTACAACTTTATGGAGGTTAAAAGATTAACATAACCCCAGAGTAAGAAGGAGTCTAAACAGCATGGCGGCTGTGTGTGGGAGGAGAGGCCCTGCGGTGGACTTCACCATCCGTTAGCTTCTAACAGAGAGAGGCCGGGGCTGTTCTGGGAACATGCACACTGTGGAGAGAAAATGAAGGCTAGCCTCAGGTAGAGGCGCAAGGAAGACAGATAAAGAAATAGGGAGAGAGTGAGGGAAGGAGGGAGGGAGGGAGGGAGGGGTGTTTGCAACGGAAAAGTACAGCAGATTCATGCTACCCCCGCTCTCTCTCTCAGCTGGGCATAGCTGATTGTGATGGAAACACAAGACAAAACCTCCTTGAGTAAAATTCCCTTCAGTAGCCTTGTCCCTCTGTCACACCCTCAAAGGCTGCTTCAATCTATACGCCAACCTTTGTGTGACTGGGGATTTGGACAAAAGGAAGATTTTTGCATTATTCTCAGCTCTCAGGGACACGAAGAAGAAGAAACACTGTGTTTAAACAAAAGATAGAGGCTATTCACAAACAAATTGACAGAAGGAGCAACATTCTATTTTATTTGCGCCATCGTTTCCTTAATGTACTACTCTATACTACTGCACTAGTCTAAACTTAAAACAGTGGATTTGAAAGCTTAAAAAAAAAGTGTATCTTGCTCACATTGCTTGGGAAATTGCAAGAATGTTGCAACAGCCGTGTTTAGAATGACGTCAAAACAGGAGCGGTGACTGTTTGACAACTCCATTGACCCAGGTTGCAAAAAAATGCTTGAGTTGCATTTCCTGGTTGCGTTTCAAAGTTTGAAACGAAACCCAGTCTGACCCCTTTGAAACAATGCAAGCTTTAATGGGCCCCGGGGGGAGGGCCGGGTGAGGGTGCGGTGAGTGAGGGGTGAGGGAGGGGGTGAGGTCTCAAGACCCTGGCCGTAGAGAGGGGTGGAGTTCAAGATGAAGCAAAAGCCCGATTTTTTACAGCTCTCCCACATGTCCCGTCACTGGGATTTACCACCCCTGTCACATGATCCAGGAAGTGCTGGGGGAGGGGAAGGGAGTGGAGGAGGAGGAGGGGGGGGGGTGTTTTCCTTTTACCAGAACCGGAGACGGAACCAACCAGTTTCAGATACTGGACCGCCGTTGCCGCTGAGGGGGGGCGGGGGGTGGTGGTGGTGGAGAGGAGGGGGGCCGAGTATGACGTGAGACATTGAGATCAAGTGTGTAAAGGTGTGAAGCGGGCGGTTTATATGGTGGCCATGCACTTGAAAGAGAGGGTGATAAATTTAACAAATAAGCCTCTGCCGGGGTGTGAATTAAGGAAACTGACAGCCATTGTGTTTATCCTCATTGAAGGAAGTCGGCCATTTCACATGGGACGGTCAATGAAATATATGGTTTTAATGCATTCTTTAAATCACCACATGTGCTCAGGAAGATAGACAAATGGCCCTTTTGTGGGAGACAGGATCCATAGTTTAACTGATGTGATCTCGTGCATTCTTTGTGGCAAGCCCACCCCCACCCCCCCCCCACCTCGCAGCTATCTGGGCTCAGAGGAAGATAGCAGTTTAAGATGGATCCATAGGTAGTCGTGTCCTCCTCCCTTCTTGCAGACTTAGCGTCTCTCTTCCACGCCGGTGGCTTATCTCCTGGTTTTGACCTGGAGCTGATTCTGTCCTGATCCTGTGGTCCGCTCAGTCATGCTCAGCCTTCTCTCCCTCTCAGCCCTCTCAGCTTGGCTCTAATCAGCCCGGCTCCACTCACTTCCCACCGACTCATTAGATCCGGAACATTCACCCGTTGTTGTCATTTCCATACGACACTCGACAGGATTTCACCCGACGGCGTAACGCGTCTCAATCTCAACCCACAACCCCCCCCTTGTCTTCTGACTGTTACCTCTGATAAGTAACCCCGGGAACCTTTTTGCCCGATCGCTTTTTATCGTCGATAAGTGCCGCCACCGGGCGTGTGGAGGACGTCCAAATGTGAATCGCGAGAGAAATAGTTTGAGTTGAATCCGGAAGCGGGAGCCTTGCGACCCCCATTGTCTCTGTACAGTGTGGCTCCCCCTCCGCTCCGGAGACCATTTAAATGGTAATCTCAGCGGGCTTTAGAAGTCTCCTATTCACCCTGCCTTATATCCAGTAGAGGCTTTATCCTATGCATTCCTCCCCCACTAATTAGCTTTGGTAAATGAAGCCCGGGCTGGCTCTCGCTCTCTCTCTCTCTCTCTGTATCTCTGGCTCTCTCTCTCTCTCTGTATCTCTGGCTCTCTCTCTCTCGCTCTGGCTCTCTCTCTCTCTCTCTCTCTCTCGCTCTCTCTCTCTCTCTCTCTCTCTCTCTCTCTCTCTCTCTCTCTCTCTCTCTCTCTCTCTCTCTGTATCTCTGGCTCTCTCTCTGTATCTCTGGCTCTCTCTCTGTATCTCTGGCTCTCTCTCTCTCTCTCTCTCTCTGTATCTCTGGCTCTCTCTCTGTATCTCTCTCTCTCTCTCTCTCTGTCTCTCTCTCTCTGTCTCTGGCTCTCTCTATGGCTCTCTCTCACCCTCTCTCTCTCTCTCTCTCTCTCTCTCTCTCTCTCTCTCAGACAGGCTTAGGGCACAGCTGAGGAGATAGGGGCCTCTCCTCTCACCAGCTGCCTGTCACGGCGACGCACCTCTTTTGGTTCACCTTCTGCTTTATAAATACATTATGTTTATTTATTTTTATAAAAGAAGGCGAAAGCATGGCCGGGTCTGTACCCAGGCGTCCGTCAATTAGCAACACGATCGATAAAGAGATAAAGCGATTAATAGATGGTATGGTTGAGTCCTTTCTGGGGTTGTTTCCTTTTCAGCATCACTTCTTGTCGCTCCGGAGAATTGTTTTCCCCCCGTTATCCTCTCTGCGCGGACACTTCCTCTGCAGGCAGGAAACTGCGACAGCCCCCGCAGTCGGGGCTTCGCCGGGCCATCTCCAAAGAGGTGAAAGGTCAGGACGGCGCGAGGTGTAGGTAGCGGGGGGGAGGCTCGTCGTATTGCGCAAGGCGCTTCTGATAATCAGATTATCAGGCTCGTCTGTTGACCTCCGCAGACAGGATCGAACCGGGCGTCCGGCTCCGTGCGTTGCGTTCGCTGCCGTGCGGACTCGGCTCGAGGCCAGACGAACGAGTACGGTGTGAGGGTCATCGTGAGGGTCATCGCGAGGAGAAAAATCCTCCTTTGTTGGTGAAAGACTCGAACACGGGAACACCAACATGGTGTTACTATCTCTTGTAATTGGGTTGGCTGGGCGACCTGGTTTACTGATATCATGATTAGAAAGCTGGGGTCCCACAAAGGTGTGTCTGTGTGTGTGTGTGTTATCTCTGCTCTGGATGTTGGAGCCGAGCGAGCAGCCCCGGCTGTATCCACATCAGGCCACGGCCACATTCTATCTGGAGCCTGTTTTTTTTGCAGAGGCGGGCTATTCACTGTAACCATGGCGTCAACAACCCATCTGTTCCTCCTGCTTTTATGAGGGGAGTGGTGTGTAGTAGAGTTGATTGGTGTTTTTTGTGGTGTGTGTGTGTGTGAGTGTGTGTGCCTGCGTGTGTGTGTGTGTTGGTGAACGGGGGTTTGATAGCAGTAATGCTGTGCACAACATAGCAAAGAGTGGTGAGTTTATGTGCTCAGTAATACTCTGCCTACACAGTGATTTTTATTACAGCCTAGAGGTAGGTGGGGATTAAGATTTGAAACAGCCTTTTGAGTTTGGCATGCTTAAAAGTGTACCGGTCTGCAGATTGTGGGGTTACTGCGAAGATTAGCAAAGTTACTTAGAACAAACGTCAGGAGTTCATATAAATTAAAGCATAATATTCTTAGATCCCCCCCTTTCTCTCTCTCTCTCTCTCTCTCTCTCTCTCTCTCTCTCTCTCTCTCTCTCTTTCTCTCTCAAAACACACACACACACACACAGAGAGTGCTCTGCATCACTCCCAGAGACATGTGCAGCTTAAGGCCTACAGCGAGGGTTCTTCTGCTCCGACTTTCTCCCCGTTCCCCGCGTCCTGCCCCGTCTCTCATGGCCACCACATGTTGTAAAGCTGCCGGGTTAACCTTAAACTCCGAGCACTGTGTAATTTAAACGACTATTTTTGCCCCGTCCGTCATTTAGGACATCCTGTTCCACGACTTCCTCGCCCGAGAGCCCCTCCCTCTGCCCCAAAAGCCCCCGAATATCCCCCCCACATGTGGTCCAAATTACTGCCCTTACCTAGCCCCGTCTTTTTACAACTTCACATTGTGAATCGCTCAGCAGAAACGCAGCCTCCGAGGCCTTTGAGGAGAGCAGGTACAGACTACAGCTGAGGGACACAACACAGACACATGGTCAGGGGCTCCTTGTAGACCGGCGACGTGGCTGGAGTGTCGTCTGCCCAGACGCTCACCGGAGCTAATGTCATCCCCGTGCGTCATCCCGTGCTTCCGGGTGAGCGAATCAACTGGAAAGGCCCTTTGGCATTGTCGACCGTCCTTTCTCTCTCCCCCGCAAAAGTCGCTGAATAATACATTGGAAGGCGTCTTCATTGTTGCCGTTGGGGTTATTCTCGGCCCCGCCCCAACCCCCCCGCGCTCACACCGCAGCAGTTCGAAGTCAGGAGTCCTCTCGAATAGTTTGGGGTTTTATTCCCGTTTTGATAAAACAGCCTTCAAAATGGCCGCCGTCACCCCCACACGTTTGTCGTCGGATCCACTTCCTGGGACGAGGCTGACGTGAAAGGGGAAACCACCGACGCGACTCAAGTTACAATTCTGCCCCCATGTCCTCCTGACTCCGCCCCCCCCTTCTTCTCTGTCCCCAGATGATCCAGCTGACCAGCGCACCTGCCTCATCTGCGGTGACCGCGCCACGGGCCTGCACTACGGCATCATCTCCTGCGAGGGCTGCAAGGGCTTCTTCAAGCGCAGCATCTGCAACAAGCGCGTCTACCGCTGCAGCCGCGACAAGAACTGCGAGATGTCGCGCAAGCAGCGCAACCGCTGCCAGTACTGCCGCCTGCTCAAGTGTCTGCAGATGGGCATGAACCGCAAAGGTGAGGAGGCACACACACACACACACACACTCACCAGACACACACACACACACACACACTCACCAGACACACACACGGGCATGAACCGCAAAGGCGAGGAGGCAGACGCACACACACACACGTCCCCCAAAACAGTTTCGAAACATTGTCGGACCGACATTGTCAGTTCCATACTCGGTGGACCTCAGTGGTGTGGATCTCTGGCGCCCCCTTGTGAGGGTTTACGTGTGTGTGTTTATGAGTTCCTGTAAGTAGCAGCTGGAGGTACTGAACTTACATTTCAAAATGAGCTAGTGTTTCACACACACACCCCTCTGCTGCATGGTTATGTGGCGCCCTCCTCTGGAATGAGACGGTAAGCACAGTTCTGACGTTTGGCCTCGTCCGGGGCACGTCCGTTTGTAGCCAGGAGGGGGGGGTTCAAACACCAGGGTTGCCAGCTCGGGGACGTTGGCATCACCCATTTCTAAGCATTCTGCAAACGCTAACAGTTGTCACATTTGTCTTTCAGCAATCAGGGAAGATGGGATGCCAGGTGGAAGAAATAAAAGCATCGGGCCTGTGCAGGTAAATGGTGTTTTATTTTCCTCTTTGTCCTCTGAAGCTGGTGGTCGTCATAAATCCCATTAACCTACTGGTCAGCGGTTTATTCAGCACCTTTCCTTATGAGAGTTGGATAACCCCGGATTTGAAAACGACTTGGCCAAGGGTTAATTAGACTGGAGTCTATTCATGTGCCAGTATGATTGCCCCCCCCCCTCCCACCCCTCCTCAGTTTCGATTTCACTCCGTTGGAGATGTACCCATGTCCTTGTTTGTCTGTTCATCCAGCTATGCTAAGAAAACACATTTTCACCCCTGACGATCACACTAATTCAATTCATCGGATGAATGAAGTTATTGAAAGTTATCGTAGGAATGATTATGATTAGAGGCAGTGAGTCCTAATGCCTCTTTCTTTCTCTTTCTATCACTTTCTTTCTCCCCTCCGTCTCACGCAGATCACGGACGAGGAGATTGAGAGGATTATGTCGGGCCAGGAGTTCAAGGAGGACGCGGGTCTCCCGGAGCACACCTGGGGCAACAACGGCGACAGCGACCACAGCTCCCCTAGCAACGGTGCCTCGGAGGGGAACCAGCCGTCCCCGGCCTCCACTCTGTCGTCCAGGTGAGGTCATCGACCCCGTCTGACTCAGTCCCCATTGTCTGCTCCCCTCTGTCTGTGAGATAATGGGCCGTCCCTGACAGCGTCTCATTCCAATCTTTCTCCGTGTTGGTTCTGGTATTTGAAGCTAAAAGAAAAGAATGCTAAAATGCTAGCTATTCAGACTTGGTGGCTGTGATAACAGCAGATTGAAGCTCACCGATCTGCTGTTTTATGCTGAGACGAGCTCAAATCTGCCTTCGCCAAGGTTAGATGTCGTCTGTGTGGCGCGTTGGTACGTGCTTCAGAGGAAACATGCCATCTCAATCAACTCTTGTCCTTTTATCATGAAGGAAATGTAATCAAATTCGTTTTTTTTGGACCCGATCGAATGTCTACAATGTTGAACGCGACCGCAAAGTGCATCTGTGCTTTATCGTGGGCGTTTGTGTGGAATGGAAAGAGTGTTTCTGAGGGAGAAAACGTTGCATAGCTGTGTGTGTAGACTGGAACACTGTGATGGGGAATGCATCTGTGCGGGCCTTGTGTGCAGTCCAGAAGAAAGATGCTCCACGCAAATCCCAATAACTCCAAATGTGCCGTCATGGCGTGCTTCTTCAACACAGTGTGTGAGGTTCTTTCTGTTGGCCGCTGTACTTTACCACACGCGTAACCCGCCCGTCGCTGTCGCCCCCCCGTCTAGCCGCTCGGTGGAGATCAACGGGTACACGGCGGCCCTCAGGGACCAGTACATCAACACCTCCATGTCCACTCCCTACCAGCTGCTCCCGCACCTCTTCAGCTACGCCGCCCAGTCGGGCCTCCTGGCCCCGCAGGCCCGCAGCCTCTACCCCCAGTCCCACCCCCTGGTGCTGCAGCTGGTGGCGGCCGAGGACCTCGCCCCGCTGGCCACGCCCATGCTGATCGAGGACGGGTGAGTGTGACGCGCTCGCGCGTTTGTGGCGGAGGGTTCGCGAAACGTCTTTTGGACCCGTTCGGCGGATGTTGACCCCTCCCCGTCTCCCCGTCTGCTAGGTACAAAGTGACCCAGGTGGAGCTGTTTGCGCTGCTGTGTCGCCTGGCGGACGAGCTGCTCTTCCGCCAGATCTCCTGGATCAAGAAGCTGCCGTTCTTCTGCGAGCTGTCCATCGAGGACTACACCTGCCTGCTGAGCTCCACCTGGCAGGAGCTCATCCTGCTCTCCTGCCTCACCATCTACAGCGCGCAGATCTTCGGAGACCTGGCCGGCGTCACCGCCAAGTACACGCCCTCCGACGACGAGCTGCAGGGGTGAGTCCGCCGCGGAGGGAGGAGGAGGGGGGTGGGGTTGGGGGGGGGTGGGCATCGGGAGGCCCCTGAATTCCCGCTTTGGTTCGTTAGCCTAGAGTTAGCTCAAATTCAATCGTTTGTTGTAGACGAAATATCTGCGGTTTCTGAGTGACTCACATTCACTTCTTCGGGAGTGAATGTAAGTCCTGTAAGGTTTAAGGCAGGTGTTTCTCAACACGCGTGTGTCTGAGCAGGGAAACATCTAGAACTTGCAGGACAGTGAGGACCAGGATTGAGAAAGCACCCGCTCGGCGTATATATCTCTTTAGAAAGGAACCTGCCCTGCGCCGAGTTGTGTCTCCCTCCGCAGCAGAGCGTGTCCTTCCACTCGGTGGATGCCCTATCTCCGCAGGGTCTGACGGTGTTCCTACCACTACACTGGCTCTCATTGTCTTTGGCTGCGTGCCAGAGGGATGCGGTCTGTGAAAGGGAGGACTGACCAGGGCAGTGTCTAGCACTGTCTGGGCCATCATGAAATACACATCTGTCCCAGTCTGACTCAAATCGTGTATTAGGGGTTTAGTGTCTGCGTAAATCAGACTTAAATTATCTGACCCCCTTTCCCTCATTTTGGGGGAGATTTACCGCCGTATCTCGTTGCTTTGAACAATTTAGCTTCAGTTAACTCATGAAGGTGCTGGTGGGTGATTTATGGGGCTAGTGCTAAATAGTTGAGGCCTGGGCACTGGCTGCTGGAGAGATGTGAAGCGAGCAGAGCAGTGGAGGACAGATAATCCCCTGCTTCGGAGAAGGAGATAATCTCTAATCTCTCCTTCTCCATAAATTATGAACTACTTTTTTTCCTAAAACTTTTTTAACACAGGCATCATTGTATCACAGGTATCAAGTGTTATAAATTCTATTCGGTGCAGTGGCAGCGTCGAGGGCTCGCGAGGGAATTTGGGAGCTGACCTGGTTATTATGGGATGTGCTCGTTAGCTATCGATATGGGAGTAATGTACGAGTGCTTGTGTCCATCCCAGGTTTAGTGAAGATGGCATGGAGGTGATGGAGAGGTTGATATATCTGTTCCGCAAGTTCCACCAGCTGAAGGTCAGCAACGAGGAGTACGCCTGCATGAAAGCCATCAACTTCCTGAACCAAGGTAACCCAGCCCAGCCTGTTCCATCTCCACGTCACACGCGTCTCAACGGAGTCGCTCTCTCTCTCTCTCTCTCTCTCTCTCTCCCTCCCCCCGTTTTGAAACGGGACCGCATTTGAAACGCCCCGCCGTTTTCCGTTGCAGATATTCGAGGGCTGACCAACGTGGGCCAGCTGGAGCAGCTGAACAAGCGCTACTGGTACGTGTGCCAGGACTACACGGAGCACAAGTACCCCCACCAGCCCAAACGCTTCCCCGAGATCATGATGTGTCTGCCAGAGATCCGCTGCATCGCAGGTGAGTACAGACGCGTGCACGGGGGGGGGCACACCGCTAGGTTCGAGCCCCCCCTCCCCCCCACGCCCCCATCGTACGTCAGCACTGCGATGTTGTCGTGTCTCGGCGCTCACCATCCTGCGGGGTGTGTGTGTGTGTGTGTGTTTCTCAGGGAAGCTGGTGAACGTTCCTCTGGAGCAGCTCCCGCTCTTGTTCAAAGCAGTCCTGCACTCCTGCAAGTCCAGCCTCAGCAGCTACAGGTCAGGCTCCTCCCTCTGTCTGACCTCAGGTACCTCCCCCGCAAACTGAGCCCCGGAGACCCCGGACCCCCCCCCCGCCCCCCTCCCCGACCCACTCGACCCCCCCCACCCCCCCCTTCCCTTTGAGGTACCAAGGGGGGACCAAGGGACCGGTCTCCCTTCCTGTGAATGTGACAAGCAGCTTTTTTTTCTCTATATATTTATTACACGACAGAGCTGAATGTATGCTGATTTACACTGTGCACATGCTTCTGTACAAAAGGGAATGCACGAATGGTGCGTTGGTCTTTGAAGTTTACAAGTGTGTATCCGATCGCTCATCGTGTCGGTGTTGCCATGGTTAGAACTAGATTTTAAAGATTTATTTTGTTCGGATTGGGGACGGAGATTATTGAGTCGATAAGTGTTTCGAGACTACCTCAGGAAGATTATGATGCAATGTCAGGTACCTTTTCTGGCTGTTTGGAGTGACTTCCCCCAGTCTATACCTCCAAAACCCTACGGATACTTTCAACCTGTTAATCATATATTATATATTGTATCGTATAACATTTCAAGATTTACGGTGAGGTGAATTTTAGTTTTCGAGGTGGAGGTTTCGTGGGGCTTTTTCATTGAAATGTATCTTAAGGGTATTTTTCTACAATCATAGACTGGGGAAGCAGAGCGATGTAGTGAAGAGAGATTAGGATTGTTCTTAGCCTTAGTGTTTTGTTGTTCGACCAAAGTGTTATGCAAAAAAATCCCTCTCTCATGGGTTAGGGGGCTAGTTGATAGTTAAACCAAAGTTATTCGAATGGACCAGGATAAGAAATGAATCAATGGTGTCGGGAGAGGAGACCACCTGCTGGACAGTAGCTGGTTCTCATCCTGACCCTTTTTACTAAGACCCCTCCGTAAACCAGTGCCAGTCTCTGTAGCAGCCCCCCTCGTCTCCTGAACCGTCCCAGAGCTCTGCTCCCAGGTACCTCCACACCCAGAGCTCTGCTCCCTGGTACCTCCACACCCAGAGCTCTGCTCCCTGGTACCTCCACACCCAGAGCTCTGCTCCCTGGTACCTCCACACCCAGAGCTCTGCTCCCTGGTACCTCCACACCCAGAGCTCTGCTCCCTGGTACCTCCACACCCAGAGCTCTGCTCCCAGGTACCTCCACGCCCAGAGCTCTGCTCCCAGGTACCTCCACGCCCAGAGCTCTGCTCCCTGGCACCTCCACACCCAGAGCTCTGCTCCCTGGTACCTCCACACCCAGAGCTCTGCTCCCAGGTACCTCCACACCCAGAGCTCTGCTCCCAGGTACCTCCATGCCCAGAGCTCTGCTCCCAGGCACCTCCACACCCAGAGCTCTGCTCCCTGGCACCTCCACACCCAGAGCTCTGCTCCCTGGTACCTCCACACCCAGAGCTCTGCTCCCTGGCACCTCCACACCCAGAGCTCTGCTCCCTGGTACCTCCACACCCAGAGCTCTGCTCCCAGGCACCTCCATGCCCAGAGCTCTGCTCCCTGGTACCTCCACGCCCAGCTCTGAGCCTCAGAACATCAGCACAGGCTCGCTGGGCCTGTGGGTCTGCACACACGGGCTGGAAACCACTCACAAACCGTCCCTGATTTCCCATCCACACCACGTCGAAAAGGTCAGAGTCGCGCCTTTAGCAAGGCCGGCTTTGACTCGTCTAGAGGTGGGTCATTTTTCTTTAGTCCGGCTGGTCGGTCTGATCTGTTTTGGGGCTTGCTTATGGATTCAGATTGGGCTTATAGGCAGCCTGCTCTGTCCGGCTGATAGGCAGCCTGCTCTGTCCGGCTGATAGGCAGCCTGCTGCTGATAGGCAGCTGTCCGGCTGATAGGCAGCCTGCTCTGTCCGGCTGATAGGCAGCCTGCTCTGTCCGGCTGATAGGCAGCCTGCTCTGTCCGGCTGATAGGCAGCCTGCTCTGTCCGGCTGATAGGCAGCCTGCTCTGTCCGGCTGATAGGCAGCCTGCTCTGTCCGGCTGATAGGCAGCCTGCTCTGTCCGGCTGATAGGCAGCCTGCTCTGTCCGGCTGATAGGCAGCCTGCTCTGTCCGGCTGATAGGCAGCCTGCTCTGTCCGGCTGATAGGCAGCCTGCTCTGTCCGGCTTGCACATCGTCCGTGGCAGGTGTGCGCACGGTCAAAGAGCCGCACAGATCCATTGGTTTTTATTTACGACGTCTTGAGACGATGATTTCAACCACTTGAAGTGTCTTTTTTTTAAGTGCTCAAGTAGCCGTTTCACGCGCGTACGTCGTTCGAAACGTTGATGAAATGCAGTCCTCGCAACGACTCTCTTTGAGCACGCCGCGGGGAGGTCGGAGACGTGCCTCTGACCACGACCACGGCCGGGTGCCCCCCCGGCGTGCTGCTCTCTCTCGGGTCCTCCTGGGCCTGCATCGAAACAGGGTAAAGTGAGTGTGATGTATTGCATTCAGGAGTTACTCAGTGATCACTATGCTGACGTAATTGTAGGATTTGTAGTTTGTTAGAATTCGGGACGTTGGAAGTCCTTTTGTAGAACGCGTTTTAAGTTTTTTCTTGTTTTTGTTTTTTTCTTTCGTTTCGTTCCACCAAAAGGGGGGGTGTTGCTCGGGGTTGTCTGCAAGCTTGCTGGACAAATTTTTTCTGGAGGCGTTTAGAGAGAAATATGGCAGATAATGGAGAGGGGTGCAGGACATGCGATTGGTCAGATCCGTTGATGACGAGCCACGCCTTCATCACGTGGAGTGCCACGTCTCTCCCTCTCTGGGGATCAAACGACCGTGTGATCAGACTGTCTCAGATGCGCACGGTCTACTCTGAGGAGTCGTGTGTGCCAGTCACCTGGCCTCGTCTGGCTTCTGTCCATGTGTCATGCAGCCATAGCACAGCCATCTCCTCGTCCCCCCCACAGACTCACCCTCTCTTTCACCGATGCAGTGTACCGTTTGTCGTTATTTTCAGTCGGCCACATTTTCATACTAAGTTTTTGGGGGGTTTTGGAGAAAAAATAAAAAAAACTTTGTCATGTTTACCCTTGTAGTTGTTGTGTTTCGGTTTCTTGTTGTTTTGGAGTGAAGATGATCATTTTGCTTTATTTTTTGGGATCTATTGTTGTTGGATGTTGGACGTGATTATACTATAAGAGCTCATTCCCTTAGACACGGCATAACTCGTTACAAGTGTTTGGGGGTTTGCCAACTTACATACGGTCACCGGTATACGTAACAACAACCTGTTACTGATTTCCTGCCTGCTTTTTAGTCGTCATGGACGGGACACTGTACCCCGGGTCATTGAACGTGAGGTCCGTGGACGTGGTCATTGTCAGTGTCAGCCTGATGTCAGACGGAGCAGTTGGCCCTCGTTACTGGGCTGGTCGCAGCACGTCGCTCTCCTAAACTCAGGGAACAGTACTTTTTAGGGACCCGTGTCTGACGTGCCAGTTCCTGGGCTGCTCCTTCTGCAGTCGTTTATCAGTCCTAGAGGCCTAACCACACGAGCAGGCTTCCTAGGTCACACATAATGTCACCCCACTACCTTACCGCCACCCACTGTGTTTGACCACGCTTGTGTCCTGAATATGTTATCATTTTTGGGTACCTTTTTATTTTTTTTGAATGATGTGTATTAACGGATCATGAATATGTCGATTGCAATTTCTATACTGAAACTACCTCTTTTTTGTTATGTTATCAGGTTGCTTCCTTTCACATACGTACACCTTTTATAATTCTTATTTATTGGTTTCATTGAACCAATGTTCTGTTATTCTGTGTATCTTGCTTCATGCAGTGACCTCTCTCTCACAAGCGCTGTTATCTTCTTTCCTTTTCTCCTTGCAAAAATACGTTGCCTCATGTTCCGTGCTACCTCAGGCCAGACTGGCGGGTTAACCCTTTCGAGGGCGGGCCTCACGCTGGCCACCGTGACCGTTTACGCACCCGATCTAGGGTCGCTCTGTAATCAGTGAGACTATTTACCACAAAGGTGCTCTACTGTTCAGGTATAACTGATAATCTTTCTGTAGCACATTTTTCTAATGTCATCCATTTATTTTCCAAGGACCCTCTTTCTCCTTTTTTGATTGGTTAGATTTGTTTTCTTTCCCCCCCCACCCTGTTATGATCAGTTCAATACCAGAGATTTCCAGCGGGAGTGAATGTACTGTGTATGTATTCACTTGTATTCCTAGGTAGTATTCATAAATGGAAGTGATCTTATGGCTGTTACCATCATGCTTCTTTTTCTGTGTGAACATTTGTGAGTGCATCCTATTAACGTGTGCTATAACCTTTACCTCAATGTTTTCATCCTGTGGCCCACGGTGGTATCCAATGGTTTTGTATACTTTCCTGTTATGTATTAACATATTTGTCAAGATAATGTACCAAAACAATCTATAAATGGAGTGTAAAATTGGGGTTAAATAATCAGTATCATGTTTGAAAACTCCAATGCTGCTTGTGAATGATTATCAGTTAGGATGTAATAGTGTTCCGAATGTAATTGACTGTTTACATGCTTTCCCTTCACCCGCCTGACCGACTCACCGCGCGGAGAGCCGCCGCGTTCCTCCGCCACGTACTAAACCAACCGTCCGTCGCCGCGTGAGTCGGTTGATTTCAGGAAGAACTTAGTGTCAACGGCCCTAAGTGTTACATCGGTGTTATGAGTCATTCAGACAGGCCCGTCATCTCAGAGCTCGCGGTGGGGAATGTGATATCAGTGGAAGAAGCAGTAAAATCATTGAATATATCTCAGGGAATAATCTAGTTACGGATGATCCACTACTGCCTGTCGTCTGTCTCAACGAGCTCACGGGGAGACCCCTCTCTCTCTGGTTCATGTAACTACCTGTGAAGAATGTGATCCATATGTGTTTAAAAGCATGTTTAGAATGTTCTAGGACTTGAAAACCAAATAAATGTGAACGTTATGCAACTGTTTCTTTGTCCCGAGTTGATTCATTGATTTTTTATTTCACATTTCATTTGAGCGAGAAAACGATTTCAATCATTTCCAAATTGGTGATCCAACCACTTTAGATTGAATTCCACTTGGAAGGGGGCCCACAAACACTTCATGGTTAGTTTTTGGACACGAAAACACAAAGGAAAGCCGTAATAAACGGGCAGGTAATCCAGCTACTGATGAATACATGGCGTCTGTTACTTAGCCGAAGGTATGATCGGAATGAACCAATGAAAGAAGCACTTACATGTACTTAGGGTGCGTCTGGAATACCTGCTAATGGGCCTTTTATCGGCACATTGGTTGAGATCCTGTTGTACCAAAGTCTTGTTGGACAGCACCCACACAGCTGGTTGATGGTGCACTGTAACACTATCATCGTGAAATGATTGGTGCACTGTAGTTGAGAGTTGTATTGTTTACTGTGCCTGGTAGCTGCAAGGTGGTCACTCCGCCAGGTAAACACAGGCTGTGCCTTAAGTCTGAGCACTGATGTACTGTTAGATGTCAAAACAAATCAATCTCATCCTATTATAGGATTTTATGTTTGACTTTTGAATGTTTTATGTCACTTAAATGAATAGTGAATGTCAAATGTGGCATCTCTGAAAAGGACACAAACAAAGCAGAGATGATGATGATTCTGTTGGAAAGACATTCCACTTCCTGTGGTATAATGCATTCATTGAGCAATAAGCGACCCGAATGCCCTTGCCATTTAAAAAACGGTCCTGGTCTTAAAGTGAATACAACCCTGTGCTTGGTCACTATTTCTCCAAATGAATGCATCGGTGCTTTTCATGATGTCCTTGCTTCAGTGAGATTTCCCCATAACGTGACACACGCACACCTCCACCTTACGCACGCGTACACGGACACACTGGTCCTGTTCCGAGCATTCCGGAGGGGGGGAGGCGGAGATATGTGGCTGTCAGAGGGGCTACTGCTTGCATCACGAGGGTGAACCTGGCCAGTACAGGACCGTGACTACATGAGGCAGCACTTATCTCTCCAAGGCTGGCCGAGGAGCTTCTGACAAGCTGTTCTGACACCAAGCCCTCTCCTCTCACAGAATCCTCACCCTCCTTGACCCCCTCCTCCCCCCCCACCCCCCCTACTCTTAGGTCCACTCAAGGCTGCTGTGCGGTGTCTATTTTAAAGGGGTAGTGAGTTATGAATTAGTACAGAAGGAGCTGGTGGAGAAAGGGGTTACTTAGCCCGCTGTGAAAGGTTGGATGATATAATACCAATATCTCCGTGACAACATATCTCCTCAGGACCCCGGCAGGTGAAGCGGCTGGCTGACGGCTGGGAGGGGGGTTTGTCCGCTGGGGGTTTTTGGTCTTTTTTTCCTCCGATGTTTTGGGTCTTGGGTGGCACACCGCAGCGGAAGTACGCGCAACCTTCTAAACTCGTCTTATCCCGACCCAAAGTCCAAGATCCTCTTTCTTTTGGGAGGTTACGTAAACACATAAACACATGGTCTTAGCTGAGATAGGAGACCAGGGCACCTCAGAGGGAGGGAGCTCACTTTGATTGAGGAGCAAAGACAACCTCGGGGTAAACTCGGCTTGTTTTGCTTCTGTTAACTCAGACTTCAGTCTTGCTATCGCTAGCTATTTTTTAATTTAATCTAAATTAATTGTCCTGCCACTGCGCAAGTATGAAACCAATTTACTTCCTACTTTGATTTCAAGAAAGAGCATCCAATTCTGTGTCCTTCCCGCAACGTAATGAGATATGATCATATAATAAATATCACTTATTTAATCAGATGCTTTTACACAAAGTGATGTGCTAGGGGGGACCTGAACCTGGAACATGTGACCTGCAGTCTGCCATTGAGCTATCCCATACCTGTCAGTTGAGTGTAAAAAGGTCAAAACAACGTATTGACTCAGAACATAGTCATTTAGAAAGGCCGTCGTCTAGGACCACAGTGAGAAATATAAGGTCAATGGAAGAGCAGTAAGCTATACATTTGAATTAACAGCAAATTAACACCAAAACAAATTCAACACAGTATTGATGATGTTTTCTTTTCAAGCTCAATGAATGGGCTCATGAGGGAGAGAAGAGACCAAGAGATAAAAAGAGAGATAGAGGGAGAAAGATAAAGAGAGCGATAAAAAGAGAGAGAGTGAGAGAGAGAGATAAAGAGAGAGAGAGAGTGAGAGAGAGAGAGACATAGAGAGATAAAGAGAGAGAGGGAAAGAGAGAATTTCGGGAGCATGAAGGAAATGGCACATGCATCAGAGAAATGTGAGGGAACAAGGTTAGAACCTTCTGGAAGCGTGTCCGTTGGGGGAGGTTGAGGAATGGTTGGTGTGTTATCGGCGGCTGGTTTGGAGTAGTGCATCGGGGGTCAAGGGGAATAAGATGAGAGGCCGCCTCCAAGGAGAGGAGGGGATTCTGGGGGAAGAGGGGGGAGAGGACCACACCTGGTGATGGCACGCTTCAAGAGTGTGGTGGACACAGGACCGAAACCACTCAGACCAGAAAGCCAAGTGGACAGTGACAGGTCTCTCCAGTCAGAGCTGTAAGACACGGCAACTCTGTGGTGCTTTTTTTTAATGTAAGTAACCATCTGGAGTAGTGACACGTCATCTCGATTGACCGACACATTTTTATCGATCCGATAATAAACGAAAAGGTGGAGAATGGAGGCAGTGCAGTTTGAAGTACATTTTTCCATCCTTCAGAAAATATCAAAGTATCTCTATCATTTCAATCGATGTTTAGTTCAATTAAAAATACGTACTTACGTAAATCTCCTGTTAATTATTTTCCACATTGATTTCCGAGGGATAAAAGGAAGTGTGGTTTCGAAAGCATAATGGCTATCCAGCAGCTAGTGTTAACCTTGAATGTGAATAGGATTCTGGCAGGGGCTTCCATTTGAACATCTGCTGGTGTCCAGATAATCATTTGAACACAGTCTATCAGCACCATGCTTATAAATGCCAACAGAATTTTCAATAAAGTCTCATATCAAACTAAAAGTGATATGCCCAGTCTCCCCAGGGCCAGGACATGCATTGAGAGAAAACAAGTGGCAGGTTGTTTAAGTTTTTAGTCTGTGGTTTTATAACAAAATGCAGGCAAAAAAAAACGATGGAAGACTTCAAGATGTGTCTCTAAATTCTGGGAGTAGAGTTTTGGTCAAGGACGGTTTCAGATGGTTTGGCATGGTGGACAGTAATAATATCTGCACTGTGAGTTTTCAGCTATATTTATTTCCGACAATGACAGTCCATATGAACAGTCTCATTTTGGATACAAAGTTGGGATCCTTCAAAAATAGACACGAGAGAAGACGCTCTAAATACAATGCTCACAGTTTTATATGGGGTTAAGAACAATCATTTCATGTCAAAAATAATAACAATGAAACAAATACAGTTAATGCATAATCTTCAGAGAATCATATCCAATTGTACCAAATCGTGGCCAATATACATATACAAAATGATGTTCTGTATAGCAGAACACTGAGGGGGGTGCTCCGTATTATAAGGTCTGAAGAATTGACATCTCTTGGAAGGCGACGACAGAGCAAGCTTGTGAATAGAAAACACACGGCACAACAATAAACGTTAATGCTATGCTATTGAGGGGTCGCAACGACTCTGACTACACCGAAATGACTATAGATACAGTGATATATTTAAGTGCACGCAAGGTTGCAATTGAGTTCGACCTTGTGGGAGTCTGACAGCGGATCTCCATTGTTGCAGCACACAAAGCTCAGATCTCAATAGGGCACTGATGGGGAACACGTCTGTATTATTTCAGGAATCAGCCAAGGGCACCAAAACAGCAGTGGAGTGTTGTGCTTCTCTGTCCGCGGTGCGCACCTCCCCGCCCCAAGGCTTCTGCGAGGCCCGGCGTCCAGGCGCGGAGGAGCGTTTGAACTGGCCGTCGATATCGCCGCTCCGGGTCGTCTTTGATCACTCTTAAATGTTTTTTAAATGTTTTTTTTGGGGGGGGGGAGATTTGAACGTGTGATTCATTGATCAGCTGTCATACTTGATGCTCTGCCTCTGAGCTATGCTCATCACCCCTACTTATGCCTCGTTGACAGCTTGGCTGTTCTCATGGAGTATATTATGTAAACAATATATCTTCCACATAGCATGGTTGATCCACAAACTCAAGCTAAACCAGCAGAGGGCATGCCTCAAACAGGGCCAGGATTAAATGATTGGTCTCGACCAAAATCCCACCAAACTGCACCATACGATTGCGGTCAAAACAGTTTATCGCAATGGAATGAAAGACTATTTTTCTAGACGAATGCTTTGTGTCAAGAAATGTATGTCATCAATATAATTGTCATCTTTGACCTTGTGGTATGACTCAGAGGGAAGCCCTGGCCTTCCCTTGCTTTCTGGGGATTCTAGTGCCGCCTTCCTATGTTCCACACCCCCCCCATGTTCCACCCCCTCCATGTTCCATCCCCCTGTAAGTGTTTTGTTCTGTTGTTTTTGTTCTGCAACCTTGCACAAGGACAGGCTGAAGACTGATGTATAGACTGTTTGATTTCCTTCTTGACATTAAGAAAGCATGAAAAGGAGGGCAGTGCTTGCTGAAATGTCTCTATATTTCTTCTTCGTTACAAGGTCATTCAGCTTTTAAACTACTGGACGAATAAAAAAGTTCAGTAAATGAAACACATTTTTCTTTAAGTATTTGGTATTGCTCCATTCACCTTATACTTGATCCTTGTCAGATTTGAACATAGCCTACACCTTAGTCATCATTATATTTCCTTTTTTTATGAAAACAATTATAATATTGGTTACGTGTTAAGAGTAAATGTGTCTGTTCTTTTTATATATTCATCTTGAGGTTTTTGCCATGCTTTGCAGAATCTGAAAAAAAAACGTTTTTGTATTTGTAGCTGTACAACAGGTCATACATATTAACCCTAAAGCATGTCTAACTTTCACCCAAAGCGGATTCTGCCGCTGCAGCAGAAACCGGCAGAGGAGGCCACAGTGTGAAAAATGTAAACGGCCGAGTCAAAACAACGAGCGAGCTCCAATCCCGCTCTCTATTTATTGTACAAATATATCTGCTCGACAGAGACAGAGCATGTCTGACGCTGGGGCTCCGCAGCTCCCTAGCCACAGCACACTTGCAAAACAAATGCGTGCTGGAGACAAACAATAGATAGGCCATATTTCTCTGCATCACTGACAGGAGACCTGGACCTGACGTCCCCGGACCCTCCTCCTCCTGCGGCTCACGCTGCCGTCCGTCTCTGCACGGGGAGGCTGCCTGTTTGTTTTGTGCCCCTTTGCCTCTAACAAACGGATGTGCAGATAGGCCTATCGGAGACCTTGCAGGGCCAACACTGCCCCACTATCCTTCATGTAAGGAGGTCAGGGGTGAAATAGATTGATAGGTGCTGGAGGTGTCGACTCAGCAAGTTGAAGCTGAACGGGTGACCCAGTCAGGTTTATATTGATGATGCAACTGCTCAATGTTGTGCTGGGTAATTACAGCAAACGTGCAATTGTGAGATTTGATCGTATACCTTTGATGGATTAAAACGCTGAATGCAATGCAATAAACGAAGGAAGCTCCCGTTTGTCACTGAAAGGAATTCACAAACTAATAGTTTGTGGGTTTTGCATGGCCTCAGCTATGCAGACTATTGATAAAATGACACAAAAAAAAGCTACAGTGGTTACACCATAAATGAAAGCTGGTCTTGGTTTAGTCGTTCATGTCCTTCAAATAGGGAGCCCTTTCTACATAATCTCAGTCTTGTCTCATTGTTTATACAGTAAATCATCTACAATAATATACATTTAAATTCCTTCTAGTACAAACTGTTCATCATAAGGAGTTATTATATATATATTATATATATTATGCAGCAACATCTTAAGATCTTATAAAAAATCATCCACACTTCTTAATATGTTATGTCACTTCAGTTATTGCACATCTTCCGTCCCCATATCCATTCAGAACCACCGAAAACGTCCTCCAAAGTGTTTTCCAAATTAGATATCAGTAGCTACTATCTGATAGTATTTATCCAGGCACATAAAATGACTAAGCTTTAAAGGATTAATACGTGGTAAAGTAAGTGTGCTGTAGCCTATATATTAATCGATGTTGCAAATGCATGGATGGTTTGTCGTTTCCCTCATTCTGCACTATGCTGGCCTCACGACTATAACCGTTTATTATGGCATAACTGTGCGCAACGAACTACGGAGACAGAGCGCATCACCGGCTCCGTAGGTGTCACATGATTTTGACTACCAATGAGAACTTTTGTGGTCTAACTTTTTGATCAAGAAGGCAGAGTAACGAGAGCGCCATGGGCATTAGTAGTTGGCGATGAACCACATCCCGTGCCGTTTTCAATCAAGCATATAATTATTTTATTGGTCAGGTTTTTCTATACGTCGTTTGATATATTGTATCCTTGGTTGTTTGTTTATTTATCGGGGCATATTGTCAGCAGCTCGAGAGGAACCGAATGTTGGGAGACAAGGCTCAAGGTAAGTCGCGATAAATCCGCTTGGGTTTTTTTCTATTCAATTGTAGCATCTTAATTTAAATTAAATATGACTAGGCTACGTTTAATCTTATAGCAGTTTAATATTAGACTGTCAGTTCGCACATTAGTTACATTAGACAAATGATATAGCCTTACTGTAAGTCCCAGGCCTATCGGAAATTGTGGATACAGTTTTCATAGACACTGCATTTCCGTTAAATAGAATATTCAGTGGTATCATTGAGTTTACGAATAGAATAGGCCTGGTATAATAGGCCTACATTTGATATATGCAAAGCCAAAATGAATGTATTTAATAATATAAATAACTTTTCAGAAATGAATAAATACGAATTGCATAAATATACATATCCAATTAATTTTTCAAATAGGCCAAACAATACAGTGATATTAGGCAATCTGACCTAAACGGAACGAAATTGTGTATTTGTAAAGGGAAAAACGTTATGCATTTGTTTTTATTAATGGCATTCTACTAATACTCATGTATAATTATTATTACAGTTAGGCCTATCCGTTTAATCATTATACAAAAATGTTTATTAACTATAATAGTAACATAAAATAGTAATAATAATGATTACTATAAAACTTAGTAGTAAGATACATAAAATACCAGCCTAAAGAAATCATTTGATAAATAAAAAAATAAAATCCACCTACTCGATTTATAGCCTACAATGTAGACGGCTGGGCTATTGTCCATGGTGGCCCTATTCGTTATAAATCGTTAAAGCTACATGTAGGCGATGTAATACTGTCGATAAAAAAACAAACATACATCATAGGCTGTTTTTCTCAAGAGGGGGTCGCATCTATCACCCATTGGCTATATAGAGGTGGTGAGAACCTTGAGGAGAGGGACATGTGCGTATTTCGAAGAGCAAGCTGTATGCGCACGGGTTGGGAACCATCGAGAGACACTTGCAAGTGACCACTGCTGAACCTGGAATGATGCAGGGATTATAAAACTTCATCACTTTTTTATTTGCGTCGGATTGATAGCGATTGAGAGTGTATTTGTCTGAAGGTATTATTTGCAAAGCTCTATTTGGATCTCATTATCTTATATCTCAAAATATGTGTTTTTCATGTCCTGAAATATGTTGTGATATTTGGAGTGACGAATAAGACATAGCCTACTGTTGTACAATTAAATCTGACCATAATATATCAGCAAACCACGCGCTTTAAGGATCTAAAAGATGTTCCCTCCAATATAGCCTAACCATTTTGCATCGCTTTCAGTTGGTTGTAAAAAATGAAACTACACGATTTGAATGGATATTTTAATAACTAGGCTATTGTGAACCGTGACAGTAATAAGCCGTGACATTCAGTAACATGAGTAGTCTATTGAAAATATTTGATCAAATGATCATGAGTGCCTAGTCTACAATCATTCGTTTTATGTATAAAAAAGATGTCATGCTTTCTCATCGCTCGTTTTTGTAAAACAGGTGTCTCATTGAAGGTAATGGAATACACGTATGACGAAGATTTGGAAGAACTCTGTCCTGTTTGTGGAGACAAGGTCTCTGGATACCATTACGGGCTCCTCACCTGCGAGAGTTGTAAGGTATAACATTAAATTCGTATTTTAACCTCCATTATTCATAATTTTCGAAGTTTGGCAAAAAAAGACCAACAGTCTACCTCTATATCTTTCAGGGTTTCTTCAAGAGGACTGTCCAAAATAACAAGAGGTACACATGTTCGGAAAATCAAGAGTGCAAAATAGACAAAACGCAACGAAAAAGATGTCCCTTCTGTCGTTTTCAGAAATGTCTGAACGTTGGAATGAGATTAGAAGGTATGACTGCCGATTTTCTACAATGTCATTAATTGTTCTTTATATAGGCCATTCAAGTCGTTCGCTGTGATGGTCTTTAACATTTTTAAATGAAGATTGATTTTTGTTTTCATTTTCCCAATATGACCGAAATAGTTATGGTAAACTAATTATTTTTTTCTTCTTGTTGTAATCTCGTGCAAATTATAAAATGTTGTACACGATGTTGGGCAATAGGAACGGAATTGTATTATATCATTTTATTTTCAAACAAAAATCAACAGGTATTGTGATTATAGCTTTCTTAGTGTAAACTTATTTCAGTGTAATTGTATTATTAAGTGCTCTAAGACCGGCCATTGGTTCAACAACAGGCCCATGTTTAACGAAATGATCGCAGTTTTTCACAGGAAGCGATGTAAAAAAATAGACTATATAAAAATGACACAATGTTACCAATTGATAGAACTCCAAGATAGACTTAACTTTCAGAGGATGTATTTTACATGAACAAATACGTGTGGTCTATAATGGTGAAGAAAAAAAACAGCTTTTTCAAAAAACTGTAGTGAGTAGAGTGGGCTAGTGAAACAGACCGCTGCCAAGAGGAAATACATGGCTGAATTTAGATTGTTTGCACACTTGGTTTTGACTGTGTGTGTATTGTTAGTCCCCTTCGAAGGATATCTATTGTAAAAATAAATGTGTTCCTTAATTAGTGTTCCTTTAAGTCATGTTTTTACAAGATTTATTCAGAACACAGTTTCTTACCCCAGACTTTCCAACTGATGTTTCCTTCTCTGGCAGCGGTTCGTGCGGACCGCATGCGTGGGGGCAGGAACAAGTTTGGCCCCATGTACAAGCGAGACAGAGCCTTAAAGCAGCAGAAGAAAGCTTTGATACGTTCCAACGGCTTCAAGCTGGAGTCAGCTCCTCCAGCCGTCTCCCCCATACAGACTAACTACGGCTTCACGGGCACCCTGCATGGCCTCCCCACCATCTCCAAAGGCCTCCTGTCCTCCACTCCGACCTCCATCAGCCCCACAGACTATGACACTAACCTCTACCTACCCCCGTCCCTGGGTGTGGCCATGCAGAACCACGGGCCTTTGCCCAACCAGTACCACTACCCAGCCTACCCCAGCAGGCCCATCAAGTCCGAGTGCACTGACCACTACACTAGCTCCCCAGAGTCTCTGATCGGGTACCCCTTCCAGGATGTCTACCCGTCTGGCTCTCCCCCCAGCGTGCCTCCCCTGGTGATGGAGCTGCTCCGCTGTGACCCAGACGAGCTGGCCGTCCAGAGCAAGATCGTGGCCCACCTGCAGCAGGAGCAGAGTGGGCGCGGGCGTCAGGAGAAGCCCAGCACCTTCAGCCTGATGTGCCGCATGGCGGACCAGACTCTCTTCTCCATCGTGGAGTGGGCCAGGAGCTGCATCTTTTTCAAGGAGCTGAAGGTAAGATCGCAGAACCGACAACGAATCGACTGCACTCGGCACCTACCGTCGAATTACCATAGTAACCGTGTCTCTATGACGAACGACATTGAAACACAGTATGAAGGATTTTCCTAGAATGGGGGTATTGAGAACAGACAAAAAAACGTCTGTTTCGATTCTATCAGAAAGTGTGTTCTCACAACTGGGGTGAATGCGACGCTTCAGTCCATGGCGTAATGTGTCAATCGTGACAGATTGCTGTCATTTTGTCTGGGCTCTCTTGTTCCGGAACGATCCACTCAAACAGGGAGAAGACATGGCGGTTGTGTGCATCTTCCTCAGGGTAATGATTGGAGATGCATCACTCCTCACGGCCGCGACGGCCTCCCACGCACAGTGTCTTTGTCACGAACGCTGTAATTGAGTTGTGACAAACTGTCCCGTATTATTTATTGGCCAGGTCAATTTAGACCTGGCCTCCGAGGATTGACAAATCAATAGTGTCGTAGGCAGTCTGTGTACTGAGGAGTTGTGTTGTTCGGAAGGAGCCGGAACAATGCTATTGTTCCTCGGCGCGCTCTCTGCCGGCTGCCACGAGAGAAAGAACGGTTATGAATTTGAAAACAGTTATTTGCTTCGTGCGCGACATCGAGCTTTCAGAGAGAAATCTCTCACCGTGCTGCATCTCAAAGCGACCCAGTCTCTGATTGTGTTTTTCCCAAAGGCTTGTGTCCGAAACAGTGAGTCCATTGTGATGATGGTGTTATATGTAACTCTCACAGGGACCATGACATTGTATCGTGTCGGGGATATGCCAGAGAAATGTCCACAATTCAACACAGCTTCCACTCCCTGTATGCTGGGTCTGAAGGAAGCTTAAAAAGTAGTTCTTTTAGTTGTAGTTTTCTGATTTTCTGATAATCATTTCCTCAAAGGATCCCTTATTTATGACCTGATTGTAAGAGTACTGTTGACAAAGACCATCAATCCAAATTCTGGAATAGTGCGTTATATTTTTTTGTATGTATTATTTTTACTGTAAAGGCCTCACTGGAACTCGGCACAGATTTGCTTCAGACATTTTTGGGGGTGAATCGCAACTGATTGCGTTCTCGTGGAGACGCAAAGGACGGGAACAAAACCTGTCCTCGTTTGCCAGCAGAGCCTCCTGCAGAAAAAAGCTGTTTCTATCTGAGTAATTACATTCCAGACTGACGATAACAGGGGAATGTCTACTCTTCCCAGCACAGCCTTGTGGCTCTCATTGTTCATAAGCACAGCACCGGATGGACGTTCTGATTGATAAATCCACCGTTGAACCATCTTGTTTGCCGGAGAATCAATGTGCGTTCGTCGCCACGGTTATTTGAAGCTCGTCCAGTCACATGCTCTGTGACACGCCGTGTGTTCTAATACATGTGTAGAAGCCGGAGACACAGTGTGAAGCTCACCCAGGTCAAATTGACAGCGAGCGAGTCTCTGCCTTCCCTCCCCACTTCCCCCCACACCTGCACTGAGCCAGGATTCTAGAGGGCTCCTAGAAAAGTCTGTGTGTGTCTCTCGGATTTTCGGTGTGTGTGTGTGTTGAGGAGGGGGGGGAGGGGGGGGGGATTCCTCCTTGAGAGGAAGTACAGTAGGTCGCCGAGCCCTCCAGCTTCCTCAAATGCACCCCCCACTCTGTTTCCCCCTCCCCCCACCCCCGCTCGCCCCCCTCCCCCAGATGAATCAAGACGTTGTGTGTGGGGCTGTGGCTCCAGCAGCGAGATTGGACCTCTCCACTGGACAGATATATAGTTTCATTCAAGCGATAGTAATTCTGTCATCCCCATGCCAGATGAATGTGTGTCCAGACCTGGAGCGACGCTATTAGGGCCCTACAGCAACTCTCTGTGTGTCACCAGCTGCAGAATTACTGACTGAGTCGTCCTTCGGCCGAGAGAGTAATATGTGTTGGCTGTGAGGAAGAGACCAATCCAACCCCCCCCCCACACACACGTGCACACGCACACACACACACACACGTGCACACACACACACACACCCACACCACACACAAGCATACACCTAAGCACGCACACAGTACATACACGTTACCCTCACTTATAAACATATATATATATATAAAAATATATATTCACATATATATATTGCCTCCCCCCCATCCCCCACCTTGTGTAACGGGAGTGTGCCTGGGAAGAGGAGAGGAGTGTGGGGTGGGGGGAGGGCGAAGGTGAGGAGGGGGCGGAGGTCATCTATGTCGCTCGTAAATACGCCGTGATGAGACGTGCGACACTGACACGAGCCCCAGACGCTGGAGATATGGCCCCGGGACCCCAATCCCCCTCTCAGCTGTTTATGGTCTCACCATTTATCTGTCCCTGTGTGTGTTTGGGATGGGCCACTATCACCTACTTGTAGATTTTAGGTTGATGTTAGATTGATGCTAGCTGGAGCTGGTAATATCAGGGTGGGGGAATTCAATTTGACATTGAATTAGAAATTTGATAGGTCCTCCCGCTTTAATGTTCACCGTTGCTGTGTGGGATTGGTTTGATTCAACCCTTGTCCTCTTTTTGATCTCCTGTTCTAGGTGGGTGACCAGATGAAACTGCTCCATAACTGCTGGTCTGAGCTTCTGGTCCTAGATCATGTCTTCAGACAGGTGCACCATGGGAAGGATGACAGTCTGCTGTTGGTCACTGGCCAGGAGGTAAGCTCTGGGGTCTGAACTCTGCGTGTGACATCTAGGCACACTGCCACTGCTTGATGATTATACTACAAACACAATGTGAGGCAGTACCTAGTCTACCTCAGACCCCAGGACAGGAGAGGACAGGGGGGACGGGGGAGGACAGGGGGGGAGAGGGGAGGACAGGGGGGGACGGGGAGGACAGGGGGGGGACAGGGGGGGGAGAGGGGAGGACAGGGGGGGACAGGGGGGGGAGAGGGGAGGACAGGGGGGGGACAGGGGGGGGACAGGGGAGGACAGGGGAGGACAGGGGGGGGAGAGGGGAGGACAGGGGAGGAAAGGGGGGGAGAGGGGGAGGACAGGGGGGGAGAGGGGAGGACAGGGGGGGGAGAGGGGAGGACAGGGGAGGACAGGGGGGGGGAGAGGGGAGGACAGGGGAGGATGGGGGGGGGGACAGGGGAGGATGGGGAGGACTGGGGGGGGACAGGGGAGGACGGGGGAGGACGGGGAGGGACAGGGGAGAAGTGTCTGCATCTGCTAATCTGGTGTTCTTGTGCTTCTCACAAGATTGGATGGGTTATTAGAGAAATGAGGAAAGAGTTATAGCTACAAGCTTGATTTAGCACAATGTCACCTCCCCATGTTTACATTCGGGGGTACACCACATGGAGGGCAAAATGGTGTTCCCCCAAAAACAGATGAGAGAAAAAAAGATGTATCGGGCGTTTGTTAACGCTGGTGTGATTTGACCCCTGTGATGACCCCAGATGGAGCTGTCCATCATCCAGTCCCAGGTTGAGATGACCCTGTCAGGCCTCATCCAGAGGGGCCAGGAGCTGGCTGGCAGGCTGCAGGCCCTGCAGGTGGACCGCCGAGAGATAGCCTGCCTCAAGTTCCTCCTCCTCTTCAACCCCAGTGAGTGGACCTCTCCCGTCACAAACGGCCGGAGATAAAGCGATGTTGTCATGACGGCTTTTGACCCCTGCGTCAGTGTACAGTGGAATAAATTGTATTTGATTTCCTGCGGAAACTATTTATATTGCTTGGCAGAGTGTAACTGCAGCGTGTAGACGATGAAAGGACAGGCATTTAGCAAAAGCTTTCAGTGTAGAAATTGGTTCGACTAAATGGTTTTGAGGTTCCATTTAACAGTGTTTCCTTGGCACAAAAAAAAGGTGTTATTCCGAATTCTAATTTTAAATGTCCATCCACGGTTACATACTGTATGTCTATTTATCCAGAAGGTTACTACCACTGTCGTCTCAGTCGATCCTCTACTCTTCCCTTAATTAAATTTGAAACTTCGATAAAAGGATAACCTCTTATATCATCCTTCAGCGGCACTTAAACGATCCATAATGACTCTGACATTCACTTGATAGTCTGGCTGACATTCATGGCGGTCTCTCGGCAATATGGCGGGTGTATGGATGTCGTTTCCCTTGATTCCTGGAAGCGATTGCTGTTTAGTGCCAGAAAACACGGAACAAAAGGCCCGGGAATAATGAGAGCACTTGTCGTGCGGCGGAAAATATTTGCCTTCCCTGCCGTCTGTTTCATTCTCCCGCTCGCCCTCGTCTCTCTATGGGCGAGTCGGGTTTGTTGGGGCTAATTTAGTTGCCCTTAAGCTGTCTGAAAAGATAATTCAAAATATTTAATTAGTGTGTGAATGCCTGTGTTGGCAAGACTCACCTGATGCTGAATGGAAATCCATTTGAGGGCACAGCTATTGTCTTTTGTCTCATGTGCACGTACACATGCGCACACAAACACACAAGCACACACCCACACACACATACACACCCACCCACACACGTACACAATCAAGCATGCAGATCCTTTCACTTGTCGTTCCCTTTTAGACAGAGGAATTTCATCCGATCGACTTAAAAGCTTTTTCGCGTTTCAATTCCGCTCCGAGAAAAAAACAAAAGGGGTGTCACGCCAAAACATCTGCCGATCGCGCCCGCCCACCATCTCGCACCACGCGCTTTACGACCCCGGCCTCTCCCTCTCTCTCTCTCTCTCTTCAGACGTGAAGCTCTTGGAGAACCAGGCGTTCGTGGAGGGCGTCCAGGAGCAGGTGAACGGGGCGCTGCTGGAGTACACCCTGTGCTCCTACCCTCAGTTCCTCGACAAGTACGGCGAGCTGGGCCTGCGTCTGCCCGAGCTGCGCGCCCTCAGCACACAGGCGGAGGACTACCTGTGCTACATGCACCTGAGCGGGGAGGTGCCCTGCAACAACCTGCTCATCGAGATGCTGCACGCCAAGAGGGCCTGTGTGTGAGGGGCGCTACACGGTGTGTGTGTGGGGGTGTGAGGGGCACTCCGCAGTGTGTGTGTGTGTGTGAGGGGCACTCCACGGTGTGTGTGTGGGGGTGTGAGGGGCACTCCGCAGTGTGTGTGTGTGTGTGAGGGGCACTCCACGGTGTGTGTGTGGGGGTGTGAGGGGCACTCCGCAGTGTGTGTGTGTGTGTGGGGGCACTACACGGTGTGTGTGTGTGTGTGTGTGTGTGAGGGGCACTCCACTGTGTGTGTGGTTGTGAGGGGCACTCCACGGTGTGTGTGTGTGTGTGTGTGTGAGGGGCACTCCACTGTGTGTGTGTGTGTGAGGGGCACTCCACGGTGTGTGTGTGTGTGTGTGGGGGGTGTTTGTGATGGTACGTGTGTGTGAGGGAGAGAGAGAGAGTGACAGAGAGCATTGGAGAGCATGCAGTACACATTGAAGAGGATGTGTATCATTCCGACAGAGAAGGAATGTTTGTGTGTGTGTGTGTGTGTGAGAGGGAGAGAGAGAGAGAGAGAGAGAGAGAGAAGAGAGAGAGAGAGAGAGAGAGCTAGAGTGAAAGAGAGACCAAGAGCGAGAGAGAGTGAGGATTGTCCCTCTCCAGAGTTAAGATAGATTCACTGAAGCTACACTGTATGTGCATGTACAGTGCATGTACATTTTTCAACTTGTGTTAATTGTGACTGTCCCATCCAAAGCTGTATGAGATAATCACCACATTTACCTTTTCACTTGTTATCTTGTCAATTCTAAGCAACATTACCAAAAATTACATGTGGGGGAACCAATATATCACATGCTCAATATAATTTAGTTTTATCTATTTAGATATTTTCAATATGCTAATATATAAATGAAAGCGACATATTTAGTTTGAGTCACCGTTAAAGAGTTTGGCCAAGGAAGTGAAGCGGAAGGAAGAGAGAGAGAGAGAGGGGGAGAGGGAGAGAGAGAGAGAGGAGAGAGAGAGAGGAGAGAGAGAGAGAGAGGGAGAGAGAGAGAGAGAGAGAGAGAGACTATTGTGGCACTGATGGGTGGGAGAGGAAGCCATCTGTCGAAGCAGGCGTCATCTCAGAAGGAGGGAGGAGGTCGAGGGGAGCCCGGGATGAGACACGCCCACAAAATGTGAAGGGAGGATGAAATGAACAACACAGACGTTTTCTTATTAGACGAAAACACACACACACCCACCCACACACACACACACACACACTAATAGTTATTTGTAAGTGCATGTCCTTCAGATTTCACTAAGGAGCCACCCAGCCTGTCTTCGGGGGGCTAGTCAAGGCCAGTGCAGGCGACGTGGACTGTGAATCCACGGCAGGACGGTCGTTCTGAAGGAGGACTAAGCATTAGACAGAATCTATTCTTTTTTTATAAGTAAAATGGAAGGTTCCAGTGAGTTTGTAAAATACAATTTACGGGACCGTATTAAGAAAGGAGTGGACTCGATCATTCTTCAAAATGCTGTAAAGACGCTGATCAATAAAGAGCTGAAGTAAACGGGACGGACAGGCATCCTTTTATCGATGGGGATTTAGAGTCCATTGATTCAGTCACAGACACACTGTGAATGGAGTCTATTGTGAATCGAATGTCTATTCCTTTTATGTGGCAGTTGGCTGTTTAAATGTATGGTAGACAATCATTACACCTGCCTTAAAAACTGTATAACTGGCCTGTGAACCTGTGAATATTTCCATTGTGTTTCGTTTTTTTGTATAGAGAGAAGTAAACCTCCGTGACTCTGTACAGCGTATTTATATAATGAAACTGACGGGAGCAAAACACAAGCACAGGCTTTTTTTCCTTTTTCTGTTTGGGTCAAAAATGCTTTTATTGTAAAACGGGGGCCTCTGGATGTCGCATAAGTTTCTCTTCAATGACATTTGTTTCCTCTTGAGTTTCGAGTCGTGGTCGTCTTTGTGATGTTGCAAAAAGTCTCAACCTCCTGTGGTGATGCCCTTTCTTAACACCCTCCTCTTTTCAATGCAGACAAATTGAAGAAACGTTTGGTTTTTCTTTACATATATTTTATTGTAATAGCATCGAGCCAATAAATGCCCATGAAATAAACACGTGTCGATCATTTGTTTCGGGACGTCACTTCTCACAGAATAAATTCAACAAGCAACAGTACTGCAAACCACATTACAGTATGGTTACACCCAGGGAGTATTGGATTCCGGTTCTGAAAATCACAACAATGGGAGATAACATGTTTGCACTGAATATCTCAACATGACAAATGTGAAAGGTGACCACAACATCAACACAATAACTGAACACACAAAGGCTTTGGAGTCGCAATCCTGTAACACAAGAACTCAGCACACGAACAACAACAACGCATAAACAACAACAACTGCTCCACTACATATACAGCATGTACGTCGATGACCATGAAGTCACATGCCTACATCATCATAAAGGGACCAAATGATCCCCCTTGGAGATAGAGCACACAGTTTCCACATGAAGCTACGGCCGGAGCCGCGCTGAGGAATGAGTCGGATAGCGGAACAGCCTGGGCGCTTGCTGCCTATTTAATTCCAGGGGAGGTAGGGGGCTCTGCAAGGCCTCCATAGCCGACTCTGTGATAGGTGGATACCAGGCGAGGGGCCCCTGCACGGTATCTTTGAAAGCAACACGACTTGAACATGGATCAGTTTACATCCAGAGTCATCAAGGAGATGAAAATGTCTCTCTATCCTAACACTGTATATGAAAATAACACAATACTATCCATGATCTTATACTGACAACACAATCCCGTTGTCTGGTCGTAACTTACAGTAATAGAACCTCTGAACCATAGGTTAAGGCGATGAGCTATAAGATTATTACAGTTACGTATAAGATTCTAAACAAAACAAGCACAGACACAGAATTAACGCAGTTTCCAGAAGGTGGTGTGACCCACTCTCCATGGAAACTATGAACCAAGTCTGCACACTGTGTGGCATCACGAGAGGACGTGTGGTAGAGGGGCGGTGTATGTTTCTCTCTTTGAGGGGCTACCATGCCACAAGATGGCTGACGGGAGAACTACGCCTCCCAGAATGCACCACGCCGACAGGTGCAAATGCCTCAGTCCTCTGATTGAGGCGGGAGCTCAGGTGGGGGAGGGAGAGAGGACAAAAGGGTGGACACACCAAGCGAGGAAGAGCGTACCTGGCACAAACAGAGGTTCGTTGCCAGTGGAACTTTGATTTGAGGATACCTCTGGTAGGATCCAACGTGAGGAGCAACTTTATGAAGCCTTTGTTTTGCTTCAAAGTCATTTATGTTTTGCTTCCTGAACTACCTTTTTTGTTGGGGAATAAACGGGTTTCTTTGTTTGAACACACTTTTGCCTGCTCTGTCCGGTTGTGACGCGCTGCCCTACACCCCGCACCGTGGCCTAGCCTCTCGTGATACCACAACTGGGAACAGGAGTCGCACATTGGAACAGGGCCTTCCCAAACAGCAGCTGACTCCAGACCCTGGGAACGGGGGAGGGGGAGGAGCTCTGGGAGGCGGTCATCCTTCTCCAACCTACTTCCTGCTTCGCACACGTCTTCCAGAGAGTGTGTCGTCAAACGGTACTGTGTACAAGTATCCAAGTGTCTGTGTGCGTGCGAGAAGAGAAAGGCTGTTTTCTCCATGTGTCGAGTGGGTTCGAGACTGTGTGCTTTTGTGTCGTTTGCAAGTTCGTTTCAAGGTGTCGTGTTGGAGTCGTTGCACATGTTTTTGTGTGGATGTGTGTTTCCTGCCTGTTGCGTAGCGGTCAAATCTCTGCACTGTCGTACCAAACCCAGTGGATCAGCAGCCTGCAAACGAGAGGAGAAAAACGCTCTGAGTAAGCCTGTTGTGACATAAACAAAAACCTGTGTGGCTGCGTGTGTGTGTGTGAGTCTGTGTGTGTGTGTGTGAGAGAGAGTCTGTGTGTGTGTGTGCGTGTGAGTCTCTGTGTGTGTGTGTGTGTGTGTGTGTGTGTGTGTGTGTGTGAGAGAGTCTGTGTGTGTGTGTGTGTGTGTGTGGGGGGGAGCAGGTGTTTGAGTAGATGATGGCCAGTTGTCTGAATATCTAGCTGGGCTGGGTCTGTCTAATCAAGAGGGTTTTTTGTTATGTTGACTCACAAAACTGGACCCTAAGAGCCACTCAAACACTAGCCATCAGGTGTTTGACACAAAAGAAAAAAACATTTAGGGAGTCCATTATAAACGTCCCTTTCTCGTATTTGGGGTGATTAAAAGTCCACTCAGGCTGACATCACCATCTGCCCTGTTCCCACTGAAGACAGCAGACAGACAATGGCAGCTTCCTCGGAGGATTCATGGAAGTCGTTTATAAACTTCATAAGCAGGCACGGTCCTTCAATAGATGAACCTTTTCAGATGAATGTTTCCCCCAAATATTAATTAACAGTCTGTAAAAGCATGGATAAAGGCAAGCTTGTTTATTTACATATCATGGGTTAGATGATGTTATGATTACCTGAAGGCTTGAATGCTGTCAGTTGAACCACCTGGTGAAACAGACAGCAACAGAACAAAACATAATATATGAATTGACCCCAAACCACAATACAATCATTTCAGACAGCCTTCAACATGGCAGCCCATAGCCTTTAATGTTCATTTATCCCCTGATCCCACGAAACTCACCTGGTTTGCTGATGCCGGCTTGAAAGAGAAACTCACAAAGCTTTCAGTCCTGTAGCTCTCTGAAAGCAAAAAGACCCCAATGCAAGCACGGTTGTCACTCTCTGGATATAGCGGTCTAATAAGACGTCCTTCTGACACCGTGCCACCGTCCCACCCGTACCCTAGTGCTCCCCTCAGCCCCAACACCCTAACCCCAGCCCCACCCTCCAGTCTCCTGCCACTACTACCACAGGCCTACTAACAGGCCTGCTCTCCCCTCACCCCAGCCCCAGTTCACCAGGCCTACCGTTCTTGATGACCAGGGAGGTGGAGGTGGAGGTGATGCTGGCGGGGCCTGAGGTGTCGCTGGTCTCGGGGCTGGAGGGCGGGGGTGGGCTGTGGGCCCAGGACATGACAGGGGTCCGCTGGGAGGGCTGGAAGCTGATTGGCTGGGAGCAATTCTGAAAAACAGGAAGATTAACGTTAGGATGGATACTTACTACAGGTGGCAAAACGTTGATGTGTGAACCGCGAGAAGAAATATGAAGGAGTCGTTAAGGCATGCACCCTAGGATTTAGAAATATGTCTTCACCCAAATTAAAGTGATCCGAAACACGGTGATATCTGTAGCTTTTGGCTCACCGTGAAAGACAGGGCTTTTCGCTTCTCTTTGATCCTTTTGATGGCATTCCGCACCTTCAATAAACAACCGGTTAAATCCCCACTTATCTGCGGGCAAGTAGCTGCTATGCAAAGCCACAGAATTTCACAGCAATATCACACATTAAAACCAACAACTTACCTCGCTGTTATACACCGCGTACACCAGGAAGATGTACAGGCCCTGCGGACAAAGCAAAACAACAACTCTCATGACCCAGCCGTGCTGTACCCACAATGCATCAGCAGCTCCCCCGTTACCACGGACGGGACCCAGACGTCCAGTGTTGACGTTTCCTGCATGCATGCCGTTTCCTGTGTGTGTGTGAAGCTTGCGAGGTGAGAACACTGGCCTCTCTCTCTCTCTCTCTCTCTCTCTGTGTTTTCACCGGCTGGGTCTGAGCTGGTGTCCTCCCTAGAGGAGGGTGACTCCTACCGTGGCTTTATCTCCCCTCTCCTGGACGCTCACAGTAAATCTAAATTAACTAGCAGCTCTCCAGGGGTCACCCAGGGGCTAGCTCATTCAGATTAATTAAAGGAACGGGGATACGGGAGATGGAGAGTGAGTGAGGGAGGGAGAGAGAGAGAGGGAGAGGGAGAGGGGGAGAGAAAGAGGGCGAGAGACAGGAAAGGAGAAGTGGTGAGAGAGAAAGACATTAAGCTAGAAAAACAGAAAGAAGAGCGAGAGACAAAGACAGAGAGAGAGAGAGAGAGAGAGAGAGGGGAAGTCCCCAGCACACAGGGCTGATTTAGCGTTCTTATCAGGGGTGTGATAGGAAGGGAGGTGGAGGTGCATCAGGGGAAGAGGCGGCCCTCAGCACCCTGGAGCCCTGCCATGACCTGGGCTTCAAAGGCCCAGCTAGCCAGCTAGCCGGCCAGCCTCTCCCACACGCACCTCTCCTCCAGCTTCACCTAGAGCCGGGCCTCACCCACCTCGACCCCACATCCGCCCCGTCCATAAAACCTGGGCTCCCCTCGTTCTCTCACCCTCCACTCCTTCCTCCTATCTCTCTCTTTGTGTGCCCCTACTTCCCACCCCGTCTTAATGACTTTGTAGCTTCCTGTTTCTCGTCCCACTTCCTGACCGCAACCTCCTAACAGCCAATCAGACGGCTCGAGATAGCGTGTGTGTGTGTGTGTGTCCCCCCCCCTCCCCACACAGTGACTGGGGCCCGTGGGGGGCGTGGCCGTGCTGACCTGGAAGGCGTTGAGGACGATGAAGGCGTAGGCCACGGCCATGGACAGGTGCACCAGGACGCCGCACAGCCAGGTCAGACCCAACACGGGCAGCAGGATCAGAACGGGACGCGTCACGGCCCTACGACACCGTCAGTACAGCGTCACCAACACCGTCAGTACAGCGTCAACACACACACACACGCCAATACTCTTCCACACAAACAAACTGCTAGTAAAGCAAGCTAGGTGTATACTTGTAATACACATGTAGATAGTAGTGGAAGGTTAGATGATGGTTTCCGAGAGGAAAGTTTCGACGCACACGCCTTCACTGATCTTGGGGTGAATTAGTCCTACGAAACTTTCAATGATCGAGTGTTAATACAGGTATTAGTGTTCCGGTGAGGAGGAATCAACGGTTCTCTTTTTTGAAAGCTTCAAAAGGTTTTTCTTCTGAACTGTAGGTCTACAAGGACAAAGTGAGCAACTCTGCTCTTTCATTTCCTGCTTGAACTTCGATCATTTTAAACATCGTTTACCTTCTGTCTCGATGCTTTGTAGCAGTCCTAAAGAGACACTTTGACAAAGCTAGTCCTTCACACTTTCCATGAAACAGAATTGAGGCAGAAATCCTAAGAAAGAACACCTTGTCCATCTCGACGACGTTGAAAATGTTATTTTGGAGTTGGGAGTGTTAGGGGAGAACTTTGTGTGCGTATTTATTGTTTGGGAGAGCACACACCTGGACACATGCACACACACACACACACACACACACACATGCACACGCTCATACATGCACACACACACACACACACACACCCACACACACACAGACACAGACTTGTCTTTGGTACTTATTTGATAAGCCCTGTTTAACTCCCACTAGGAGACCTGTGAGTGACTCCCTCACTTTTACCAATGTCTTGCAAACTGCAATTACATATCATACAAAGAAAGAGAGAGAGGAAGGGAGAGAGAGAGAGCCAGAGAGAAAGGGAGAGAGAGAAAGGGAGAGAGAGAAAGGGAGAGAGAGCCAGAGAGAACGGGAGAGAGAGAGAAAGAAAGAAAGAAAGAAAGAAAGGGAGAGAGAGAAAGGGAGAGAGAGAAAGGGAGAGAGAGAGAGAGAGAGGAGAGAGAAGAAAGAAAGGGTGAGACAGCTGGAGAAAGAGAGAGAGAAAGAGATCAAGCGACAAAAGAAGGAGAAAAGAAAAACAGGAGTTTCACCAGGTCAGGTCAAATGTGTGCATCTTAGACGCTGAGCTGGGGGTGAGCATCTTCGCACGACGACGAGCGCTGGACACCGTCACCATGACAACCCGACAAAGCACCACGGTGTTGACCTGGGCATACAACACACACAACACCGTGAAGAACAACCTTACTCATGCTATATGCTGTATCGAATCAAGCTTAGTGGACATTTATACACACACACACACTTCCACACAGGAAGAATAGAGCTACAATATAGTACACTATACAATTATAATTCTGAACCATATAATTATGTTTTATACGTACAGCCAGGATAAAGATAACAGGCCCCACAAATGCCCAAATCATATCATTCTCTGCGTTAAGCCAGCAGTGATTGTCTGCCTTATACTTGTCCAGGGAAACCGCCAAGGTCACACCGACAATGACAACAGGAAGGCCTGGAACAGCAAGAAGATAGAATCAATCAATGATGTCAAATTCAGCAGGGCAGGTGAAAGCATCTGGATGTAGCGATGTTATCGGTGAACATGGTGGATGTGGTGGCACGGACCCCCCGGAACCTTCCATTCGACGCTCACTATTTCGTCTGAACAGGATGTATGAGACAACCAGAACATTAGGCGTGTTCAGCAGTTGGCGGTTTACAAGACACGCGGGACTCAGGGGGATGACAGAGAGAGAAAGAGGAGAGAGAGACCTAGAGGAGAGAGAGAAAGACCTAGAGAGAGGAGAGAGAGAGAGCCAGAGGAGAGAGAGAGACCTAGAAAGAGGAGAGAGAGAGAGAGCCAGAGGAGAGAGAGAGAGAGACCTAGAGAGAGGAGAGAGAGAGCGGTTGTTCTCACCCCAGCCAATGACGTAGTAGAGCTTCATGCGGCGGTCCTCACTGATGTTGACCGACACCACCTTGCTCCACAGCAGCAGGCCCTCCACCAGCATCCAGGAGAAGGCGGCCATGAAGAAGAGGTGAAGCAACGCCGTCACCAACAGGCACGCCACCTAGTGGACACACAGGGCGCACTCAGGGCAGGGCGTCACCAGCAAACCCCATGGGAACTAACGACAAGTTTACGTGCGAACTTGTTGAACCCAGAACATCCTATGATGAATGGAGTTTCTTGCTGAACCTACACACATGTTCTGAGATGCAGCTACTGGTCCGAGTCTCACCTCATTGGCTGAAGCCCAGTCGCTGAACATGACAAGTCTCACCTCATTGGCTGAAGCCCAGTCGCTGAACATGAGCAGCAGCTCTGCTGTCCCCAGAGCCACGATCAGGTTCTTGTGCACCGTGGTGCGGTCCGACTTTGGGACCCTACGCACGCAGGACACGGGGAGACAGGAACACAGGGTTACCCGGGACCACAGAGCGACAGGATGTCGTGGTCGAATGTTTCCGCGCGCGGCGAGGTCTCACCCGACGGCGACGAAGAGGATGAAGGTGAAGAGCAGGCCGCACAGAGACACGCCGCAGCCCACGAACGTCAGCAGCTGGAGGATCTTCTCCTCCCCTTGGCTCCTCTGGTACACACACACACACACACACACACACACACATTGGTACAAACATACACAACGGAGGGTCGACACGGAGTCGGACGGAGAGTGTCTCGCCCCAGGCCGTTACCTGAGCCTCGTACACCTGCAGCAGCAGGGCGAAGTTGGTGGTGTGGTTGCAGGCGCACACGGTGGAGCCGTGCTGCTTGGACACCACCTCACAGCCCTTGGTGGACCACCAGCCCCCCGCCTCTGGCCTGGATGAGGAACAGAGACACACTGAGATGACACCGCCACGGAAATCCAGATGCTCCACTGTTGCGCTGGACCCCCTGGAGACGTACTCACATGAGGTCAAAGTCCCAGAACGCACACACGGGATCGTGGATCATTCCTGCCGGACTCTGGAGGAGAACAGTCGGTTAGTTATGGACACCGACAGAGCGTGCGGTCACACAGGACAGAGTGGGACAGGGGCTGGAGTGTCACCCCGATGGACTCACCAGCGTTCTGTGTTGCAGCTGGAAGCGTACTGCCATGCTGAGGGGCTGACCGTCAGCCAACACCGTGGTGGAGATGACCGACGAGCCCAGGATGGTGCCAAGGTACCTGACACACACACACACAAAGAAACACACATTCAATCACGCGCACGCACACAAACACACAAAGAAACATACATTCAATCACGCGCACGCACACGAACATACGCAGACACAGACACGCGTACACACTGGAACGTCAGCAGGTGTGTATTAAGAAGACACTGAATTTCAAAAATGTTTCAAAAGCTTTTCTTTTTCTTCCTTTGTGCGCGCGGCTCGCCGTGCGATGAAAGGCGGCTCGACAGGCGGCGCGGTGACGACTTACCTCTGGATGCCGTCTGTGACTGTCGGGAACATGATGTTGGTGAAGTTTTCCTCGGGGTTGAATAGAGGACGCAGGGAGCCGTACCACGTGTTCACCAGGGTGACCTGGTGAAAGCCTGCTCATCGACACGGCACAAAGAGATTTTTGAAGAACAAATCTTAAAAATAGAATATGAACGGTGGAATAATGGAGATTTCCTGGGACGCAAATGAGTCGAAATACTGTAGAGCGCAAACTTTAGTGAAGCACGTGAAGACAAAACTATCTCCTGAAGCAACCAAAACATGCTGAGTTTCATTTCAGAAGGAGTCCTTGGGACTGAAAGCCGAAGAGTGCCTAGTACACTCAGCGTGTGCCTGATCGAGGCTGTGTGCGGAATGTCAAACTGAAGGACCCACAAGTGTTTACTGTGTAAGGAATGTATGGATTTGACAAAAAAACGATATAAAAAAAAATACACAAAAGGAGATGGAATGAGGAGCTTGGAAGAACATGGGCACGGACTACCGTTGTCATGGAGGTTTCGCATGTTCTGGAAGGGGATCGAGATGCAGTCCAGGTTGGTGTTGTTGTCCTTCTCTGGGCCACAGAACTTGGACCCGGTGGATTCTTGGTCCAAGTTGTGTTGCTGGACCTCCAACTCTGACAAATACAAAAAGGGACACAACCGCCGTCAATAAAAACTATTGAGGAGGTCGCTCGGAGATGTCTGGTGCAAAACACAAAGACGGATAATCGAAACTGGACGCATCCGATTCACGGAGCGGTGTAAACGCATGGTTACGTGTGTGTCTCTGACTGCAGAGTAACAGAACACAGGCCCCCCTCTCCAGCGTGCGGTTCGATATTGCTTTGTGCCGTGAAGTTCCTCTGCTCATTCAGAGCCGAGCCTCTTCAGAGGGTGGAGAGGTTCCAAAGCGGCGCGGTGAGTGACTCACTAATGTTGGGGCTGTGAATGACCAGACGCTCCGTCTCGGCCATCAGGCGGGGGCTGAGGCCGCTTGCCATGCGCTCGATGCTCTTGACCACGGCCATTGGACCGCTGACCACCTGGAGTGCGGGGCAGGGCCCACGGGTCGGAGAGAGAGAGAGAGAGAGAGGGAGAGAGGGAGAGAACCCAGGCGAGCGGATTGAAAGAGAGAGAGCGAGGGAGAGATGGAGAGAGCGAGAGATGGTGGAGAGAGAGAGAGAGAGCGAGGGAGTCGAGGAGAGAGAGAGAGAGAGAGGCGAGGAGAAAGGGAGAGAGAGAGCGCGAGGGGAGAGAGAGGAGAGAGAGGCAGCGTTGGATGGTGCACACAATGTCTCAGAGTGCTGTTGTAATACATTCAGTCTGGGCTGCTGTGGCCTTGGAAGGTGGAGAGGCCGGGGGGGGGGCGGGGAGGGAGGGAGGGGGGGGGTGTGGGTGGGGGAGGAGAGCGCTGCTCGCTGCTCGAACGAAAACGGTCGCTTCTCATGAAGCCATCTCTCGAATACATGGAGAACGATCGACACACAATGCTGTGTGAGGAGGGAGATTTTTTTC
This sequence comes from Mallotus villosus, assembly GCA_903064625.1. Lineage (NCBI taxonomy): Eukaryota > Metazoa > Chordata > Actinopteri > Osmeriformes > Salangidae > Mallotus > Mallotus villosus. Next base: position 351,837 of record CAEFZP010005648.1, on the reverse strand, counting down.
TCGTAAATTAGGGCTTCGGAGGAACTCTTAACTGTGTGCTATTACAGGACCATTAAACGTGTTTTATCAGCATTGATAGGATTTACTGCACCAGCCAATGTACTGTAGTTCTGTAAAGTCCTCAACCTATACAACCTATAATAACATATGCGTGTCACCACAATATAAATTTAATCTTTTTTCTATCTTTAAAGATTTCTCATGATTAAACTCCGAAAGTTCATTTCTACCATTTCATCATACAACGGATGCCGTGACATCGCATGACTAAGGGCTTCTATGAGAACAGAGCTCCCCCCGGTGGACAGACATCGTCAGTAAAAAACAGGTAACAGGCTGTCGTTTGTTTCCCTCCCCAATCTGACTGAGTGAGTGGCACCTGTTTGATGGCCTGCCACTTGGGCGCGTTGTCCTGACTGATAATCCTGTCAGCCAGAGTGATGAAGTACTCGCTCAGCTCGCCGGCACTGGCCCGGCTGCCGTTGCCCTCCGACGGCGTGTCCAGCTCCGGGTCGGTCCCCGTGGGCAGGTCCGCAGCCTGGGATAGCAGCTGGACCAGGGCCAGCATGTCCCCAGGCTGCAGCTCCTCCCTGCTCTCCTCCAGCACTCGGCACGAGGCGTCCAGCAGGTTGGTCACATGACCCCAGCTCACCTGACCCACTGGTTCCCCCAGAAGGACCTCCATCCCCTGGACACACACACAGACACACACACACACAGACATATACACACGTACACACACATTGGAACCAGAACATACGCTCGCCATAACACAGAGTAGAAGAATGAAGCGAAATGTGTCTTGAAAATATGTTTTTTTAACCTCGATAACCCTGAAGTTTTTACAGTACCTGAGTTTCATTAGACAACTGCTTGAGATGCTTCATAAAAGGACTGGGATGAGCACTCCGACTTGCCCTTAATTCCCTCCTCTTTTGGTAGCTCTCTGCAACACAAAGAGTTTTCTTTCAAACTGCCAAAGGCTTTCTCTAAAACGCATTTCTAAAGGGGCCAATGCCATCATTAGAAAGTTGTCTCCATTCATACATTCATCTAATGTTCGACTTCTCCGAACATTTGTGTGTTTGACCGTGACGTCAGTTAGCTGTGGGACCAGACCCCCACCCCTCGGCGTGAGACGACGCCCCCGGTGGATGTTGGTGGTATTGCATTTCTGATTAGGTACCTGCGCAAGACCGGACGACCCGGAACTGGAAAGATGGCCCCGTTTCCCGCTCTCGCTTGCCTCACTGCGCCACTGAGCACTTTCCATAGGGAGGCCATCTTTAAAGAGCAGGCTCGCTGTGTCTACTGTACGTAAGTCTATGTGTGAGAGTGCACTGGTGTCGGGGGAGACGTTTGGGCCTGCGCGGCGCGGCGGCTCACCTGCGCTGGTCCTGCAGGTGAAGAGCAGCGGGGTGGAGCAGTCTGCACGGCCATACAGAGGGCGCTGTTGAGCTGCCCTGCTCTCCAGGGTTCTGCAGTCCTGCTCCTCCTGTCTGTGGACCGCTGCACACACACACACACCACGCACACACACACACACACACACACGGGCACACACACCACCCCCGCACACACACACGCGCGCACACACACCGACACACACACAAACCACAGACAGACAAAACATGACTGATGTGAAGGACAATGTTTTATATCAGACAAAACTACCAACCAGACTAAATAATTGACGTTGCATAGATCTAATGTGCGCACAACATGGACTATACTTAGATATTTTGCCTACCGCATTTGTAATATACGAAGAACTAAACACAGCCGTTTAGGTTAGGCTCGGCTAACAGAATGACAGAGAAAAAGATAGTGAGTGCTGTTGTTTGCAGTCCCCACTGAAATGCGTTCCCCAGACTTGTGGGAAATTCCCCCGCCCCCTACTTGCCCTTTCCATGGCCCTGGGCCCAGTCAACCATGCTAAAACCCTTCCTCTATCTCAGACTGCATGTATTCAACCACACAACGCCTGGGCTAAACCGTCTCTTTGGAGTGAGATCATCCAGAATAATGATACAAAGAAGTTGGCAGGGATCAAAAGGGATTTAGGGAGAAACAGGTTTGTTACCGATTTGACTCAAGGGGTTAAGGCTATCAATATGTCTAGGCTTAAATCTCAATGGTAGAGCAAAATGGGGAAAATTGTCACACATAAAGATACATTTGATACAAGTAAGGGTTTTTTTAAAAGTCTCATAAAATTAGAAATACACCGTTTTTTCCACCTGTTACAATACTATAGCTATATTGGCCAACTACATCAAACAACAAATCACTATTGGGCAAGTTGCTTATTATTCAAAAGAATCCACAGACCAATGATCTTGACAGAATCGATCCATTGGAACTCACAAGAGCTGGAGTGGCAATAAATGACCACAAGGGGGCAGATGAATCAACATGCCTGACATGATGTGCAGTGGCCAGACTTTGGGAATAAAGACGCCCTCTCACCTGGACAAAACAGCGTGGCGGACACCTCCCTGACCACGGCGTGACGCTCCACCCTCTCCACGCTCCAGCTGAACAGCACGTCCTGCGTCCTGGAGGCACAGCTGCTGAGCGCCCTGAACGCCCTCCCGTCCAACATGGCCCCCCACACGTTCACGTCCGTGATGTTCCCCACGAACGGCTCCGTCAGATTCCCCCCGAACGAGTCCTGGTCCTGCCCCAGGATAAGGATCCCGTCGCCGTGGATATCCCTGGGCGTGTCCTTCCCCGCCTCCCCGTCCCCTCTCTCCCCGTCCACGTAGATGGCCCGCACGCCCCCGCGCCGCCGCCACGCCACGCACACGTGGTGCCAGGCGCCGTCGTTGGCGAACGACGCCCTGTAGGAGCTGTGCTTGCCGTGGACGATCGCCGCCAGCAGGATGCGGCCCGTCTCGTTGACGCGCCCGCGCAGCTGGAACTCGTTGATGAAGACGGGCGCGGCGTAGGAGAAGATGGTGGACACGTCCTTCCACTGGGGGTCCCACTGCACGCGCACGCACACGCTCAGCGCCGGGAGGGCGGGGAAGGTGACGTTGACGCGGGCGAAGCCCTCCTGGGACTCCCGGGGGAAGCTTAGGGCGGGAAACTGCTCATCTGGAGAAGGAGAGGGGCGGGGGGGAGGGGGGAGATGTCATTCGCGCCGGGGTCTTACTTCGAGAGGAATCGATGGAGGGTCAAGCGATGAACGTGCGAGAGGGTCCACTCACAGTGCTTGGCCACGGTCAGGGCCCAGGGCCCCGCTCGGTGGGGGTCTCTGACCCACATGGGGCCTCGCAGGCCGGCCTCCCTCTGCAGCTCCAGAGCCCCGGCCTCGTCCTGGGGCTGGCCCAGGGTGGTGAGGGAGCTGAACGAGGCCCTGCAGTGGCTGCTGGCCTCGGGGAAGGCCAGGGACGTGTTGACCAGCTCAAACACCCAGTCTGAGGTGTGGAGGAGCAGACTGTCGCTGTCTGTGGCAGGACGACAACACAGATATGCCTTTGTTGTCACGGTAACACTCTGAAGGACAGGACCCTTTTTCATTTCCTCACTGAGGGGGAAAAAAAAATCGTCCAACTGTGAAAAGATATGACGTTTGTGGCTCGTGGTGGGAAGTGATTGGCAGGTCTCACCCTCGGTGGCCCTCCCTCCTCTGTCTGGCTCGGACTGGGTCGGCTCACACGCACTCTGCACCTGGAGTAGGAGACAGCTACACTGTTAGACCTGTCTGCACATACTGTACACACCCTCAAAACACTGTCTATATCCTTCAAATACTGCACATATCCTTAAAACACTGTCTATATCCTTCAAGTACTGCACACACCCTTCAAACACTGTCTATATCCTTCAAATACTGTACACATCCTTAAAAACACTGTCTATATCCTTCAAGTACTGCACACACCCTTCAAACACTGTCTATATCCTTTCAAATACTGCACATACCCTTCAAATACATCTATTCATGGAAGGTCGAGGGGAAAGAAATGCAGTCAATATAAAAAAGCATGTTAAATGATCTAATGGGATCATTGATCATATATATATATATATATATATACTCAATTGATATTGAATATAAATCTATGTGATACTCTGGTTGTATGTGGCCAGTAAGGGGACAGAGAGGAGCAGGCATTACCACACAGCAGCAGAGCAGCACAGCGAGCAGTAGGGCCGCAGTCATCTCTCTGTCTGAGTGGCCCACAGCTGGAAGGAGAGGCTTTACTGGCCTGTGGGGCATCGTCGAGGTCTGGAGCGATCTGTATGAAACCTCGCAAGGCTTTCGGCTTAATGTAAATAGCTAGCTTCTGCATTTAACCAGGTCGATTTAACAATAACAACGCCTTGGAAGTTGACAGGCATACTAACAAGTGCATGGTAAAAAAAACAATGTTTTTTTCTTTGTATTTCAAATCACATTGTTCTGTCTTCGAGCACGGTCACAATGCTACAAACTGTCTTTCTTCTCCAATTTCTATAGAAACAAACGATTTGAAACTACTTCAGGGATAAACGCCTACCGTCGATTTATCGAGAACAATCCGTTGTCGTCTCTCAAGCTCTCAGCAGGCTGCGACGAGACTCCTGGTCTCAGACTGACCCCAGCTCCGAGCTCTCAGTGAGTGGGATGCCCATGTGGCCGGTCCAGTCCCCTCATCTCCTGCTCCGCTCCAGCGTCCAGCATGTCCAGCTGCCCGGGCACCTGTCCTGAGGAGCTTCTGTGAGACTAAACCCAGGCGTCAGGCAGCAGCGAGGGGGTTTGAGATCACTGTGTTTCAGCCCCTCTCTGTCTGCCTCCTCCAGCCTCCAGCCCTCCCCAGACCCCCCCTCCGCTGGACCCTCAATCAGTAGCGCGCTTTGTCATGCAAATGGGGACCATTTTTAACAGAACCCTACTTACGCAAGCAGTGTCAACCGCTTGGCACGGAGACTTCATCAAGAGCAACAGGGTGGGCAGGCATTTTAACCACCAAGTCTTATTTATGCTTTCTATAGCGTAGCCCGGGTTCATTTATGTCAGCCATTCGACTGTGTTTACGGTTAATGAAGGGTCATTACTTTAGATAATGTAAATATCATGTGGTTGTTTGGGCTTGGAAGACACAAAATGGCCACTGTTTCCCGCGTATCCAGTACAGGGACATGTTGCCACATGTTGGTGGAAGTACATCTATATAAAATAAATGGATTTGGTCTGTTTCCTGTTCCTGGGTGGCGACTTTAGCAGAGCAGACACACACGTGCTCTCGAGTGTTAGACTTCTGCACAAAAGCCATGACATCACTAATGCCCAGAGTACACTGATCTGGAGGACAAAGCTGACTATTAGTATTCCCCTGGGCACAAACCAACATGCTGGGAGACTCACAGCTCTCTCCACCAAGGCTGGCTGTACCATATGGGAAATCTGGGCACCTGCCAAGGGGCTCTTGGGCATAGAGGGGCCCTCCATGATCGATGATTATTTAAGAAAATTGGCTACATAGAAACAGTCTACACAAGGCTTGGCCCTCGATCTTGATAATCATCCAATTAGAATAAAGTAAAAGTTGTTTACAAAAAATAAAGTATTGTGATTTTCTGTTGTATACAGTTTGATGACTGGACAGGCAATAATTGGTAACAGGCCGCAATGCACTGTATGGGCTGATGATAAAGATGGGTGGGCATAGAACAGGTGCTTTACATCGAATTATTTAGTAACTGATCCATGGTTAGATACTTTGTATAGGCGAGTGGAACGTTAGTGTTCGCATAAAATGGACAGCGGTCGCGACCAAAATCCCAGCGGGACTGCAAAGAGAAAGAAAATAAAGAAAAAGAAGATAAAAAACGAACGAAGCGAATGGCTATCGAACTAAGCGAAGGATGTCGAACTAACTCAGGACAACTGTGGATCAGAAGAGGTTAGCGGCACTGTCCTTGATGCCCATTGAGTCCGAGCTGAACTTGATCTGCGACTTTGCAAAGAAAAATACAAGAAAGAAGAACTTCAAAAGTAAGAGCTATTATGCTGTGATTTGAGTAGACTAATATAGCTAATCTGTTGTGATTGTGTGACCAGATCATGTACTACATGTACATATCATGTAGTTTATTTGATATTCTGCAACATGTGTATTGCATAATTATTGTGTGATGCTGCTATTGGCCTGTGCAGTGTGATTGTCAAGGGCAGTATGTTGTCTTTTGCAGTATGTTGCCCGGCTCACTCAGTGACTGTTCTTTTGCTACTTGCACTCCTCTGTGTTGTGTGATGGCATTGTGGTATCTTCTGTCAGTCACATTTCAGAATTACTGGTGTGCTTTCTGCTTGGGTGATTTTCAGTTAACAATATTTTGCCATAGTCTTGAGCCATACACTATCTTGAGATTATGTTATTAATTGGACCATTGTCTTGTGATTTGTGAGTGAGATGGCAGTCCTTGGTTTATCGAATTGGACAGGAAGACTTGCTGCCTGCTGAGCTGGACTCGGACTGTATAAAGAATAGATGTAGTCATTGTGACGTCACCCATTGGTTTGTGTAAGACCGTTTTGAAGCCTTGATTTTTGTACTTCCCGGTCGCCATCTTGGGTTTTTGGGGCCAGAAGGGACCATAGGGGGGGTGGGGGCATGAGCTTTAGTGCCCAGGGGACCTTTGGGGTACTAATCCAGCCTTGCTCTCCACACAGCCTGCTGCCCCAAGCTGGGCCCTGGATACCCCTCTCCCCTCCCATACTCCTCCTTTCTTCTCTCTCCTCTCTTCTCTCCCATTTCCTCCTCTTTCTCCTCACCGCGCTCCCTAGGCTGTATAACGGCTGCTCGAACAGACTCGAATATAGTCATGTGAGCATGTCTTCCCGCATGCGTCTGCTGCATTCCCCACAGCTATGACCAATACACATACGGAGCGTTAGATTCGTACCCCCTGCCGTCCCACCCGCAGTGTTCACGGGGGCCACACCTCGGCGTGGTCAGCAGCAGCACTCTATTTACGAGAGACCACGTCGGGGCTTTTTACTACTTACTGACCATCAATCCCCATTGTCTTTATGAAGAGGCTAAATCTTCCCCGGGTAATAACGAGAGAAGCATCAGGTGGTCTGGGTCTGGTTCCAGGCCGGGGGCCATCTGGAAACGGAGAGGGACAATGCCAACATGCCACGTCGCCGCCCCGCGGCAGTAAAGCACATTAGAGCCCAGATGTAAAAGTTGAGCACCGCATTAAACCCACCACCTGTTCTTTATAACCTGGGACTGGCACTGTGGATACAGTAAGGAGCTGTGGCGGAGACTCGTCGCTACGGGAGACGATATTTCATCCGTTTGAACGCGCTCGGGCCGTGTGTGACCGCGTGGCTGTTTGGGGGGGAAACGGATGATGTTTGTGATGTGGTGGTACGGTGTGAGTTTTCCCCTGCGTTCCTGGAACATGTCGTGAGGCGTGGTGATTGGCTGATGACGGGGGCCTGGCTGGTGATTGGCTGATGACGGGGCCTGGCAGAGTGTCGTGTAGCTGAAAGCATCTGGGCTCTCGAGACCACCCTCGCTCAGGGGTCTCCAATCAGACCGATCCCGCTCCTATTCTCCACACGCCACAGACACAGGAAGTGTTTAAAGACCACACACACACACACACACACACACACACACAGGCTGTTCATTAACAAAGAATCGACGGCGCTCGTGAATCTCTCGCAATGAAGTTCAATCCATCTTCTCCCTTAATCAAATTTGTTCCAGCCTGGTTTGTAAAACGGGACAGCTAGTCTGAGAACGCTCAAAGAGGGGGAAGAATGAGAGTGCCACGGCTAGCCATGTTGGACGAGTTTGAGCAGACGCGAGATGTGTAGCAGGCAGTCTTGTTTGCTGTGTGTGTGTATAGGTGTGTGTGTGTGTATAGGTGTGTGTGTTCAATAGAGGCCGAGACTTCCTCGGCGCTTGGGTATGTTCACTACTCAATGCCATGAATTACAGAGTCATAAAAGCAAAGTGCGGCTCAACACAAAGTTGGAGGAGGCACAGGGACATTTCACGGCGCTGCCGGGGGCAACGGAGACAGAGATGGAGCAGAGAGCAAGGATAAAAGCCCAGTGTTCGACACGCTGATGGTAAAGACTCTGGGCACGTCTGCAGTTGGGTCTGACCTTCTTTCACTCGGTCCGTGCGCGCTGGTCTCGCAGTCCTACCGTTTAGCACAAATGACGGCTCTTTGAATACTCTCGCCAATTGCAGATAATACATTTCTATGCCGTGTTCGCTGAATACTTACTGAATACTGAATACTCATTTGTAAGTAGTGGATGACTGAAATGTTTTTTTTGTTCGGGGGGGGGGTGGGGGGGGGTGGGGGGGGGGCAGTGTGATCTGTGATTCACATATGCAGAAGTTGTGATGAGGGTTTGTGTGTTTGTTAGTAGAGCTGCTGGATACAGAGGGCTCAAAGAGGGCTGTGCGTGCTATTGGCCGTGCCCTTGCTAGGCAAACAGCAGCATGCTCTGAAGCCCGGTTCACACCTTCTGGCGGCCGTGTTTCACCAGTCAACACTTGGACCCTCTTCAGACAAGGGGCGGAGCCAGACTGGGAGACAATGGCGGGAACAGAAAGATGCGACAACAGCGAGTTCACTTTCATAAAAACCAAGAACTCCATGACCGCAGTAACTTGGAGATCGATGCTTTCAGTCAATGTCATTTACGAGAACAAGCCTGAAGTGACTGTTTGTCTTCTGGTGGAACAAGCGTGTTGGTTGACCACTTCCCCTTTTGGCCGGTGTCAACACAAATACCAGCAGTAAAAGCAGTCAACATCTTTTAATCAACAGATTTGGCAATTAGGGCTGAGAAATGCACAAAGGATGTCCACCCCCCCCTGCCTCTCTCTCTCTCTCTCTCTCTCTCTCTCTCTCTTCCCTCCACTGTAACTTTGCAGCCACTGCTACCCAGTGCATTTCCATGGCAACCTGGGGGTTCTAAGGAAGGCATGGAAACGTCAAACACTCGGCGGGCTCACATCATGGGAGACAAAGGGCCCGTGACCTACATGTGGGAGAGGATGAACACTTTTCCCAGAAGCAACAGCCCACGGGAGCCGTGCATCCTGGGATACTCACACCACCGAGACTTTGTCTTATTTGGCATCTTAGACAGAAAGCTGCCATGGAAGGAGATAGAGGGGTGTTGTGTGTTAACCTGTATCGTGCTCCTCAGTGTTCCATTAATAATAACTGTGGTATAGGCTAAGTTGTCAAATCTGAATAGGTCATGTTGGTTGAATGCTACCTCAGGTCATTGCGGCGTCCAGGCATTCCTGGTGTAAAGTAAACGTTATCGAACAATAAATAACATACGGAGGAATGCGTCGCCACAAAAATGTGACCACCTTAAACACGCAAAGTAAATAAGACTTTAAAACCTGCCAAGAACTTGCCCAATCTATTATTGTATTCTTACTAAAGGGCCAGGGGGTACATGTCTGTAAATCTGCGGTCAGAAAATGGCGGAATGTTCCCTCGTAAACGAGCATTCTTTGCTGGCTGGTCATCGGGGGCCATGTTTGTCTGGCCTAATCTGGCCACAGCAGATACGCTTTACGACCACCCTGCTGTCCATCCATCAGGGCCACCGCTGGGGACCAGGTCACCGGTGGAGGAGGGGCGGGAGGGCGGGGGTGACGTAGGAGTGGAGGGGCCTGGTGTCACACGGTCACCATGGAGACCGTCTTTTAAAGCAGCCACATAAATGTTGTAGGGGAGTTTGGGATGACACAAAGAGAAAGGGAGAGCTACAGAGAGAGAGAGAGAGACAGAGAGAGAGAGAGAGGAAGAGGAGGAGGGACGAGAGCAGCATCAGCTGAATCCTCACACCGAGCCTTGGCAGGCCTGTGACCTGACTCACCCCTCTCATGCTCCCTCGCCCGCACCGAGTCCTCTCCCTTTTCCAACCCTCCATAGACGACGCCGCGCGTTCTATACACATCGGGCAAAAGAGACAATCCTAAGTCAGAGGCAGCACTCTTACCCTTTGTCACTTGATGCTTTGGCCTTGGGAGAGCAAACAGGTTTGCTCGATTCAGACGGCAGATATCGACGTGTGGCACAAAGGGGCCCGACGTCGCCGCCGTCAGATGTTTCCTCGCAGCTCTGCGGTGATTTAGACCGTTGCCGTTGAAATGAGGAACAATGAAAGACAACGGAAAGACGAAGCAGATGTGAAGATCAACAGACGCCGAATCATCCTTTCCCTGACCTCCGAGTACGCAAAGAAACCCCCTCAGCTCTTCTCTCATCACACCTGTGGTTGTAACTACCGGTAGTCGAGCCAACAATCCCTCCTCTGACACGCCAAATGAAAAAGGTTTGAATGTCTGAAGTCAAAGCGTGAAAGGAAAGGGTTTCTTGGATAGACTGGATTTCCCGGGAGAATCATGTCACTTACCATAGCAAAGAGGTTCGACATTTTAGGGGCCATTTACCCACGTGTCAAAAAGTCTAGACGGGAGTAAAAGAGTAAACGATAAGGATTTCTGAATCGTTTATCAGTCAGGTATAGCGTCGATATTCTGACGCTTGAACACTTGTGATCAGAGCTGGCGTGTGAAAGTTGTGTGTGTGAACACACTGACACCATGTGGCAGTTGCTTGCACAACCTGAACTTTGGGGGCTGCGAAAATATTCAACCACAAGACATCCACGGGTGAATCGCTGTCGAATAAAAAAATACCCTATAGTCACATGATTCACAATATAGATAATCGTACTCGCGAGAGATTTTTCCCTAAAAACAAAACATCTGTATTCCTAGTGTGCCATGTGTGTGTTTCCGTCAAACCGACTCCCGCTTCCAATCCCCCACACGGCCACTGGGTGATGCTGTTGCGTAAGGCCTCGGTGATCGTCAGCGCGCCGCCTCATTACACGGCCGGCGGGTCGATGATGACGACGAGTCGCAGCGTGGAGACGTCTCCGTCACTGCTGTTCGTCTGTGCCCGCGCTGATCACAGGAGAGACAGCCCCCCACCCCCCCCTCCCCCCCCTCTCTACCTGCGCTCGCTGTGTCACCTGCAGTCACGGGCCGCCGGAGACGAACGAGGAGGGAGAGGCAATTACCCCGGCAAACACCGGGAAAACAGCTGGGGCAATTACGAGAACAGAGGTTTGCACTTAGCCCGCTCATTGGCCCCGGCGCCATTGCATTATGCAATCCGCAGCAGCCAGGCAACAAACTAGCTAATTAGAGTCCTCATCACACCTGGAGAGCGAGCGAGCCCATCCCCGCGTTCCAGGCGTCGGATCGCACGCTTTTTCTGCACACCACGACAAGTTTTTTTTGTAAATGGCAAAACAACAACTACACTCCTCATTACTGTATACGCTGTGCATGGGAAAGGGCCCGGGCTTTTGGAATGGCCCTGGTGGAACCGGGCGAGGCCTGGCGGGGTGGCCGGGGTACGGTGGCTGCTTTTGGGGGGGGGGAGTGCAGAGTCGCTAGCCACGGGCTGGGGAGGAAAACGGGATCACATGACAGCTGACGAGCGCCTCCTGTCACTCGGTGTGTAGGAGTGTAGCCGAGGCGGGTGATTGGCTGTGGTTGACGGGCTGCGAGAGTGATGTGTGTGTGTGTGTGTGTGGTGTTGGTGAACCTGGGTCTTGGGGTGGTTGTCTGATGAGGAGAAAGGGGGGGGGGTGTGGGGGGGTGCAGGGCGTGTGCCGGGTCAGTGCGGTCTGTCAGAGGGCTTGTCTGAGTAGTGTGCTGTGACTGAGGTTTATGAGGTACCGTCATGGCTGCAGCGCTTCACTGCTCGCCTGCTGCCGCACACAACGCACACACGCCGTACGAGAAGCGCCACACGTGAATCCCAAAGGGGGAAACTGAGTCTGGCTGGATCATCATTCTGCCGGAGAGAACATCAGATAGAAAAACATAGTAGACATCCCAATGTAACCTTGACGCTTGCTGTATGTCACGGTAAGGTGTGCGTCGCGGAGTGAGCGGCGGACACACGCGCGTTGCTACGGAAACGCACGCCGCTTGACCGTCCGCGCGTCCGCGCCCCCCCCCTACCCCCGCCTTTTGACTTATGCATGATGGCTGTGATTGATAAAACATGGGGGAGCCGCGCCGAGGAGGAGGAGGAGAGCTGCTGACGAGGAAGGGGGGGAGACGAGAGAGAGGAAGGACCCACGTGCGCTTCCTGTGTCTCCCAGGGCTTCTGAGGAGAGCCGCTGCTTGCTCAGGAGTGAGGGGCCTCACATTAAAGTGTTTGTGCTGACAAAGGACAAATGGGATTTTTTTTCTCTTCCCTCTTCGAGCAAACGGTGCAGGATTGTGTCGACTCGCTCGACGTGTCAGGGAAAAAATGTCTCCTGGTCGACACCTCTAATGAAACGTGTGCATGAAATTAAGGCCCCGCGCCGCCTGCCCGTGTTTCGGTTGTGCGAGCCCAGGCAGAGAGAGAGAGAGAGAGAGAGGAGAGGAAGAGAGAGGAAGGGAGGGGAAGAGAGAGAGAGAGAGGGAGGGGGAAGTCTTCTCTCCTGTGTATAGATATATCTTTTGTACCCTTGAAGCAGAGGAGTAAATTGAATATTCATGAGTGAACGTGAATAAGTGCTCTGTCAGCCAGTGGTGTCACTGATAGATGAGGGGAGGGCCTGGTGGAAGCTCCAATGGCCAGCCAGAGTTCTCCACAGAGGGGCCGGCGGTGTAGGTATGGGGGAGGCCGGCCCTGGTTGTGTGGGATAGAGAGGTTAACCCGGTGGAACCCTTTCTCCTCCATTACATTTGACTCCGAGTTGGAAGCCCTGCCCCGTCACAGTGGGGAAACAGCAGGTACAAGTTCACACTGCAGCCTCGCCAATGTCTGCCTGACAGTCTGTGGCAGGATGTAGCCCGGAGTCTCCGCGTCTGGTGATCACTGGACCTGAGAGGACAGGGCCGAGCAGAGGGGAAGAGGAGAAAGATGAGAAGGAGAGAGAGATTGAAGTGTGTGTATGGTGTGTGTGTGTGGGGCGGCGGGGTGAGTGGGGGTTCCAGGCGGTGGTCTAAAGTCGAGGAACTCCTCTCATTTCTGTTTTCCCGGCAGAAAGTCCACAGTCCAGAACCTTCTTTAATTCACTGACAAGTTCTCCGAGTTGCTTCTCAATCCCCAGCGTCCTCCCTGAGAGATGAAGGCCGACGCGGTTACAGCAACGCATCATTTCACCGCGCCGTCCATCCCTGCTCCAGGATTTTGATATGATAATTTTATTCATGATGCTCCTCGCCCCACACAGCTTGTCTGTACAAGTGCAAATGAGGGATGTACCAAATGTAAAATCTTCTGTTGGGGGGGGATCAATGAGGTCCCTGGCCGATGCTGTGAGATGTGTTTTACATGGGCTATGCTGGGTCCAGTCACCAGACAGCCAGCCAGGCTCTGTGGCACACCACGGCCAGATGGCTTTCTCAGGCGGAGAGGGAGAGAGAGAGGGGAGGGAGCGAGGGGGGAGCGAGAGGGGAGGGAGAGGAGGAGAGGGAGGGAGCGAGAGAGCAAAAGAGAGAAAGACAGAGAGAGAGACGGAGGAGGGAGGGAGGGACGAGCGAGAGGGAGAGGGATAGGGAGGAGCGAGAGAGCAAAAGAGAGAAAGACAGAGGGAGAGAGAGACGGAGGGAGGGAGGGAGGGAGCGAGAGAGGGAGCGAGAGAGCGAGAGAGAGGGAGGGAGCGAGAGAGAGAGAGAGAGACGGAGGAGGGAGAGACAGAGGGAGCGAGAGAGAGAGAGAAGGGCAGAGAGGGGGAAAGAGGGAGAGGGAAAGAAGGAGAGGCAGAAAGAGAGGAAGAAAAGGAGACCGGCATGAAAGAGATGGAAAGACACAGAAAGAGAGAGAGAAGGAGAGAGAAAGAGGGTGAGAGAGAGAGAGATAGAGAGAGAGAGAAGGAACACACTGATGCTGAACACTGCCCAGGGGAGCAGGGCTCAGTCAAACCTCCAGAGATATGATATCCCAGACACTACAGATGGGCTTCCATCCTACTGTACTCAAGCTGCTCCAGCTCATTCACAGCCAAGCCAAGACATCCGCTGACTAACACCGTCTACTTTCAGGGTCTTTGTTCATTATCTTGTTATGCAGCACTGAGTTTGTCAATTAAAAAAATACATCGGACATTCTTTTTCTTTGATGCCATCGCCGAGTTGCAGGGCTGCACTCAGTCTCCAAAAGACCATAACACAGATGGTCCAGAGCATTAACCCAGCCAGCCAGCCAGTCAGCCAGTCAGCCACCGTCAGCCAGTCAGTCAGTCAGTCAGTCAGCCAGCCAGCCGGCCAGCAAGATAGCTAACCTGCCAGCCATCCAGTTAGTCAGTCTGTCAGAAAAAGACAGTCAGGTACTAAGCCAGTCAGTCAATAAGCCAGCCAGCCTGCAAGTCAGTCAGTCAGCCAGCCAGCCAGCTTGCCATGTTGCCAGAGTTAGTCAGCAAGCCTTCCTCCCAGTTCTTTGTTTTCATTTCCCCCTCCTGGTGATAATGCATGGGCTCCAGCGCGTGTGATGATCCTGCAGCGCGATCGTCCCCACTAACAGGCATTCCTGTCAAACACATCACCATCACCGTGCTCATTGATTTGTGTTGCCTCTAAAATGGGCCGTTTCCTCTACACACCATTCCCAGCCATAATTGGGTCTTGCTTAAATGATTCAAATAAGGCAGTCTGTTCCTATTCCCTTCCTCTCTCTCTCTCTCTCTCTCTCTCTCTCTCTCTCTCCTCTCGTTCCCCTCGTCACTGTCACCCTCACTTATTTCATTACAGATTCAGCAGACTTGATAAACAGCAGGGGTGCCCCATTCCACACAGCTTAACCAGCCCGCCCCTCATCCCCTCAGCCCCGGCCCAGACAAAGAGGTGGTCAAGCGGGCCAACAAATCACAGCAAATGGTGCATTTGCTCTTTGTGCAGTCTAGTTATGGTAACTGATAGCAGCGAGCAGAATACTGAATAGGTGCAATAAATGCTGAAGAAGAGGGAATCACTTCCTAATTGGATAGGGGGTGGGGTGGGGGGAATGGATGCACACATTCTCTTCTCTTTTTTTTTCTACCGTGGCTGGAAATGAGTTGTGAGTGTGAGGAGCCCTAATAGCAGACACAGAAGTGGGGGAGATCCCGACAAGAAAGAAAGGACGAAAGGAACGCAAAGAAAGAAAGAAGAAAGAAAGAAAGAAAGAAAGAAAGAGAAGAAAGAAAGAAAGAAAGAAAGAAAGAGAAGAAAGAAAGAAAGAAAGAAAGGACAGAAAGAAAGAAAGAAAGACAAGGAAGAGACACACGAAAGAGACTAGACCGAAACCAGAGAAAGAAATGGATACAGAGACAGAAAGAAAGAAAGAAAGACGACAGACAGAAAGAGAACTAAACTGATACCTCCCTCAAACATCCCAATAAACGAAACTCATCCAGTCCCTTCTCCTCCCTCTCCTCCCTCCCTCCCTCCCTCCCTCCCTCCCTCCTCCCTCCCTCCCTCCCTCACTGTTGGGTGACAGATAAACATGTTACCTCAGGGCTAATTGCTCTACCTGTCCCTGCCGAGGCTCCAGTGACAGCGCTGTGTTAGCGAGGAGCCCTCAGATCTCCTGGCTGGACACCTCGTTGCGGTGCGGAACCCGCGGAGCCGCCATTCTGAAACGCGGAGCGCACACTTCCGCGGGGGAGGGGGAGGTTCTGATGACGGGTTAATGTTATGCCGGCGGAGATTCTGTCGTGAAACAGCTGTCAGGTGAGCATTGATGGGCTTAACAAACACACGACACGCATCCCAGGAAGCGTGCCAACATCTGTCTCATGATATCATGTCACTGTGGCCCCGTAATATGTCACAAACAGACAAGCGAGGGAAAGAAGCGTCCGTCAAACCAATGAGCGGCAGTGGCGTTGACGTTGACGAGGGAGTAAATCGCCCCCAATGAGATTGACAACGCTCAAGCCTCTACGGCGAAACATTCAGAATGAAAGAAAGACGTCCCATTTTTCCATACGTCTCCACTGAAGCCCACCGTGTCCAACAGCATCTTCACATCCGCGTGAATTGGGTCCCCGAAGGATTCGATGGAAGTGCCTTTGTCTGGATGGGGCCTCAAGTCGTCATCAAAGATGAAGAATCTCAGCTGGTCTGTGGCTCCCCTCAGACGAGATGAATAATAGTACAAAGGGCTGTTAAATCATTGAGATGGCTGCCCGGCTCTGTCCAGTCCATGTTAGCCCCACATAACCCAGCTAATGGATCAATGAAGCAGACATGAGAGCACAGGCCTGGTACGGGGGGAGAGGCGAGGCTGTGTTCGCTGGGAGGGGCGAGGCCTCGTACAGGGGGTGAGGCGAGGCCTCGTACAGGGAGACGAAGCTCCGGTGAAGCTCCGGTGAAGCTCTGAGAGACGCTGGCTGTCTCTGGGGCTTCGCGGGGGCCATCTTGTGAAGGACAAAGCATCGGTCGAATTCATGCCACAACAACAACAACAAAAAAAGGTTTATTTTTAGAGGCGACGAGGAAAAGCCCTCCGCTGAGAATGGACTCGAGGGCGTCCGGCCTCGTCTTCCGTTCTTTTGTCCCCGTGTTCAATTAGGGAGGGGTTTAAACTGGTCTGATGCTGTTCAGGAAATGACCCAAATATGCACCAAGGTCATTCCTTTGCAGCTCCTCTCATTTGGATATTATCTGAGATGTGTGGGGGGGGGAAAGGGGCTGGGAGAGGAGTTTAAGCAAAAACCCTCAAGAACATTATGATTTATTTAAGTGAGGAGAAAATATGAATAATGTATCGGGCTATACGGAACATGAATCTCTTTTGTACTAATTGTCAGGAAGGCTTGCATCCAGCGTGCGAGGGTGGAGGGGCTGCAGGACCCCGAGATCACAGGGGTGCGGCTCAAAGCCCCCTGTCCTAAAGCCACGGCCATCGACTTGCAAATGAGCTCAAGAAAGCCTAATTAATGGGGGTCTAATGAAAGCGGCGTTGTGGTTGCCGCTGAAGAAAATAATCTGGGACCCCCGTTTCACTTTCTTTCTTTCCGCCCTCTATCTCCCTCTCTCTCTCTCTCCCTTTCCCCCTCTCTCTCTCTCTTTCTCTCTCTCACAGCGAGATGGCTCGTGCCATTGAAGTTGATTGCAGAACGCATCAATATGTGAACAAAGTTTGAAAGAGAAAGGGAGAAAATTAGCATTCATTTGAAGAGCAAGGCCTGATATTTATTCTGTAGCTTTTGGCACATTTCTGGTTCTCACTCCCAGGAGGAAGAGGGGAGATGGAGCCGGATGTTTAAGAAGTGTGACGGCCCTATAATGGCAACTTCTCCACTCTCCGCTCCCCGGCTCTGCTGTTTGCACTGGAGAGGGGAATCGAGGGGAGCGGGGACGGCAGTGAACTGAGAAATCTCTCTCTCTCTCCTTTTCCCCCGTTCGCTCTTTCCTCTCTTCCCCCTTCCTCTCTCCCCTCCGTCCCTCGGAGAAGTGGTCGCCGGGGTTGGGGGGCTTCGCGGCGGGAGGGGGGTGCAGATCAGACACGCTGCCCCAGATGCTGTGCCCTGCGGTCGCGTCTGGGGTCTTTGAAGCCTCAGCCCTCTCGTCTAAGCCCCGCCCCCGGGCCCTGCCACCGTCTGCGGGGTCCCGGCGCCATGGCTACCGCCGCGTTTGAAGAACCCAAGTTCCCCTCGGATACAGCCACCGGCGCAGAGACTGGCTCTGAAGCACCCCCGCCTCACTCCTGATCTGTCTCGGCCTCTGGTCCTTCTATTCTGGGATCCAGCGGCTCGGCAGGAAAAACCCACCCAGACTTCAGCCTCATCAGGCTGGGCTCCTCCTGCTCCTCCTGCTCCTCCTGCTCCGCTTCTCTGGTCCCCGGGGCCGCAGCATTATTGGGCAGCAGGTGACCCACGCTGAGCCCCTGCTCCTCCCGGCCCTCCCTGGATACCCCGACCCCGCCCTCAAACCCCAGTGGAGACCCGGGCTGAGATGGATGGCGGGGCACAGCCGAGCCCCCCATCCGGATGGGTTGATTTATGGCGGCTCCTTTCCTCTCAGGCAGAGTGGAGGCCCCCCCCGGGGGGGGGGCGGGGCGGGGCCGCCTGGAGAGCGCCGGGGGACGGCCGTCGTCTCCGGCCTGACGGGCCCCTGAGCTCCCGCTCGGCGCTGATGCCAAGTACCAAACGGCCACTCCAGAACGCTCGCCATCCGTCATGGCGGCGGCCGGGGATCTCCCTTGAAGAGAGGGAACACAAAGAGCAGGAACAATGAGGCTCCCCTCTTCTCCTCCCCCAGCCGCTCCTCCCTCCCTTCCTCGCTGAGACATTGATCCGCGCCGCAACAATTCATTATATCACCTCGGCTATTGCCGTTGTCACGGGGGAAGGTGTGCGAGATACCTCCGTGCTTTTGTCTTAAAAGAGCACGACACGGCTATAAATACACCCCCCCCCACTTTCACACCCGCACATCGCCACGGCGACGTCGACGAAAGAAAAGACAGATTTTTTTTAAAAGGCGGCCTTTTTACCTGTGAGGAGAGCCCAGCGGGGATAGGATCTGGAACATGGCACCACCACCACGCTGCCACGGCGACGGAGCGAGTCTGGGCGGTTCCATCGAGCAGGATCAGGGCCCTTTCAGTGTGTGTGTCACCCTGCCACCCTGCTGACACTACAGGCTGATGTCCCCCCTCGCCTGGCCCTGGTTCAGGACGTCCCTGCCAGGACATCTGCTGCGTGGAGCACAGCCGGAGCCCTGTGACCGGGCACCGCGGACGGGGTTCACCACCAGCGGGCTGTGGAGCTGTGAAGTGGTGGAGCTGGTAGGCTGAGTCTCCGGGCTCTACAGGCCTGGGGGGCGAGGGGGGGGTGGAGAGAGAGAGAGGAGAGAGAGAGAGGGAGGTATAAGAGCCGTAATCGTTCAGCATTATAGTGGGAGGGTGGAGGGCAGATGGGCTTGGAGATGGAGGTTACAAGCCAAGGCCTGTGGGTGGTAATGCTGCCATGGAGTCACCCGAGTCGCTGAAGCCAGAGGCAGACTGAGCAAAATGCTAATGCCACAAGACATGGAGATATCCTCGGTGTTCCTGCAGCGCCACGTCACCAGGCGCAGGCGAGACGGCAAATAAGCACACGTACAACACACAAACGCACAGGAACAAATAAATAAACGGCCTTGTGAAAGACAAAGACGCCCCGCGCACACCCCGGCGTATTTTCCGTGATCCGTAACAACCGACTTCAATCACGAAAACGTTGTAACGTTCTCCGAATCTCGGCGGACCATTAGGGAGCAACACAGACCAAAATCGACAATATAAGAATGACAATAAGAGAGCGAGAGAGATCAGTGGCGATGTTCGCCGCGTAAGCGCTGTTTTTTTGGTGAAAAAGTGTTATTTCAATTAAAATGCGGGTAAACTGCTGATTAATTCAGCACACTTCTCAATTACAGATCAAACGGCCCTCCTGGGGCTAGCGGAGCCCCCGAAGATGGCAGATGCCGAGCACACACTCAGGCATATTTCATACGACTATGAAATATTGAGATGGTCTGTGGCGTTGCTGGTACCGCTGGGTGCCTGTGTTGTTGAGGCACACTATGTAAATCCGACTGTGACACTCGTGCTCGCGTCGTGGAGAAACTGATATCTGGGACATGCTCGGGGACACTTTGGGGAGAATGATGCAATGTGTTGCCAAGACAAGCTTAGACAACTGATAAACCAAGAGTAGCGTTCTACAGCCGACTGCAGCCGGTGAGAAGAAAGATTAAGTGTGATAAAATGAGTATTAATAAGAAAAAAATTGACACTCCTCATCAGTGTAAAACTGAATATGCCAACATTTCTATCACTTCGCTTCAATCCTGGTTATTTTCAGTTACCACTTTCATGCATTGAGAGAGGTAGATTATTAGAGTTTCTTTGGCTTCAACTCGGACTCCCGAGCCTTGTGTGTATGTGTAAACCCCACCAGCCTCATCCTCTCCAGGGAGGGTGTCCATAACTCATCCGACTGGGAGAGGCAACCCAGGGATGCAAGCGTTATCTGGACAGACAGGAGTTAGCCTGGTCCACTTCCACCCTGCTCCTCTGCGTCTCCGCGCCGTCTCCCAAATGAGGCCCGCAGCTCTTTGTAACCACCACTTTACGTCCCAAAAGACGCAAGCCCAATAGCGCTGCAATCCGACGTGACCACAGCACATAAATCATTTTTTTAAGCACTGAGTACAGCAGGTGCGGGCGTAAACAGTGTCGATGCTGCTTTCTCAGGGATGTAAATAATTTATCAAACCTACACACGCGGGCAGTTGTTTATTCTGTCCCGTTCAGTGTGTACTCCTCAGACACCGTTTTAGTGGAGGGCCTGTCACACACACACACACACAAAATAATACGCACGTAGCGTGTGTTTTAAAGGCGTCCTTGTCTGTCGCCATAATGAATCCCACTGTGATCGTTTTGGCGGCTGTGGTCATTGCTCCCTGACCAACACAAACTTGCACACCCACACTAGTGCACACACACACACACACACACACACTAGCACACACACACGCAAACACACCCGCACACACACACACACACACACACACACACACACACACACACACACACACACACACACACGCAAACACACCCGCAAACACACACACACACACACACACACACACAGGCTTTCCCGACTGCCTGCTCATTCATCATGCGACCCCTCATGGAGTTGCCTGTGGGAGTCTGGGGAGGACTTGAAGATGGAGGGAGAGGGGCTGGGGGGAGGAGGCAGGGAGGCTGGGGGAGGAGGCAGGGAGGCTGGGGCAGAAGGGGGGCGCAGGGAGAAGGGGGGGTGAGAGCAGGGAGAAGGGGGGGGGTGGGGGGGTGGATGGGAATAGTGAGCAGATACAGAGAGAAACAATGTCTGTGGAGCAGGCCTGTAGTGTGTCTATCCAGGCTAGAAGGATACTCTGCATAGCGGTGTGCCTGGGGACTGGCTAACAGGCAGAGAGCTCCAGAGACCACAGCTCCCTCTCTCAGTCTCAGCTGACATGGGGACAAGCCAAGCGCTACTTCCTGGATCCCCTCCACCCAGTCTCCACCCAGTCTCCACAGGCCCACAGGCGCTTTGATCGGAGCCGCTCACGAGTCGGTCGCCGTTCGCCGGAACACAATCTGTTCCGTCGCCCGTAAACGTTTTCCGTGTACATATTCATCTCCGCTACCTGTTCTATTATTTTGATGAGCACCTCCACCCCCCTCACACACACACACACACACACCACCACCCCCCTCCCCCCTCCCCCCAGCCGGTAGCTAGATGTTTAGTTCCCCAGGAGCGATAAGTGCATATCTAAATAGTTGATGAGCCATAAGCTGTTGGGGAAAATGTCGCCAGCGGCGCCTCATTGAACGGCGCCTGGGAGCCGCCCGGTGGGACTGCTTTAAAGAACCTGGCAACCCGCTGCTCAGGAACCCGGTGGAGGAGACAATATTGGGCCCGCTTCCCTCCCAGCAGGCTGGATCGTCCCCCCACACACACACGCCCCATCCCCCTCATCATCATCATCATCCCCCAAAGACAATTATCAGAGGAGACCCTCTCCTTTTATTCTCTTCATCCCAAACATCCAGCAGTACGCTGGGAACGCACGGCAAACACGCCTTGATTCCCCCTCTCTCTCTCTCTCTCTCTCTCTCTCTCTCTCTCTTTCTATCTCTGTCTCTCTCTCTCTCTCTCCTCTCCCTCTCTCTCTCTCTCTAGGAAGACGCTGCTCTCTGAAGCAACGTGACGTGTCGGTACTCATTCCCGGTGACTGGCGCGGTCTGGTAACGCGTCGCCGCCCATCCCTCCGCAGTACCGCCGAGCTCTGTCGTCGGGGGGGCGAAGGAGACTTCAAAGACGGACGCTTCATCAGCCGCAAAGCGGGCGCAAGGTCTGAGGAGTTTGTCGGAGTGAGGTGTGTCTCTGTGTGTGTGTGTGTGTGTGTCTGTGTGTGTGTGTGTTGGCGAGGAAGTGCCACTCCAGCGCCGGTGTTCCCAGCTGCTGTTTCCAGTCCGCTCCAGAGGACTGGGAGTTCACGTCTGCTGCCGTGGCGATGGCAGAGCTGGCTTGTCCAGAATGGATCTCTCTCGAAGGCGTTTTGTTGTTGTTCAACCCCTGGACCCCAGGGACCATTAAGCTGAAAATAATTGGCTCCGAATCTCCCCCCTTCATCGATCCTTTGGAGTCAGTGAACTCTCGGAGACACAGTGCAGGCATAAATGAACGCGCGCGCGTGCGCAGACTGACACACTTACACGCACACACACACACACACCAACTCAAGAGATACAAAGACATATTCACTCACACAAAGATACACAACGTCCGCCTCCCTCCACACACACACACACACACACGTATACATGTACATATACACACATATACGCATGTGTGTATATTTGCACACACGCGCATGCACACACAAAAGAGGACACACAACATCTGCCCACACAGAAAAAAGACACCCGACTGAATTAGAAAGAGAAGTGAGCGACAGAAACACAAAGTGGACAGCCCACAATAAAGAAAGAATCACCCACATCAGAACATGTCCACATGAATACGAACAGAAACACTACAAGTGGACAGCTCTATATGAGGAAACACTCAGTCTCGGAATAGCAATCATTTGTTCTCAGCAGAGGTTAACTCAAGTGAATTTCTTGATCTCTGCAGATTTAGTTGACTTCTTTTCCGAGTGTGTACTCTGCTCCCAAACAGCACTCTCCTCCGTTTACCTGGGATGACAGTCACTAACACCAGGCTCTCCGCCACAGCCCAGCCAGCAGCCACCACACTCCACCCACAGAGGGCGCTGTTGCTTTTCCCCTAAGCAGCCCCTGAGCAGACCCACTCAGACAAGGGGGCCGGGCACGCCGTGGTGAGCATTCATCTTAAATTACCTTCCTCAATCTTCATATAGTCAGCTCGCAGGATTTAATTAGATCTATCTTCATCCGTCTTCTTCTCCCCCCGCACGCGTCTGCCCGAGCACACACAGCTCCACGAGCGTCCGCCCTTCGTCAATACGAGGAGGCGAAGTGGAGACTCGATGAAGAATTGATGGCCAATGAGGACTCAACAGGGGGTGTTCATCTCCGGCATCAGTCACACCAGACTCTGGCCTTTTCTCCTAGAGCGCGTCGTCCACTCCTTCATTACCGTGAATATTAATGTGTCTTTATTTTCCCCTTGTCTTATCCATAACGCGTCGGGGTGATTAGCGAAGGGGGGGTGGGGGTGGGGGTGGTCTTCCTTTAAGAGTGACATTAATAATCATAATCCACGCCGCCGTCCTCCATTGGAAATAGGTCAGGGATAATTTAATTTGTTTATCGTATTTTCTCCTATTAAGAGTAATCAGATAAATAGTGGTTCCAAGGCCGTGACAGAGTCATCCAGCACACTGATGAACCGTCACTTTAATTGAAGTTAATGGGAAGGCGGGCGGGCGAGCACGGACGAGTGCACCGGAGGACTGGGGTGTGGGAGGGTCCGCTGGGTCCCACTCACGTCCACACAGGACGGATGGAGGGAGAGGGAGAGGGGCAGGGTGGGGGAGAAACATGCAGAGAATGCAGCACAAAAAAGTTCAACAATATCGATTGAGGACAAATTAACATTACCCCGACGGAAAATAAACAAAAAAACAACCTTGTACCTGCGAGGAATATCTCTATCAGATCATAAACGCGTGTTACACAGACCAGTCACACAGCACCCCTCTCTCTGTCTCCTGTCCTAATGACACATAATTCAGTCGCAACCGTGAATCTAGGCGGGGTGGGACTGGCCCAGGAGAGCGGGGGCACCTGCCAGGCCGGGGCGGAGGAGGAGGAGGAGCCTCGCCTTAACGAGGCGTGACGGCGATCACAGGAAGCAGCAACACACAAGCGATCGATAGCCAGGCCTCGGAGGAAGTGCACGGGGGAGCTGAGACGTCACAACCAATCTGCTCTGCGGTGCTTCCCTGCTCTGCGGGGCTGGGGAGCGGGGCTGGGGAGCGGGGCCGAGGAGCGGGGCTGGGGAGCGGGGCTGGGGAGTGGGGCCGAGGAGCGGGGCTGGGGAGTGGGGATGGGGGGCGGAGGGAGTGGGGCTGGGGAGCGGGGCTGGGGAGCGGGGCTGGGGAGCGGGGCCGAGGAGCAGGGCCGGGGAGTGGGGATGGGGGGGCGGAGGGAGTGGGGCTGGGGAGCGGGGCTGGGGAGCGGGGCTGGGGAGCGGGGCTGGGGAGCGGGGCCGAGGAGCAGGGCCGGGGAGTGGGGATGGGGGGGCGGAGGGAGCGGGGCTGGGGAGCGGGGACCGGGGAGCGGGGCTGGGGAGTAAGCCCCCGTGGTGACGGGCAGACCAACAGAGCCCAGGTTCTGACAGCGTCTTTATGGAGCCGCTCGGAGTTCGCCGGCTGCCTCGCTCCCGCGCCCATCGACACCCCGCTCATTACCCCCCCCCACCCCCCCCCCAGGGTCTGGGTTTCTGTCTGTGTCTAAGTGTGTGAGGGGTGGGAGGGTGGTTGGTTGGGACGGGTGGGACGGGTGGGAGGGGGGGTTTTGTCGTTATATTTTAGATTGTGTGTGTGTATCTGTGCGTATTCTTCTATACTTCTAGCATGTATTGATGGCTTTGGAGTTTCAGAGTGTGTCGGCGCGTGTGTGGGTGTGTGTGTATGTGCATTTGAGTTTTTGTATCAGATGTGCGTGTGTGAGCACATGTGTGTGTGTGTGTTTGGGGGAACCCTGAGGATGTGGGGTGGTGGAGAGGGCAAAGGGGTGCATGTGTGTGTGTATGTGTATGTGTGTGTGTGGTGTCTAGAGGGGACCTTGCGGATGTGGGGTGGTGGAGAGGGCAGAGGGGTGCTGGTGACAGGAGAGGCCACAGGAGCTACAGCAGCCATGTCATCCCCCCGCAGTATGTAATTATCCCTGTCACCCCCCCTGTGCCCCCACCCCCCCTCCCACCCCGCGCCCACCCCCCCACCCAAACAACATCACCGCGGTCAGTTTGACGGGGAATACGTTGATGCGACTAATCACTCGGGCGATCCGATCCCGGTCCGCGGCGCCTCCGTCCCGTCCACTCCTCGGCTCCCCAGATACCGAGTCGACCGCGGAGCGACCGGCTTTGCCTGTGATTACATCTCAATCATTTCCATCCACTAATTGTGGTTCAGAGTGATTAAAGTGGATATGGCGGTGGTGGAAGGGGAGAGCCCGTTTTAATGGGGGAGGCTGTGGGGATAATGGCCGTGACCTCTGACCCACGGCGTGCGACGGAGGCTCATTATGATGATCAGGGAGTGTCAGTCAGGGCAGGGCGCAGCGGCGGGTTAGAGAGCACCGTCACGCCCCACGCTGGAAAAGTCACACACAGGCAGGCGCGCACACACACACACACACTGTACACACACACACACACACACACCCTGTACACACACACAACCTGTACACACACACACACACACACACACACACACACACACACACCCTGTACACACACACACCCTGTACACACACACACACACACTCACACACTGTACAAACACACACACACCTTGTACACACACACGTGCACCCATGCGCACACGCAGGCTTACGCACACCCACACACATTCACTCACGCCACCATTACCACCGCCCAGACAAACCACATTTGTTTGTTTATAAGGGTTTCATGAGTATCTAATTGCCTTGACTGTAAATGACGGCCAGCACATCCACAGGCCTGGCCAGGATTAGCTGCTGAAGATGTTTGTTTCTCTCTATCTCTCATCTCTCGATCTCTATCTCTCTATCTCTCTCTCTCTCTAGCTCTATCTCTCTCTATGGTGACCAGGGCTCTCTCTCTCCCATCTCTCTCTCTCTCTATCTCGATATCACTCTCTCTCTCTCTCTCTACTCTAGCTCTCTCTATCTCTCTCTCTCATCTCTCTCTCTCTCTCTCTCTCTCTCTCTATGGTGACCAGGGCTCTCTCTCCCTCCCTCTCCCTATCCTGTCTCCCCTGCGGCTTCCGAGGAGCTTAATGAACAGGTAGATTTTACTGCTTCCTCCGTCTCCACATCTGAAGCTCGACTGTGCCAGGCCTACATCTGGTGACAGGAATACAGAAACACTCCTAGAACCGAGCCACCATATGTCACCAGAGAAATAGCAACAAATTAAAGGGTGTTAGACTTGGCAGCTCGTTGGAAGCTGAGTTTCCCCTCTGCATCATCGTTGCCTCTCTCCTCGATGCAGATGGTAGCCATGGGCACAGCAGTTTTTAACTACTTGGCGGAAAGCACACCGGCCCGAATAACAGCTCCATCCCATAATAGTCCCCTGGTGCGATCGACGTCCCCACGGTGGCATGTCTTTCTCTTACCTCTGGGCCTGTTGTCAGGGAGAAGGGGACCTTGGTGGGGACCAGAGGGACCAGATCACACTGATCTGAGGAGGAGAGAGAGAGAGAGAGAGAGAGACGAGGGAGAGGGAGAGGGAGGGAGAGGGAGAGGGAGAGGGAGGGAGAGAGAGAGAGAGGGAGGGAGGGAGGGAGGGAGGGAGAGGGAGGGAGAGGGAGGGAGAGGGAGACCGAGGGAGAGGAGAGAGAGAGAGAGAGGGAGAGAGAGGGAGGGAGAGAGAGGGAGGGAGAGGGAGGGAGAGAGAGACACACAGCAATCTGTTCTGGGTTTAGTCTTCACCGGTGACTGTCACATGGAACACATGGTGCCGTGAAGATGAGATGAGTCGGGGTGAAGTGAAACCTTTAACAGATGTACAGCGAAACCAGTCAAACGCCGACCACAACGAAGGCCATTTCTCTTGGAAAGAGCCTGGCTATTATCCCAGTGTCAGAGCAGGCAGACAGTGCAGCTAGGGAAGTATTAGCTGAAGATGCACACTCCAGATCCACAACAATGGCTGAACGGGGGGGACAGGAAGAGTGAGAGAGAGAAACGGGGGCGAAGAAAAAAGACAGAGACAGAGTTGAGTGTCTGTAAGTACTGTACACACACACACGCACACACACACACACACACACACCAACACCCGCAACCCACCCACCAAACTGATTTATTAAAAGAGAACAGGGGGCGATGGGGGGGAAAGGGGAAATCGATGGCGTTTCCCCCGCCCGTCTCAGCCAGCGGAGAGTTAAAACGCTGTTAAACTCCAGCAGAGCGGACGCACTCCCTAACCAGCCAAACTCCCTCTCATTGATTTCTTATTTAGCTCCCAGCAGTGATATGTCTTCCATGCACACACAGAAACACACCAAGCCTCCCAAAGCCTGTCAGCACATAAATCAGGCCCCGTTGAGCCAGGCCGGGCCCGGTGCACTGAGAACGAGCTGGTAGCGGAATTAAACTCGTACTTAGTCCAGGCTTCCGCGGAGGCGAGCGAGGGAGCGACGGGAGAAGCCGCCGCGGCCAATCCGATTCTCCTCACGGCGTGGCTCGAATGAAAAGACGGCTTTCGAAAAAAACGAGAGAGCTCGCTCGTTCATTCGAGTGTGTGAGTGTGTGTCTGTGTCTGTGTGTATGAGTGTGTGTCTGTGTGTGTGTGTGTGTGTCTGTGTGTGTCTGTGTGTGTGTGTCTGTGTGTGTGTGTCTGTGTGTGTGTGTGTGTGTGTGTGTCTGTGAGTGTGTGTCTGTGTGTGTGTGTGTGTGTGTCTGTGTGTGTGTGTGTGTGTGTGTCTGTGTGTGTGTGTGTGTACAGGACACGGAGAGGATCAGCAGCTCTGTAATCCCCGTGTAATCACAGGTGAGGAGAAAACGTCCTTCTCCGTCACCTTAGTGAGGACTGAGCACGGGCTCGTCCAGGGAGCTGACGTCAGAGAGAGGGGAAGGTGTTCCCACTCTCGCACGTCCTCCGAGAGACTCCACGGTCTCTACTGACACACACAGCACAGCTCGTTACCAGGTCAGGCTAACCCAAGCACATAGAAGGGAACGGGATGGGAGTCACTGTGGAAGCTACAACAGGGAACTATGTCAGCTCAGACCGATGACTTTATCGGGATATGTTTGTGATCGAGAACAGACAGAGCTGAAACATATACAAAAGCAGCTCATGTACTTGGAGAGATGTGTAGCTTTGAGTGTTTTGATACATTGAGAATCGAGCTCAGGTCAGTGGTCGGTCACTGACATTGGTTGGTACGGGTTGTTAGTGTAATGTCGCTTTTAACGATGAAAGAGCCGTCTTTTGTTTTGTGCTGTTCTCGAAAGAGAAGAAAGCAATTTCACAATCCAGATATATACCGTATATAAATATATATTTGAAAGCCGGAGCAAGCATTACATATTTTCATTTCAAGTGTTGCTAATTACACCGTGGTTTCTCTGTCCTTGAGAGGAGACGTAGCGCAGTTGACTGTCAGTGTTTACCTCCAGACATGAGAAAGAGGGCTGGCCTCCTTATTTAAAACAGACAAGAGGAGCATTTGCACAAAAACAAGCACAGGACCCAGTGCCTGCGGTTCTGTGGATAATTAGACAGGAATCAGGAAACCAAAACAACGGAGACACGACACACAGCGATGTTTGGAAAATCCGTCGTAACCCCACCCCCCACCCACCCCCCCCACGGCCCCCCCTCCCCCCAAAGAAACCGCCCACAGATACACCGAAGCTCGTTTGATCAACGCAAACGCAGTCCACCTTCTCTGTCCTCCCACCAGGAGTCTTCTAGAAGGGGGGGGAGGGGGTTGGCTAACCCCCCACCTCCTCACCCCCTTTCCCTGCTCCCCCCTCACCGCCCCAACCCCGGGGTCTGGCCAGCACACCTGTCACACTTGCTATCGCTAATAGACCCGGGGCATCACGGCACGCCTGTCACAGCGTCCGGCTCCCTGCCTCCCGCCCTTCAGAGCAAGGGCACTGTTAGCACACGTGTCAAGTCCAACACTGAACAAGAAGGACGCGCTGGCAGAAGACGGGCGCGGGGGGAGAGAGAGAGGGACTCTGGCTGGATTTGCATACCCCTGTGATCCTAATATATACAGGTTGCCAACCTCCGGGGTTGGAGTTCACCCCGGTTGCCAGGGCGACCGGCCCGTTCTCCCCATCACGGGCTCGTTAAAGAGCAGCGGAATAGGTCTGCCAACTGTCCTCGTCACTCGGCGACCGTGTCTTAACGTGACCCCCCGAGAATAATGAGGACTTCTGCATACACGGACACACGCACACACGCACACACACGCCCGCCAACGAGCACATACACACACACGCGCGCGCCAATGCACACATCCTCACACACACACACACACATACATTCATTAATCCCAAAAAGACCTCCACCTCTGATCTCCACACACATAATAGCCTCTTTCTGACTGACTCGTGTTGCTTGTTTTCAGAACACCATCAAACCGAAAGCAAGGGGAAGACTGCGCCTCGGCTTTCCACGGCATCAATTAGCTCTTTCTGTGCAGTTGAGCGTTTCCTCTGGTGGGCTGCAGAGGTAAATAAGGAGATGGAAATGAGGCCCAGAAGTCTAATCCAGGCAGGGTGCAGACCTGAGAGTAATCCCCCCCAGAGCTGCTCTGGCCTGGGGCATGCAGAAGGGTAATCCTGCCCCCTGGGACCGTACCCACCAACACACACACACACACACACACCAAATCATACACAAACAGTCCTCACAGAAATCAAGACTGCACACACACACACTCACACACAATATACAGACACGCACGCACATGCACAAACACTTCAATTGAAAGGAAACACATTTAATTTGCACTTCATTTGCACTTCATTTGGATGAAGGCATCATTTGACAGTGTTCTTAATGCAATATCATAACTCTACTTTTAACTCCCATTGTAACCAGACATCTGCACCCATTTCCATGTTGAACAAGCTCCGTATCTTACTTATTAACCTGCGCTCACCTCTCAGCTCCAGACCAGCGTAGCCGAGAGCGCTCTCACCGTACCTCCAGGTCAGAGAGCCAGAGGAGCCGCAGAGCGGAGCCCAGGAGGCAGGAGGTGCCGAGGGGGTGAGACCCGGCGCTGGTCAGCCCTACCTGGAAGTCTCACCCGCACACACAGAGGGCATGTGCTCCAAGGTAAACAAACCATCTCCATATCCTGCTCCGAGGACTGAGATGCTGCTGCCTGGTCGGCACGCCGGAACACAGCGGCGGTTTGATTAGAGCCAGTGAACAGCACACACGCACACGCATGCCGAGCTTGTGCGCAAACACTCGCGGACATGCACTCGGAGCGCGCACGCACACACACACACCGCGCACGCCACCTCATATTGACTTTCTCGCAACAGCCCAAATACTGCTTAACATCAAAAGAATTATTCATTCCTGTGTTAAATGTAACCCGCTCCACTCCACCTTTGGAGAGGCCAATTAGCAGATCCAGCCTAACGAGCCTCGACAGCCTATGAACAATCCACTTAATTAACTCTAATGTCATTAACGAATTACTGACACCCAGGTTTCTGTACAGTCTATGTATAGAAAAGACATTCAGGAGTCAGACTCCGGAAGGGACAAAAGGAGAAGTGCATCAAGTCAAACAATTCACTGACGACACTGTGGAATCCAGCAGGCATCGTGCGGATCACGTTGACTTTTGTCTGACAAGATGTGGGTGAGTGAGAGTGTGTACAGATTTGTCAGCCTACCAGGCGCACTGTGTGTGTGTGTGTGTGTGTGTTGGTGGTGTCGGAGGTCCGTGGAGAGGTGGTGTGACTGTGCTGACATGTGTCGGACAGCGAGGCCTGTTTCCGGGCCTTTCTCTCTCTCTCTCTCTCTCTCTCTCTCTCTCTCTCTCTCTCTCTCTCTCTCTCTCTCTCGCTCGGCTTGCTGGGGCTCCCCTGAGCTTCATACATTATGGAACAGGCCACAGACACCGCCCTGCATGATAACAACCAACAGCGCTGTTCCTGTGTGTGTCTGCGCACGCGCGCTCTCGCGTGTGTGTGTCCCACCCAGACACACACACACCTCACGTGAACTCTCCCTGCTGTAGAGACCACCAGATTGTCTGGCCTCACTAGCCTAATCACAGCAACGCGTCGCTACCGGAACGCTGGTGATGAATGTGCTGTTTCCGGACCGAACAATTATCCATGCGCCGCGTACAGTGGGGGAAAAACACCCACACACAAACACCCCACAACACCCACACACACACACAAACACCCACACCCACACACACACACACAAACACCCACACACCCACACACAAACACCCCACACACACACAAACACCCACACACACAAATAGCAGCGAAGCAGCATCTTCTTCCCGTGGAGGAAAGGAGGCGCTGTAAACAGGCGATGCTGCGGCCGTGGTCATTATGTCTATATATAAGCCTGCTGGTGGTGCCTTTCATTAGGCCGCTCATTTAGAGTGGAGATCCTTCACACTGGCCTTTACCACGGGCGCCATGGAGATCCCCTAATAAAGCACTTCATTTGGGGCCCGGGAGCCATGGCGATGAGCTGCCAGGGGTGATGCAGTGGAGTTGAAGAGGCGGTTTGTGCGTGTGTGTGTTTGTGTGTGTGTGTTTGTGTGTTGGTGTGTTTGTTTGTGTGTGGTGGACGGGTAAGTCTACGGAGGTGAAAGAGAACGGTCAGTTTGGTTTTTTTGGGGGGTTCGGATTTCCAGAGGTAGAAAAAAGGCTTGCCGTCTCACACGTTCAGCAACGCTGGTTAGAGGTGCCGTGGGGTACCCCCATCGCGTCGGCACCTGGTCTCAAGGTGCACCCTCGAACCCCTGGAGCCCGCCGGTTCAGCACTGAGACCACGGCGGGGGGAAAAAAACGACAGAGAAAACGACAGAGAAAACGACCGAGAAAACTCCCTAAAAGATTTATCCGAAAGGAACTTCAAAACCCGTCCGTTCCAAAAGCAGGAGCAGGAAAGAGAGCTAACCGAGGCTTTTGGCTTTTAAACAACATCAATAGTCTGGTACTGTTCCCCCCCCCTTCGGTCTGGAGGAGAGGAGGCGAAGGGAGCACATCAGAGAGCCGTGCCCAGTGAGGGATCCTCCTGCTGGGGGCAATGCTTCTGGCAAACCCCCCCTCACCCCTCCTCCGACCTGGAGGACCATCCCACGTACACCACACGCTACACACAGTGGGCGCAGAGAGAGAGGGGCCACGCCGTGAATACCAACCGGTACGGAGGAAGAACGAGCGGGCGTGTCCAAAGCAAACTGTACTGCGCACGGAGCCTTTTATAAGACGGTCTAGGATTTTATGCAAATGCCGCCTTGATTCGAAAAGATGTTTTCGATGTCAAACGAATCGTTCTCATGAAAGAAACATGCCGTAAAAGCGCGTTCGATGCGACGCGTAGCCGAGGCCCCTCTCTAACGCCTCGCGAGCCGTAGCGGTGTGCGTTCATCAACAGTCATCTCATGGACGCGTGCATATTGGAAGCCCGCATTTGCAT
Source organism: Mallotus villosus (assembly GCA_903064625.1). NCBI lineage: Eukaryota > Metazoa > Chordata > Actinopteri > Osmeriformes > Salangidae > Mallotus > Mallotus villosus. Next base: position 319,442 of record CAEFZP010005648.1, on the reverse strand, counting down.
CCTAATACGGCTGCCGACTGCAGAAATACAAACCGTGGGGCGTATGCATATTTTCGACGAAACCGCATCTGATCTCTCGCCAAACGAGCTCCGCCAAGCACTTTGGGCCGGAGAGCGGCGGAGAGGGAGAGACAGGGCTCTTCGGACGGGGGGTTTTGGCCCAGGTATCGCCGTGTGGCTGTGGGTGTGGGCAGGACTGGGGCGTGGAGTTTTAATGAGATGGGAGGTGGTGTGGGGTGTGGGTGGGGGGCAGAGCTGAGGTGTGGTGCGCCCGTTAGGCTCCTCCTGGCCCCCGTGGACCAGCTATCGGCCGAGAGACCCCTGACCTGTAGGGTCTCTCCCCTCTGAAATGCCACAGCGCTCCAGAGACCTTTCCGCCAGACTGACTTCTATAGGGAATCAATGGGATTCTCACTCACTCGGCCTGCTGCTGGCTCAACTGCCTGAGCTGGCATATCGACTGGCTGCTGGAGCATGGCTGGGACAGAAAACATCACGCGCACACACACACACATGCACACACACACACACGCACACTCGCACACGCACAGAAAGAGCCCCGAAACCCATGGCAGCCAAACAGACTGAGACAATAGTTTTGGTGCTATCAGTTAACGAGGGTAACAGAAGCATACTATTAGCATACTAGCAGCACTGTCATGATAGTGCGCGCGTGTGTTTGTTTAAAACTGCTGTTAAAGGCTGCTGTTTCCCAGCCAGGCCCGCGCTGCCAGGCCCGGCTGCAGAGGGAATGAGGAGGACTGAGAGCTCAGCTGCCTGGTCGGCCAGGTCACTGCTCCCACGGTCCTCCCAGCTCCCGTCACATGACAGACCCCCGGCCCCCCCCAACACCTCTCCCCAGGGAAGCACGCAAACCGCGCAACCCCCCTGCCCCCTCCACCCCACATCCACACCCCCCACTCCCACGTTTGCCGAGGCTCTGGGCAGGCAGGCAGGGAGGGAGGTGGAGAGGGGTGAGAGAGAGTGGCGACCCACTCCGGTGAACTTCCCCCCCTCTCACTGATACGGAGCCAAGGCGGGCCAAGGCAGCCGGGCGCATCGATCTCATGTTTGGGCGGCCCGCATTGATTTTCATGCAGGTTCATGGATCACGCTGCTTCCTCCGTCTCGGCAGTACAGTGGGAGGCGGGAAAATCGCCTCTGACAGTTCTGCTGCGGAGATACATGGAGGGGCCCCCCCTCCGCCCGGGCCCTCATCCATCCTCACTCCTCCCCCAGCCTCGCAACCCCCACCTCTGCCTCCGACGAAGGCTCCGTGCAGAAAGCACACGGCCCTGATGCAGGGCACCTGAGCTGGGCCCGTTTTAACAATCCCTGTTGTTCCTCTAAGCAGAGGTGGTCCTCCTCTCCTCCTCCTCTCCGTGGCGACCTGTAAAAGGGGCAGAAATGTCACACACTTCATTTGTGCGCCAGTAAAATCCCTGCCGTCAGGGGAGCCGTCCGTGGTCGGGGGAGAGAGGAGGAGGAGGAGGAGGAGGAGAGGAGAGGAGGAGGAGAGGAGGAGGAGGAGAGGAGAGGAAAGGAGATGAGGAGGAGAGGAGAGGAGGAGAGGAGGAGCAGAGAGGAGAAAGAGGAGGAGGAGAGGAGGAGGGAGGAGAGGAGAGGAGGAGGAGGAGAGGAGGAGGAGCGGACAAGCAGACAAGAGCAGCGAGCCTGTCATTAAACAAGACATTTCATTTTTTTGTTGAAGAATTGACTGTTTTCCCTCTCAGCGCGCTCCCCCGTGCCGTCCCAAACATCAACAACAACACCTCCTCCTCGCTAATGATTCGACTTGACAGGCGAGCCGTAACCGTAGGAGACGAGACCACAGCGAAACGTGTGTTTATCACCGACGTGGGAGGAGTTAAAAAAGCGGATAAAGCCTGGCTGTGGAAACGCAGTAAAGAGCAGCGCAGGGAGACAGAGAGCAGGCATTCATTACCTCTCAGACTCACACCGCCTGGACCCCGTCTGTCTGGACCCCGTCTGTCTGGACCCCGTCTGTCTGGACCCCGTCTGTCTGGACCCCGTCTGTCTGGACCCCTGTCTGTGGACGCAGGGTCCATGTCTGAACCGAGGGGACAGGCGCACAAGCCAGCAAACACACACACACACCCCTCGTCTTTACCGAGCGCGCCAAAACAGAACCACAGTGCACGCAAAGGCGTCTGAACACGACATGAAGATGACACGACGGGAAGCAACACGACCGACGAGTCGATCCAGACGCGACGGTTCACATCCGGATGAGGTCAGCCGCCGCAAACACAGGAAAAGCCTCAAAGTGGAGCCGCACAGACAGGCTGGGCTGGGGCCCCCGGAGCAGATCTATGAATATCCACCTGTCAGCCAGACAGGTGGGAGGGACAGCCAGGGTGGGGGGGGTCACGGCCCCAGACAGATGAATAGCCCAGTTGATTGACGCTGGCCTTTGTGCACATCTCGGTGTAGCTGCTGTTCTGACACGAGTCTGTTCCACTGTAACGTGTGATCTGAGGGAAAGGGCAGTGTGTAGACTCTGATCATGCACACCGCCCCCCCCTGCCCCCCCCCACAGCTCCCCCCCTCCACCTCCACCACCAGCAGCCGACGGCATCCGACCTGACGCCCGCATCGTCCACGAGCGGGACCACCCCGACACGACCGGGGGGGGGGCGGAGGGGGGGTGATACGTCTATCGCGGACGACGGACAGGAAGTGTCGTGGGAAGCGCGAGCGCACGGCAGGCCAGACCGATGGTCCGCGGAACACTTGAGGTAAGACCGTGTAGTGAGAGGGGGGGGTCCTGTAGTGTGGCAGCCTGAGAGAGAGGGGAGAGGGGGGGGGTCCTGTAGTGTGCAGCCTGAGAGGGGAGAGGGGGGGGGCTCCTGTAGTGTGCAGCCTGAGAGGGGAGAGGGGGGGGGGCGGGGAGCACAGAGGGACAGTGGGTGACACGGCGCCCACAGACTAAGTACCTGCTGATGACAGTCCTTCAGTAGTCAAGAGAGCGGCTCAGGGGGGGGGCGGGGGCGTTCCTCTATTCAGCGCAGGTCGTGGGATCAACGCGAGGGCTGTTCCAGACGCCATTAAAACCCTGTCACCCGGCGGACCAGAGAAGATGCGTTGGAGTGACATCACTCCCCGTGACATCACTGGTGCACATCCCTGTCCCCTCGACGGAGCTCGTGAAAGAACCTAACACCCGACACAGACATGTGTTCGTCTGCGGTGAGTGTGTGTGTGTGTGTGTGTGTAGAGTGTGTCTGTGGTGTGTGTGTGTGTGTGTGTGTGTGTGTAGAGTGTGCTCCTGTGGTGAGTGTGTGGGGCCAGCTAGACGGATGCGGCTGGATATTGACACCGCTTGTGATCGCGTTAATCCCGTCTGCTCGGGGAGGGCGGACCCCGGGCTGTGTTTAACGCTGCGATTGGCCCGTCGTGTCGGAGCTAATGTTGGGTGACACTCAGACACCCTGGTTGATGTGTTTTGGCACCGCGAAGATCCCAGCTGTGCATTTACATATGCAATGACCCAGATTAGCAACCACCCCCCCCCCTCCCTCACACTCCATCAACACTGATTAGACCAGGCCTGTTAAATACACTGGTCTGCCGGAACATTCTCAGGACCAGGACACATCATGGCAACGACCCAGTCCTTGTGTGTCACAGACACGCACACACACACGACATTCACACACACACACCTATACACAAATACTGTACCAACACTGCCGTGACCAATAGGATGGAGACGTCCCCCAGCCGACCTGATGATGACCACACCCACACGGCAGAAACGTCTGGAGGTTTGGCTGCTCTGAAATGATCCACATCATCCTAGAGTCGAGGTCGTGTGAAACAGAGTCTCTTTCCGTCCACGGCATGGAGTACCGCACGGGGTGTCCCCCAGTCCGGGACAGCCACACAAGGGGGAGCGTGGAGACTCGCCGAGCCCAGAGACTCTGTGCCTGGGTGGGGTGGGAGATGTGGAGGTGGTGGCGTAGCCCCGTGTGTGGGCGGACTGGAGAGGGTTTTGGGGTGGGCGTGCGGGGGGGCGTGGTGTGGAGGGGTTACTCGCGGCGACAAGAGGGAGTGAGATTACAGCTCCGTCGCGAGCGGCATATGCTCCCTCTCAGCGACTAATTGAGCTTTATTATGATGTGATTACGGAGTCCGCGGCGTGTGGTGACCAAAATACGGCGGGCGCTGGCGGAGCCACCCCGCGCTCTCCCAGCAGTCAGTAATTACCCTCTCAGCCTGATGGATGAGGAGATGATTAACCTTAATTCCCGAATAGCATCGGGGGCATTAGCGGTGAACGCGTTACCGAGAAGGGGTGACTAAACGACTCGATCTGGTAAATCGAGTGAGAGGCTGGAGTGGCTCCAAAGATGGGGACGATTACATTCGAGGGCCACTTCCTCGGCCTGTCACTCCCCGCCACGTCGCCGCCTCTCCATCCCTGATTGGTTTATTCACTGAGCGACGGCTTGGCGAGAGTGACACATGTGCGGCGTGAGCTCGTCACACAGCCGAGCGCCATGGAAACAGGTCTAGCATCTCCCTTCGGTTGTTAGTGGCGCGGCTACGTTCGGACCAATCATAAACCCGCGTTGTAGCGACTCGTGAGGAGCGCGTACACACAACGGGCTTCTTTTCGCGCTGTGTCACTGAAATATATGAAGGGGAGTGTCAGAGGAATTCACCTCTCTTCCTGGATACTTGTCGACCGTCCAGGAAAAGGGAGAAGATTTTGAATGCATAAGCAAAATGGAGATGATGTGAACAGAAAACTTCACTGGCATGGCAGTAAATATGATGACATTGCAAGCGTGTCTTTTTACAGACCAAGTTGTGATCCTCTTGTTTTGATGAAGCGGTGGAACCAGGAGACGGCGAGGGCTTCTCCAGCTGTGTGCGACACACACACACACACACACACACACACACACACACACACCATTGTCTTCGTTCTCCACTCTTCAATGACACACACACACACACATATATATATATATATACTGTACAAACACACACACACATACACACAGGCCCTCCAGGCAGGTGGATGAACAGAGCTCCTGCAGGAGAAATGGAACCAGCGTGCGCTGGGAGAACCCTTCGACACTTTGGACGCTTTGACAAAACCAACCAGAACTTCGAAGCCCGATAACTTGCTCGCGAAAGCTGCTTACGATATATTACGTTCTTCCGATCATTTCGCCTTGAGCCACACGCAGAGTATCTCTGCCCCAAGTATCCTGGGTCCATTTTTTGCTTATACTGAAAGAAAGGGGGAATACGAAACCTATCCTCATTATAGTGTTGTTTGTGTTCATCCCAGTAGCCCATTAAACCTGAGAGTGGGGTTATCTTAACTCTGCGTGTTCCTAATGTGGTTTCAGTCATTGGACGAGGCTACTCATTACTCTTTAATGTGCTGAATAAACATTTCGCCGGCTCACCGCCATTGCTATTGTTCACATTGTTGTGAATGCAGCATATTTTTTTTTCCCCCTTCTGGAAGAAAGCGCACAGATCTGCAACGCCCGTACTGCGCCGTCTGCGACGCGGCCGAGAGCGGGAAGTCTAGAGGGCTATGACCATGGAAACCGAGGCGCACGACGACTAGCGTAGCACTTTTCAGGGAGTTGAGGAGGGGGGGGAGGAGAGGGGGTTCGGGGGGGCTATCGCACGCACGGCAAGCCGAGCACACAATGCCAACAGATGTTTAGGCTGGTGACCTTGTGATTCGACGGGGCTGCCAGACAAGGTGTGTCTTTCTCGCGGTGGCCGCAGAGACGGAAAACACACACTCTGCAGGTGTCTGCGTTGGCAGCGCCGAGGACCCGGACACAAAGCCAGAGCATTTAGATCAGGGGACAAAGCATCAAATATGCATGGGTGGCAGCGAGGAGAGCAGAGAGCAGGGGGCCGGAGCGTGGAACGGCGGGGGGGGTTGTTGGTATTCCGAGGGCTCGTGCAGTCAAAGGTGGCAGGTTGGGGAAGGACTCTGAATCAGCCCTGAGGAGCCAGGGCAGCTTACAGGGGTTGCAGGGAGAGCCCGGTCGCCTGGCTTAGACAGGCTCAACGCAGAGCTCAACTCATCACACGCCTGTCAGACAGGCACCCGCCGCGGTGCGAACACACACACACACCGCCGCACACACACACACATACACATACACATGCGTTGATACACTGGGAGGTGTGTTGTACACGCACACGCTCGAACAGACTCACGCGAATGCTCTCAGGTTGACGTGTACGCGCACACGCACAGAGACACACAAACACTCTCTCAGGCACGCACACGCACAGAGACACACAAACACTCTCTAAGGCACACACACGCACAGAGACACACAAACACTCACTCAGGCACACACACACAGAGACACACAAACACTCACTCAGGCACACACACACACAGAGACACACAAACACTCACTCAGGCACACCACACACAGAGACACACAAACACTCACTCAGGCACACACACAGCACAGAGACACACAAACACTCACTCAGGCACACACGACACACACACCAGAGACACACAAACACTCTCTCAGGCACACACACACACAGACGCACAACCCTCTCAGCACACACACACACACCACACACAAAGAGACACACAAACACTCCCTCAGACACACACACACACCACACACCCAGAGACACACACACTCTCTCAGACACACACACACAGAGACACACAAACACTCTCTCAGGCACACACACACAAGACCACAAACACTCTCAGGCACACACACACACACACACACAGAGACACACAAACACTCTCTCAGACACACACACAGAGACCACAAACACTCCCTCAGACACACACACACACACAGACCACGTCCACCGATTCTTCCGCCACAACTGCTCGAGGACACTCTGGTTTCCCCGCGTGCGCGCGAGTCGGCGTGAGCGCACATTCCAGCGGATCGCTTTCAGAGACGTGTCACGTCGAGGAGAGGGGGCTGTGGCACAGCCGTGCCACGCACGCACACAGCTTGCCGGTGTCACATTCAATTACGACACCTCCACTTTTCACCAGACAGTAATCGAGCCGAGGGCACTTCCTCCATTGAGAACCGCGGGAGCTCGCCGGAGTTCACACTGTGTCCCATGAAGGCTCCGTCTCTGTGGCAGATTTCCGCCAGCAGGACCCTCCCTCCGGGACCGTGGGCAGGGTGGGGGAGGAGGGGGGGGGGTGCACTGGTGCTCCAGGCAGAGATGGGCAACCAGCAGTAACACCAGGGCCCACCCCCCCCCACCAATTAGGCTTTCAGATTAATCATGCCCCCCGCCACCCCGAAGGCTGGTGACCTCTGGAGCAGATCGGAGGGCTCCGGGTACAGTGCAGCGGTCGAGGGGGGAGCAGGGCCAGGGTGCAGGTGAGCGGGCCTGCTGATCAGCGGGGAGGGAGGAAGGGGTGCTCTCGATCACGGAGACTTCTCTGGCTTCTGATTGGCTCTGCTCTCCCAGACCCCGGGAGATGACAGCAGAGGCGTCACCCACGGTGACTCAGGACCAATCCTGCTTGCTCTCAGTCCGGGAGTCAAACTAAAGCACTTACACTCAAAACCTCCACTGACAATTTAATTCACGAAATCTTTATTTTATTTTTTTACGACCAAAATCTCTATAATTCATGCGACCATTTACTAGTCGGTGGCACGCTTCTTTATAGAGAATCCAATGATGAGGATTTACTCATCATTGGAGTTCCAGAGTCGTAGGTGGTTTGTTTGAAATAGCAAGGGCCCCATCATCAGCTAAATCTAATGAATGAGTCTCGCTCCCCCTCACTCACACTTACCAAGATGAAAAGCTGAGATCCAAATCACATTAACACAAGCAGACTTATTCATATTTAGGCTGATTTTAGTCCATAATCTCCTGTGCTCAGATGTTCACTGGCTTATTAATACATGAAAGAAAAGGCCTAAAGTCTATAAATCTGTTATGAAAATTTCAGCGCTCCCGCACATCTCGCCCTTTCATCAGCGGGAGAGGAGCTGACCTCTTCCATGGCAGATTAGAAACATGGCCGCCACAGGAGCACGGCTAAACGCCCCAGCGTCGCTCTTCGTGTTCAGACGACCCCAGTCGACGTTCCTCACCGCGGCCTCGTGGATAATTGAAGTCGTTTGACGGACGGTTGTAATCCCGTTTAGGCGGGGAGGGGAGAACGTGAACCACGATGGTTCTCTGACGATGGAACTTCTTCACCACGGACACATGACGTCGCTGTGGACGATGACACGCCTGATTTCCGAACCAAACTCGATTGCCGTGGTGACCGAACACCACGTTGCAGAGATGAACTGACGGACGATGGCTTCTGCTTCGGGGCGGACTTTGAGAACCGTAAAAAAAAAGAAAAGTGCATCGGCGCCACGCAGGCTTTTGCACCTGAGCCACACTGCTGAGCATCCAGCCACACGTCCGCCATCGGATGCCGAGCGAAACCATGGAAACGACACCACACGGCCGCAGCAACACACCATCGCACCGCCTGGCAGGAGACAACAAGCACAGTTATGCCAACTGACAGCACAACTTGCCCTCTAGACATAGTTTGGCATTTCTTTTGTGAGCCAAAGCTCACGATGGATGTTGTAGAAAAGTGAGGGGGAACATGCTCTCTGGGATGATCTTTAACAAGCTGCTATCTCAAGTTAAAAGATGTGCGTCCAGGGTTAAAGTTAGATAAGCGTTCTCGTCGAAAACCGTCTGGCTGCCAAAAAGCTGTCTTGGGTCGGGCATCGCATTCAGAGTGTGGGCTGTCTTGAGTGCACAGAGTCAAGGTTTACTCACCGAGACTGCCAGTGAAGGCCTCGGGCCTTGGCACTCCCGATTCCTGCTGCCGAAACACACTCCTTCTCCTCTTCCTCCTCTTCTCCTCCTCTTCCTCTTCCAGCATCACAGGGGGTTGGCGGTGCAGCACGGTTTGGGCCTGGTCGACCTGCTCCTCTCTCTTCTCTCTCTGTCTCTCTCTCCCTCTCCCTCTCCCCCTCTCTCTCTCTCTCTCTCTCTCTCTCCCCTCTCTTCTCTCTCTGTCTCTCTCTCTTCTCTCTCTGTCTCTCTCTCTGTCTCTCTCTCTCTCTCTCTCTCTCTGTCTCTCTCTCTCCTCTCTCTGTCTCTCTCTCTCCCCCTCTCTCTTCTCTCTCCCTCTCTTCTCTCTGTCTCTCGCTCTCCGTCTCTTCTCTCTCTCTCCCTGAGCACCACAGGCTCCTAGGCTGCCCTTCCTTCCCCTCCTCCAACACACCTCCTGTCTCCTCAGCTAAAATAATGCTAATGCAGAGGTCAGCGCGCCAGCACGGAAGCCAGGGCCAACACCTCCCGAGGAGAGCCTTTTGATTTCCCCGTCTCCATTGAGCTGCACTTATTCAATATTTACTCTCCAAGACCTCCTGCATTAATTTTACACCGCGCTTCTAAGAAGGCCCATCCGAGCCTCCTGCGATGGGCCTTCCACGGCCAAAAAAAAAGACCCAGTCGAGAGATCTCGTTGAGGGCTTCATTCCATCCTTGTAGCTTCCCCTCTCCATCACCACTGGGAAGGCCAATCTCGGGCTATTGTTGGAGCTGCGCTCTTCCACGGAAACTAACCTTGACTCCTGGCTACCGGCGGTAATCACAGGGAACCGCCAGGGATGAGGCCCGGACTGGGGTGAATTATTAATTAGTGAGGCTGGTCCTCCCCCTCAGTGATCTCAGGGGTCACACACACAGCACACAGCTGGTATTAGCACACACCTATCAAGGTAAAAAGGATCAACACTCTGGGCTACTCCCCACATCGTTAGACAAAATGGAATCGATAACCATATTCCTTGTCTTCTGCCGTGCGTCCTCCTGCCCTCCTACTCTCCCGCTCCACGCGATGCAGAACGAGACCCAAATGAGGAGGCCAGGTTCATTAGGATGAACTTCACACACTCCCACACTGGGGACGCCGTACGGCCGGCTTGATGAATTCCAGTTTTTAGCTAATGATCGGCTTCTCGAGGAAAGCACACCAACACAATGCACAGGTTTCGCGCTTTTTATTTTGTTTATCTGACGCCGACCTCTATTCCCCTCTACACCCACCCCATGCACACACGCAGACACCCACCCACACGCATGCACACGCACGGATACACAGACGGCAAATTGGATTATCATATACCGTTCGCTCATCGTTATGGTCTTCAGTGCCCAACACATTCACCGTCGCGATGACTTGATGATTTGGATTCACGCTGGACGTGGACGTGCTGTGTGCGAATGGGATCAGGGCACGGGGGGGGGGAATCTTGGGTTTCCAGTACCAAAGTCGTCCTCCTTTCATCACCCACCCTAAGCCATTCATTTGGCAGCACCTGACTTTTCCCCACAGAGCGGAGACTTGAGGGACTGGACCGAGGCTTTGATCTTCACACAGCTCCCTAAATCACAGAGGAAGCTGAGATTTCTACCAAAGGGGTGTCTCGCTGCTCCCGCTTCCCCAGAGAGGCAACCGAGTCAGCTACGACTGCGAGTGAACTGCTCAACAAAACAGGGACTCCCTAGGGTGCAGAATCAGGAAGTCCATCAGTCATTCTCCTTCTCTGTGGAAGGTTTATGAAAAATGTATCCTGGCCCCCACACACACCTAGAACCACTGATCTTTCCGTGGCGGCATGTTCTAGACCAGACTGCATCCCTTTACCCCGGCGTTTTATCCTGCGATGATTATTATGAAAGTGACAACTCCACTGCTGCATAAAATCGCCTCGTTTTCGCGGGGCGCCGCGTCTCGAAGGCCTTTGGTGATCCGCGATCCGTTTCAGATTGAGTAAGCATGATTGTGCTTGAATCGAAAAGCGACGTGTTGGTGTTTGTGAAGCGCGGCGACATCCGTAGTGTCCCCCTCCCTGCCCACGCAGATCCATCAGGAGGGATGAGACAGAGAGGCTGTTGAACGACTCTGGACAGATGGTGTTTTTTTAGGCCCACTCGTCGTGTCTGATTCAATTGAGCTATCCAATCAGGTATTCCGTTTCAAATGGTTCCAAGTCGAGTCTTTAATAGCCTACTACGGAATTTGAATCGGTTCACATTCTGTTCTACATGAGGGAATGGAATATAAATGTAGTATGCTTCGACAGTGATATTAAATGAAGGGAAAAAAACGATGACACGGAGATTACTAATCATCCCTTAACTTTCTATTTATTCTGTAAAATGCTATTTGAGTCATTGAGTAAAAGAAATACATGAAAATTAGATGAATTATGGATTTAAGCCCTAATTTATTACATGTAAAGAAATATTCCAGACATCTCCAGGATTAGATTAATTATTGCCATCGTGTGTCCTACAATTTCACCACCCATTATTGATGTGCTTTATTGTTAATGCAAACTATGTGTTTTTCATAGAAATTGGGTGTCCTTGTCCTTCCAGAGTGACAACAGCACAGAGCTGTCTCTGCGTGTGACATGTTGACGGAGGTCATTCTTCCGGAAATAAAAAGATATTCCTCCAGTTATTTCCATCCCATTTTATAATTTGTTCCCGGCATGTCAGTGACACTGCCACTGGAGCTGATGCCGTCAGATAGATAATCACCACCTATTCTGTCACTGTACCAGGTGGCTATAATGACCCTTCTGGCCCAATCCACAGACAGGTCATTCTAATGTGTCTTCAAATCCTTCCTTTCAGCAGATCAGTTTGAATCAGGATATTTGATTATACTGCATGGTATGTCAACCCCATTTAGGGGGAAGTTGATTGACTACCGAAGCCAAAGTAAATGATGTCACTTCCTTCCGACATTCTATCCCTGCTTGTTTCCACAAGGACAATAAATTGGACGTTCCGTGCAAAAGTTGGCTATTCTGTTTTGTGTCTATCCCTTTTTTTCCTCTTTCACCCTTATGGAAAAAAATGATGACTTGTTTTTTGGGGGGCTTTGGTGCCAAAGAAAGGGACATCACACAAATATGAATCCTTGTTCTCCCGAATTATCTCGTCCCAAGAGCTCAGGCTTTATTCTGAAGACCAGACGTTTTCATCTTCCAGGTTTTGATGAGAAACAATGTTGCTTCTTATGAGAGTCATTCATCACATTTATAAACGCCGTGTTCTGCCGAGGTTGAGTGTTTTTGAGAAGAATTATGTCTTAAAAATTAAGAATGTAGGGGATGTCTGTGCCGGGGAGGTCCGCAGGGAGTCGTTTGCGGTCCTACTGTAACCGTGCGGTGTGGCAGTGCCGTAATAAAACACAAGGTTTTTAAGGGTTTCAAAGAGGCTTTCCTGGTCTCAGCTCTGTCAGCCATAAATTGAGAATAAACACAGCCGTGTACGAGGCACCCATAAATGCCTTCATAATTCATACCTTTGGGGCGCCTCAGGTAGATTAAGCTGTTTCTTATGATGCACGTTATCGCATGAATAATATTTCACGCCGCGTTGCCGTGCGCTCTTCTCCAAGTTAACAGCTTGATCTGGAAATGATTGGACAATAAAGAGACGAGTAACATGAGTTCCAGATGACTGGTCTCTCATGGGCACTTGTGTGGTAGAGAGAGTTCAACTAATGACTTTTTTGTGTTACTCTTTTTTTTAATGCTTTCTTTATAATACTTTAAAATGTGCCCCTGCTTCCTGACTTTGTGCGATTGGCGCGAGGGAAAAAATAATGGAAAAACTGTCTGTGATTGTCCTGAGATGTTTGAGCCGACCTTGAGTGTTTCCGTCTCATCATTTCGATATCTTACCGAACGCCAAAGAGGAAGGCAGGAAAGACTGATACATGACAAAAACCTAAGACTGTGACAATACAAAGATGAGGCCTATTCAGCTCCCCTGGATTTGATGTTCTTAAGCTAACAGAGAGGAAAGTCGTAAAAGACATAATATGCCTCGGAAAAGGGAATCTGCGAGAGCTGGATGCCAGATTTCTGATCAAAGCACCTTTTGAAGTTAGCACGGGAGGGCCGTGGTGTGTGAGCGCGCCTGGGTGAGCGACTGCTTGTGTGTTTTGTGGTTACCTGTCTGTGTGTCTGTGTCACTGCAAAAACATGTCAGGCCCAAAGAATAGACAGACGTGTCATAGACTAATAACGTACTGAACGCAATGTTGTTCATCGATTTAAAATCCATCAATTATAATGTATTGCAACAGTGGGATGTTATTCCAGTTTTGCTGTTCTGGATTGTTTTATCATATCGTGTTACACTCCTGGCTAACTCGTTAGATCCAGGTGCTGTATTAGGTGTAATAGTTCAGCGGTAATTCGGCTTTAGGAAGTTTTATTAAATATTTTTAACACATATTACTGTAACATTAAAGCATGTAAAGCATTGTTTCTCGACTCTGGTCCTCAGGGCCCCCTGTCCTCAGGGCCCCCTGTCCTCAGCACACCTGATTCAAATGAAAGGTCGTTATCCGGCTTTTGCTGAGCTTCATGACGACCCATTCATTAGAATCAGGTGTGTTGGAGCAGGGAAACAGGAAGAAGAAGAGAAAAATGTGGCTGCAATAGTAAATAGCCCGCTATTAAGTAGCTTTTACGAAAAAAGGTACTTAAAAATAAAAGCGAATGATTTCGAGCGAGCCAACGTTGCTTGGGAAGCATCACCGAGCTTTGCTCAGCCTCAGCAGTAGCTAACTTTGGTCTGTGAGTGACAATCTCAGGACAATTGGGGGTCAGAAGAGGCTTTCTGCACTGACTGTCCTTGATGGCCACCGAGTCCAAACTGATGAGGGAGCTCAACTTGATCTGCGACTTTGCAAAGAAAAAGACAAGAAAGAACAACTTCAAAAGTAAGAGCTTTTATGCTACCTGTGAGTTTATTTGTGATATGCTGTTTGCATAACGGGTCTGTTGCATAATTATTGTGTGATGCTGCTATAGGCCCGTGTAAGAGTTAGTTTGTCGGGTACAGTATGTTGTCTTTTGCAGTGTGTTGCCCTGCTCACTCAGTGGCTGTTTTGCTACTTGCACTGATCTGTGTTGTGGTGTGATGGCATTGTGGTATCTTCTGTCAGTCACATGGACAGATGTCACACTTCTGTCAGAATTACTGGTGTGCTTTCTGCTTGGGTGATTTTCAGTGAACAATATATTGCCATAGGCTTGAGCCATACACTACCTTGAGATGATTAATTAATTGGATCACTGTCTTGTGATTTGTGAGTGAGATGGCAGTACTTGGTTCATCAAACTGGACAGGCATACTCAGCTGCCTGCTGAGCTGCTGAGTCATTCAGCTTTTGACCAATAGGTGCGTGATTTGACATGCCTGGCTAGAGGTTCAAAGAATGAAGGTGGGCCTTAGCATTGTGTGTGTTTGTGGAGTCTGTCTGGGTGTTGATACCTCTGTTATCACCCCCTTTGGAGGGCGGGGGGGGGGAGGGCGGGGCGACATGAGCTTCAGTGCCCAGGGGCCTTTTGGAGTACTAATCTGGCCTTATTAATGTTTATAGGCATCTTATAAGGGCCTTCTGATCTATGAACTTGCGCTAGCTATAAGCACCTGGATCTAAAGTGTTACCCACTCCAGAAATGCTTAAAGAATTGTGCGGAATCCAATATGTCACCGTCCCACAGGCCTTCAACAGAGGAACAAGCCCCCTCTGTGGTGCTTGTGTTGAACAGCCCCCCGAGAGCATATTGCCCCCTACCTATCCCAGGGAGTTCTCTTGAGTCAAGTGACTTTGATGGGCTGCCCCGTTTGACGGTTCTCTGGCATGGGAATGCGAGAGAGCCGAGGCCCTTGTGAGGTGGGGAGAGAGAGGGATTTGTGAGGTGGGATTGTTCCCGTGCTCTCTTCCGGTGGTGCACCAAAGACCCTGAACCTCCCAATGCGCCTCAGAGAGAGAACAATAGCAGCAGCAGCGCCCCTCTGGATGGGGATAAAGGAGCTGAGGTACAGCCGGGGACATATGTGGGCCCTGCCTGATGTTTTAATCCAACCAGCGTTCTGAGGGGAAAACACCTCTTCTTCTGATAGGAGGAGTGGTCATGTGCCTGAACGTATCACAACACAGACTGTGCTGTTTCGATGGTTCCACGTTCAATTGGACCAAACGTTGTATTATTCTCAGCAGTCTAGCTCAACTTTGGTTTTCAAAAGAATGTGTGAGGAGGAGAAGTAAAGAAGGAAGGAAGTGAGTGAATTCCACCAATCTCTTTACCAATATGTATTTTTTAATGAATTAGCCGAAATGATCAAACTGCCCGACCGAATGTCAAACTGTCCTTTTAATCACACAAGCGTTGGAGGATAAATGAAGGGAAAGGATAAACAAAGCCAACCAAACATTATCTATCCAGGGAAATGTCTTTTGCGTGAATGTTTCAAATGAAAGCTCGCCCATGTGAATTGAAACCACCCCCCCTCCCCCACCACCCCCCCCCTCCCCCACCACCCCCCTCCCCCACCACCCCCCTCCCCCCCCTCCCCCACCACCCCCCTCCCCCCCCCTCCCCCCCACCACCCCCCCTTTCTAAGCGTCTCTCATGCGGGGGGGAACAGAGACGAGCCACTGCTGCGATCTCACTCAGCAAACACGTGCATCATTACCCATTCATCTGCTTGTATTGTTTGTTTACTGTGGCCCAATTTCCAGAGACCTCGAAAAAGCGGTGCTGCTGGAGTGGGGAGGCTGGAACAATAGCTTTTCTTCTCCACCCGCTTTGGGCTTCAGAAACGCTCGCCACTCAGCCGCCGCGGAGCCTTTTCACCGGGCCTTCGCTCCCCTTCCTGAGTGACAGTTGAATCACAGAGAACTTTTCCCAAGTACAGGAGCTGAGGTGGTCATGAGAGAGAGAGGGGAGAGCTGGAGAGCAGGGCCCAGCTGCGTGGGCTGGGAGGTCCGCCTATTGTGTGGCCCCCGCATACAGACGGGAGGAGCGAGACGGGGGTCTCTCTAACCCCCCTGCTGTACACGCTGCCACACAACGCACTCGAGACGGCCGTGCCACTGACGCGTCCAGGGGCTCGTTGGGACGCTCCTCGCACGAGGGAGAGAGAGAGAGAGGGAAAGGGAGAGAGAGGGAGAGAGAGGGAGAGGGAGAGGGAGAGGGAGAGGGAGAGGGGGAGCACGTGCGGGTCACATGCGATCTGTGAGCGCGCACAGGGGCATTGTTTTCCCTCCTGTTGCCCGAACTTTGAGTTTTGTGTCAGTCAGTGGCCTGTCAAGTTAAATCACCGATTCACTCTGAGCCTTTTAACAATGTTACATCAGACAGAGATGTCTTCATCTGTCTTGACATTTCTATGTTTGGGTCCCCTGTAATATATATATTTTTTGGGGGGGCTTATTATTGTTCCCGCACAATTACTCAGGTGATGCATGCAGTGTGCATCTGACGCCCTGCTTTCTGACCTGAATGCGAGCACAATGGATCAGCTCCTCCCTAATAGCGTGAGCCTGTGCCTGTGGCCTTTCCAGAGTGCGCAGCATAAAGTTCAGGTGTCAGTAGTTCAACTGATTTATAATGGCCAACAGGCTGTGATTAAGTGCTGATGCCGCGGGATTCCTCAACACTCATTTGGGGAATCAACTCGCTTGTATTCAAACAAGACAAATGTGCTGCCGGCTCGTCGTAACCTTTCTCCCATCCAGCGTTCCCTCCAATCATCTGCCACTGCTCCTTGGCTCGACCAGCTGACTTTATTTATAGCCATGCATGCCCCCTCGCCTAATGTGCCTGTGTGTGTGTGTGTGTGTATACGTGTACGTGTTCAACAATGTATTTGTGTGTGTCTGTGTGCGCAGAATGCTCTTCTGCACACTCACGCCGTGGGTCTATATCTCTCTTTTTGGCAGTTTCCCGAATGGGTGCACTTTGTTTCTTCAGCTCAGGTAAACAATGAAGGATTGATTAGTCCAGACTCAATTGGTGCCTAGGGGTAGGCTGGTTGGCCCAGCCTAAAGACAGGGGTTCTGTCTCCCTGGGAGACCCTGGAGGGATGCCGTTCTGAGTGATGCTGCACACTCAGCTTGTCATAGTGCTCTCTGGGTAATACACATACACACACATATTTTATAGTTGGCAATCATATTTAAATTGTTCCATGATGGATTAAAGAATGTTTTGTGTTTTGTACTTGTGTGGTTAGGATCTTTCTTTCTTTCTATCTTTCTTTCTTTCTTCTTTCATCTTTCTCTGTATAGATGTGTGTGTGTGTGTTTTTGTGCGTGTATGTATGTGTGTATATGTCTGTGAGTGCATTGTGTGTCTAGGTACAACTCTACCTCACACAACCAGGCGGTAAGGATGATGGCCCACACCGGCTGAAACTATTCAATTATTCCCCGTTGGGTGTAGTCTACAAAGAATTCATCACACAGTGCATTGGGGAAGTTTTCCCAACATCGCTAGGTGAATCAAAATGCCAGCGACACCCATCCGCGGCCCCGCACGTCATGTGTGAATAAACAGGGTGTCACTCTGCCGGCGTCCCCGCTGCCAGCAGACAGCCTCTGTCAGAGTCAGCCCAGGAAATGCCACCTCTCAGCTGACAGCTGCCTGTGCAGAGCGCCGGGCGCCCCGCGCGCCCAAAGGGAGAGAGCCACTCATCCAGGCAGCTCTCAGGCCCCGGCTCTCTCCCGCGCCCATGCTAAGCGCTGTCCCCAACCTGCCGCGCTCCACCAGGCGCCGCGCTGCCTAGCTGACAGGCCTTCACTGTATATCTAAATAGAGCAGGAGCACGGCGTGTCCCAGCCAAACTTCTACATTCTATTCCATTCAGGGAGGATTTGTCACTTGGGGGAGAGGATAATGAAGTGGTAGTCTTCTTCTCTGGTTTTAAGGCAGGCTTTTCCCGCCTAGACGAGGTAATGGCTGGATTGGATTAAATGAGCTCCCCTCCTTGTCTGTCAGGGTGAGGGATGTTGAGATCGGTGTAACATTTGTTTTCCTCTTTAAATAGGCTGCCAGGCTGTTAGATAGAGGATTATTTGGGTTCACGATGAAAACACCGATGGCTTGGTGGTTGGGAGTCGCTCGTTCTGCAGACATTGCAGTTCCACGTGCTCGGTAAGCACAATCCGTACAGTACGGGGAACTACCGTTTCTTTTCCAATCACTTTCTATGTGTTATTGAATTTCAATCAAGGTAGATTGTCTACGACCAAACCCCCAGAGTCTTAAGTCTCTAATATTGTGATTACGGTCGTGTCTGTCGAAGAGGAAAGATCCATCCGGGCTCGGCCTGGTGTTTGTGTGCATCCCATTGGAGAATTGCTCCCACTAATTGGTCTTAATTGTCGGTAATACCCCCACGTCGCCCTCCTTTAGGTCAGCGTCGCGTACGGCTGAGGGGACTCTGTCTGTATTGATGTGACAGCCTTAAATTGAGAACCTTTGGCGGCGTGTCAAAGCTTAATTAATCACTCTAATTTCATCTCTCCACGCGCCCCCTCGCCATCGAGTGAATGTGATCACAGAGAGCCGTCTCCCTCCGTCGGCCCCGGCCTCCTCGGGCTAATTAGCGGCCAGCCCTGAGACGGGGAGGCCCTCGGGGCGGGAGAGAGAGAGAGAAGGGGATCGAGCCACCCTAAATGGCTGCGTAATGACCGGACGAACGGGCGGAACTCATTTTCATAATAAATTACACTCAAGATCTCTGCCGGTGAAGGGGTTCGTCCAAAGATCACAGGGCTCAGGCCTTGCCTCCTCGTCGGGGTCGCGTGCTCGCTGAGCTGACCTCCTGCGCCCTCGACTATGACACACTTTGGGAGCGGATCACGTGACGGAGATGACTTCGGTTGGGTATCTACAGTGCGTCCACTCACACTTCTATTATGCATGAGCTGATGTTCGTGTGTAAGCTCCCTCCACACCTGTGGTAATATGGGGGAGGTCAGGAGGTTCCCATGGAGGTTTCTGTGCCCAGTGTTGTTGTCGGGCTGCTGGTAGCAGGCTCGTAGTCATCTGCTCCAAAAGGGCTGGTCTGATGTGTCGGAGAAATAACTGTAAATCCCAGCCTCAAACAAACCTCAAGACGATTCTCCGATACGAATGTGTTTCAAGCCTCGGGGGGAAATAAGGATGCCGTAACCTGCTTGTGATTCACGTGACTCGAGATGGAATATGCGTTGGAAGGTTGCCCGCCATTAATAATAGGCATCAGACGCATGTAGTTGGTCGAAAATTAGGCGTCTCTGTAAAAATGTTATCCAGCATACCGGTTCCGAGATGAAAATGCTTTAATATTGAGAAAAGGCCTTCGCTTCTGCCGGTGAAATTTTCAGTAATACTGCGTATTAAACTTTATAGGGCCCACTATTTCTATATAGCCTGTCATGTGTTTTAAAGATCGGCCTCTCTCTATTAAAGCCTTCATCACACAGCTTTATGTGTGTATGTGGGTACATCTGGGCAGCACATTGGGGCACCACGCTGGCCCTGGCTCTAACGCCCCAACGCTCGTCCACCCCACGCTCAGCTTGGCAGTCCCCCCGAGGGGGTGGGGTTGGGCTGGGGGCAAGCCAGGAGGACTGACCCCCCCCAGGCTGGAGCACCCAGACCCAGGGAAACAAAGGAGCTTAGTCTGCCGTGAGGCTTTACCTGTATCGCCGACACTGGATTCATTTTTGGAAAAGAAAGAAGATCATTATTGATCTCTCTGTAGTGTAGCGTAGCTCTGCATGTAAATACAGGGCTTGGCTCCAGATTGACCGAATCAGCACTGAGGACATGAAAGGATTTATTCATCCCTTTCAAATCCCCTCCCTCCTCGAGTCTCTCGAAATCCTCAAAACATGTTTTATTGTTCTTGAAATAACAGTCCCTCGGAAACAGACATAGGCATCCATTAACACACAGTTAAATGTTTGGTTATGAGGCTGTTGTGTTATTCCTGCTTGATAGTTGCCAGGCTCTCGTTTTTCCTCGCTTGTAATTACTGGGTAAACCAGCAAGTTCACATCACACATTAACATAACGCAGATCAGCCAAAAATTTGGTTTTATGCCACCAGAAATGAGCTGTTTAAATTTGGGGGGGGGTAATTGTGTGCCGAGAGTATTCTGGTGCAAAGCCTTGCAGGCCTGCGTCCGCTATGTCAAACGGTTTTGTCACTCTATTTGGTTACCAGTTGTTTTAGAATGTTGTACTCTAACACGCACCCCCTACTACGTCACCCCCCCCGCACACACCTTCGTTCTTCCTCGCTAAGTAACTTGTAAAATGCACTCACCTTTATTGTCAACTCTTTCACTGTTCAAGCCCACACATTCGCACACACACACACACACACAAACACGCACACACACACACACGCACGCAAACGTCATCCTAAACTGATGTTCCATCTCACATGAAGGTGTTGATTGTTTTGAAAGAAGCAGCAGGAAACCACGGTAGCGAGGTGTATGTTGGATATCACTTCCTGGTTCTCCCGTGAAGAGTCACTTCAACCGGCAAACGCTGATGAGACAAGCGCACTGTTGCACAAATATACACTTAAACACTGATTATTTCCTCACGATCCCCTCCTCAACAAAGCGGCGGTAAGTGGTGGTTTTGGGTGTGGACCTGAAATAAGTAATTCTCTGCAAAACGTTAAAAGAATATCATTCTCACGGGGTTCGCCATCTAATTAAAGTAGGAATGACATACTGTAAACCTTGCTGATATTCTTAGGTGGAAAACCTTCATACTTTTATGATTACATTCAGCTGGTCTGGACTGCTGTGGGTGCCATAAGAAAATTGGACACATATTGCCCCAGCTGAGTGGGAGAAGCTGCGCATGAAAGACCTTTTTAATGATCACACTGTTGGGAACACTGCCAACTGCAATCATCATCTCTTTTGGGCGCACGAGTTAAAGAAGTAAACCTGTCTTGTCCTCGGAGAGAGAGAGCTTTGGGGCGTTATCAGTCCTTGTGAATAGCGTCCCGTGCTAATGTCGCTCGGGCACACATCGGTCAGGGGATTGAGCGCTGCCTCAGACTAGGACAGAGGGATAAATAACCTTTTACGTGGGCCCAACCGTCCACACACACACACGGACGCAAACTCTGTTACAGAGCATGACAGGGGTGAAAAAGCTCGTCGAGGAGTCAGTTCCTCTGAAAACCATTACCACTAATTATACTGGCCACCGAGGGCACTCAGCATAGTTGTACTGCGTGAGCAGCTGCAAGTCGTAGCACCATTAGAGGGAGCGCGGCTTCGGATGACCTTCATTGTTGCAATTCCGACCATAGTTCTCGAGATCCATCCCTCCCCTGCGAGCACAACATGCTCTTTAATGCCCGGAGGCATCAGACTGCTTGTTGTCCCATATCACCTAATTGTATTAGCTTGAAAATAGACCTAGCACCCACAGCCCCATTAGCTGGCTGAAGAGGTGAGACCATCTCTCTTAACGGGAGCCTTTGTGTTGCCGCGGTCATTCGCCGGTCATTCCACTGCGCAGTGGGTTGTTCGAGCTCACAAACTTCCATCATACATTTAGTACGATGACAAGAGGTACAGTTCACTGTTTTTATCATTTCATACAGAACCAAGAACTACAGTAAAAAATGAGGGAATTAAATGTGTCGGGAACACAACGAGATCCACGAAGGCCATACAGCATGGGACAGCAGCAGGCTCTGCTACAGCAATAGTTGTAAAGTTGTAGCAGAAGTAGTACAGTCGTATCAGTAGTTATAGTAGTGTAGAACTAGTGATAGTGGTGGTGATTGTGGAAAGAGCAGCACAGAACAGATCATTCTTACAATGTTCTACCTCATGTGAGCTCATGTGTAAACTAAGAGGGAGCGGGGAAATAATTAAAACTGTCTAAATATCATTTACACTGTCAAAATGAAATATATTTTTCATGAGAGACACGTCATATTGAGGTAAACATTGTGGCTGAGTGATTTTAACCGTAATCTTTGTGTCTTTAGCAGTCATGTGTAATTGAGGTAAAGAATTGTTTTAAAACCAAACCTTTATTGGGCAATTGATTCCCAGCTAGCGTGACATCATATACAGTAATGTGCTTGTATGTTATCTCCAGGTTTGCCAACTCTTAAATTTAAAGTTCAATAGCAAAAACCCATATTTGCACACACACCCACACACACACACACACCCACACAGACACACACACATACATACACAAACACACACACATACACCCACAGACAAACACACACACACAGTGTGTTTTGGAAATAAAATGGAATGTCACATGGCAGTTTAAGTATATGTTAACCTGTGTTTAATCTCAGATTTCCCATAATTTTACAATCCTTTTCAAGGGTTCCTAGCAGTAACTCCTATACAACAACATAAATACTGTGCTGGAAAATTTGAATTTCCAAAAATTAAGCAGTTTTCTTTTCCCCAGTTTCATTCTGTAAACATTGAAAAATGCAAATCAAGTCTCTTCAGTTCTCGACAAAACAACAACAAAATAACAACAACTGTTCTTTAGTGAGGCTGGGCAGCCTCACTATACGCAAATATTCAAAATGGGCTCAGCGAGAGTAGAGTCTGTCTCTTTACCTTTTTTTTATTTCTTATTCCATTTAGTCTCTATCATGGTTCTCTGCTTTAGTTCCGAGTGGACAGAGGTTGGACCAGGGGCTGTGGGACCAGGGGCTGTGGGACAAGCTGGCGTGGGCCAGTTTGAAAGGGCAGGGGGGGCTGGAGGGGAAGCAGTGACGGTCTGGGACGGGCATCAGAAGAGGCTGGTCAGGGTGGTCTGCGACGGGCTCCTGCACTCGTGGACGTCCATGCCCCCTGGCACGGAGGACAGGACGGAGGTGACGGTGGGCATGGTGGGGTTGGTCAGGTCCGTCAGGGTGGTGGGGGTGCTGGAGGGGCTCATGGAGGCGTTGGAGATGTCGGAGGCGGGTCCGGAGGGCGTGCCCCCCTGCAGTGTGGAGCCGTCGGACGTCTTGTCCACGCCCGTGTTCTCCTGCCGGAGGAGGTTCCGCCGGAACTTGGCCCTGGCGTTCTGGAACCAGACCTGTGTACCACAGCAAGGCAACATCGTTCCGACTGTTAGTGATGGAACCATGGGGAAAAGACAGAGGGAATGTTTCAACTGGCATTGCAGGCATGAAAAAAAAATGTGAGCGCATCAAAGCAAAATGACTGCTTTGTTTTCTGGGGAGCGTTAATTAAAGCAGCACGATTTTCCTTTTTTTTTATACAGAATTTCTGTACAGAAACATTTTTGTCTCGTTTTTTTTATTTTATGCCTTCAGTCCCCCAGATAGTTTGCTGTCGTCTTTGTGGAAATCAAGCTCTGTCTGTTTTGCTTCCCTCTTTACCATAACGAGCAGTGTGACTGCAGTCAGTCCTCAAAACAAGAACATCCAGATAGAATGTATTCCCTCATTACCCCGTTTGATTCCAGCCCTTTTATTGTTCAACTGCAACATTACAAGCCATCAAATACACAGTTGCTCAATCGTTTTTTCAATTACCTGTAATACGCGCTTGGTGAGGCCCGTTTTCTGAGCGAGCTGCTTCAGGTCTTTAGCATCCGGGTTGTGGTTGATGGCAAAGTAGGACTTCATGGTCCTCAGCTGGTGGTGTTTGAAGGAGGTCCGCATGCGCTTGGTTTTCTGGCTGGAGCTGTACTGCGAGTCTCTGTCCATGGAGTCGCCATCGTTCTCATTACAGCTGAGTGCTGGAGGGCAGAAGACACACGCGCACACACACACGGTCACACAATGAAGAAACTTGCTGTTTACACCACATGGCCATGTGATATGGTTTGCCATCTTATTTTGTATTAGTTGTTTTATTGGAATGGGCAGCCACAGTCTGCTGTCTCATATGGCCCTGACAGAAGTGTCGCAGTCTTTCATGGCAACTTTTAATATTAGTTATAGTGTATAAGCTCAGAGATGTATAGTGGCTGAACCTCGTGTTCAATGAAATGAGAATAGGGAATAGAAAAAAAATCAATGATGGTGAATCATAATGGAAATCTTTAATACTTCATATTCATAACATGTTGAAAATGTGAATTGTATCAAGAGTAAATATAGGCTATACACTTCATAAGAGAACTAATCTGTGTGACATGTTTTAGGTAGGCCAAAAGTTCGTTTAAAGTTTGTTAAAGAAAGTTCAACATTTGAATAATAAATTGACCCCCCCAAAGATCACCATTTATGCTTCAAGAGTCAATTTGTTATTTTTAGAATATGTTTTGTAATATACAATAATATAGATTGAATGATATCGTATATTTTTAGAAATTGGAGCTTCTACACTGACTGCGTGTACCATTACGCACGGGGCACTATTTTGTTATTTAGCCTTTGCGCATTTTAAGTGAGAGATTTTGCATAATCACAATCATATTAAAGGGAGATAATTCGATTATTCTCTGAGTTATAATTGCCAGTTTTACATGTCCTTGCTTAGGCAGAGGACCATCGAATTGTGGACTGAAAGAAAATGACACATATTTCTCTGACAGAAATTTCTTGGCAATTGTTTAAGTGTTGCTGCTATGCATAACAGTTCAAATATATTCAATTCTGCAACGATAAATATTAGTCGTTCAAAATCCTCAGAATAACACTTCACTTAATTAACCCATATAAACACCAGACATTCAAAATGTGTCTTTGGCAAACGCCTGACCAAAACGTCTACAACTGAACTATTTTAGACATATCCCCCCTAGCACACACACACACACACACACACAAATACACACGTTGTCAGGGCTTTCAACCGAAGATTGTTTTCTGTATTCAGCAAAGCCTGCACATTAAATGTTGTATCGTGTTGTATCGAGTTGGTATCTTTGACGAATTTTTCAGCGAGTAAACAGAAGAGGGCAGCAGCGCCCCAACCCACTCCCCCTCTCACTCCTTCATGAACCAATCAGGTGTGAGCAGGATAGCAATTTTACTTTAACCTGCTGGGTGGAAACTATAGCTTTGGCTCTAAAATAATGATGGCCCATCAGGAGAATCTTTTATCAGCGACCACACAAAAGAAGTGGATAGCAATGGCAATTTACTAAAACATTTGAGTGGAGTGGTGCTGTTGTATAAACATGCAATTTGCTCTTCTGCAATCCCGAACGTTTTTTGCTACAGCTCGATTGCTTAAAATCATTACACAATGCATTAGGCCTGCAAAGGAGATAGCTGTGTGGAGCTAAATTATGTTTTATGCTTTCTGATACCCAAGGGACGTTTTGACAGCAAATTAATTTGTTTCTTAGAGTAAACTGATATAGCACACAACCCCTACTGATGAATAACTTATCAAGTCGCATTGACCTCGCATAGAGTAGGAGGCCTACACACCCCATTTGGCCGAGGCCCAGACCAACATGCCTCAGAGTGCGCAGAAGGGCGAGCAGGACAACTTTAGACGTCTACAGGGCCTGACAAGTGGAAAATGTCTAAGGCCAAAGGAACCGGAACTTCAAAAACTTTTTTTTAATAATAGTAAGAGTGAAGGGTAAAACAAACAACAGAGCAATTTGAAATACCACAATTAATAACTAAAAAAGAAAAACGTCAATGCGATTCTCCTCTTTCCACCGAAATAAAAATGATCAGCTGTAGTAGTGGTCAGACTGAACTCTCAGTTGTCTTTAGATATAAATAATAATCAATTCAATTATAATTGCTATGCACAATATGTATTTTAACAGTAAGCCTTTAATATGTGTCTCCCACACTAAGAACGCGCTATCCAGTGAAGAATTAAATACAATGCTATCGAATGGAATAGCTCAAATGTAGTCACTAGTTTCTTTCCCATTTTCATCAATTCTGTCTCAACTTGTATGTGAAACCGCAGGCTAAGGTTGGTTATAGGCACTAAAGTCGAACAGAAGCATTTTTAGTATTTAACAATCGACTGAGAAAGAAACACGTTTAGTCCACGCTTTGAAATAACAATACGATTCTACAGCCTATATATCTTGTGCGTAAAAAGATCGAAATACGACACGGTGTGCTTTGACAACGGTACATTTAAAATGCCATTCAACAAATTATTGTTTTGACAATAATATCTCTTTAGACACATCATTATTTAGATACAAAAAATGGTGTTCCCGTGCTCGTAACTATAGGCCTACATGTGTCCTTCTTTTTAAGCGTGACTATACTTTTAACAAACATAAAATATTAAATACACTTAGGCCTACAGTGACCTAAAATCTCAATACAGAATCATAATTTGTACGTGTTAGTGTTTATGTAGGTATTGCCATTTATTTGTCAACGTATTATGGGACGGTGTATAGGCCCTATATTTATTGCGTAAATATGGCACCTTTTCAGATAGCATATCAGGCCTGGAAGTGTAACTACCTGCATTGTAGGCGGCCAGATCAGCTCCTGGTCCGGGACTTTTCCTTTTCCTGGGCCTCCCTTTCTGTACCGTCCCCACGCCGTTGAAGTATGATAGTCCTAGTGTATTGGCACTGCCCAGTCCTTTGTGAGAAGCTACATCCGCATGATTGAAATGTGTAGGGTAGTCTCCCTGTATCAGCGTTTCAAAGTGCAGTCGACAGTACACCAAACTGTCTTTCATGCCAAAGTGGTCCCCGGTTGTAAGCATCTTGTTGCATGTTGTGCACGTGAAACAGTTCAAGTGGTACACCAAGTCCCTGGCCCGCATGACCATTTCTGAAGCCGAGATCCCGAGGTGGCACCGGGCACATCTCTGGACAGAGAATCTTCTGCGGAGAGGACAGAAGTCAGTCAGAAGTCTATATAAACGTATTTTTGTGTTTTCATGTAACAGTTTCTAGTGCCATAGTATCTATAGTAATAGTATAGCTACGAACTAGACTTCGTTTTTTTAACCCTTGTTTGAAAATAGATTTATTTGAACGCCTTTTATATACAATAAAGACGGGCATTTTCATAAAAGACACTCCAGACACCGATTGTCGTCTTTGCACTATAGTGTCCTTGGTTTTAAGTAAAAACTTGTAATCACTGGTTCATAAGATAATTCTGGGAATGTTTAAGGCCTGTGTTTAACGACAGTCTGAAGAGGGGGGTTGATTGAGTTACCTGTAATAATCTTCCTTGCAGTAGATGCTTCCGTCTTTACTAAAGCAGGTGAGCTCTGATTCCAAGTTGAGTTTACACTCGCAACATTTCAAACAGCGCATGTGCCACTGTTTGTCTACTGCGAGCAGGTAATAGCGATCAGCAATCTTTCCACCGCAGCCCGCGCACAGTGCCACTCTGTCGCTGTTCATGCATGGCATGTTCTAAAACACACAGGAAACACAGAACATGTTACCCAACATGGTCTTCATATCAGTTTTCAACATTAAAAGGAATTGAAAGAATAAACTGCAATCATACAGGCCTGTGAGGCCCAATATTGAAAATCCTTCAATCATATATAATGCAAAGTAAATTGCCGCATTATGAAATAGTTCTTAGTCTACACTTGTCCCTGTATCACGGCAGCATGTTGTGTTGGTTGTTTTGGATTTGTGCTAGCAAACACACACACACACACACACTCTCTCTCGCTCTCTCTCTCTCTCTCTCTCTCTCTCTCTCTCTCTCCTCTCTCGCTCTCTCTCTCGCTCTCTCTCTCTCTCTTTCTCTCTCTCTCTCACGCACACACACACACACATAGGCTACACACACACACACACACTATTTCACTCCTTATTTATCTAAATGTGTTCATTAAAATCACACAGAACATTTACAGTTCATAAATCTTCAATTACATTTATATTCCGTTAATTGTTGCATAAACTCACAAGTGTACCCACAACAACATATAATTCGGACATGGGAAAGGCCCAAGTCATGCTGACGGCTTTACGCCCTCATGTTATTGTTCTTACTTCAGTGGATATTCGTTTAGGACGTCTATGAAATGTGGGCATATCATCTGGTGATTGCAGGGTTTACATTTAGATCTTGTCTGCACTACATATTTTTGGGCCTGTCAGTTACAAACGTGTAGGGCTATAATTGCAACATTAATACTATTATTTAAAAACCCTTTGAGGGATCCAAAAGTTAACATATTGATTTTACATTCGTAAACATTGGTCTAGATTTTTAACAAAAGTAAAATGGAGTTTCTCAATCAAAACATATTATGATTTGGAGACACGACGATTATAAAAGTTTTTAAGGAAATATTTAGAAGGTTAAGGTTCTCAAAATGTAAAGTTTAACTCTTGAACTCCTTTAAAAGTTAGGGTAGCTGTATTGTGCAAAACACCGATGTTGTGCAAGTATTTATAGCTAAATGTGGCTCAGCTTACCGTTTCAGATTCTCCCATATCTATGGCCGAACTGATAGCTGCTGATTCGCTTTTTCCTCTTCGGTCCATTTCTTCTACAACACCATGCATGTCGCCTCCTGGGAGGCCATGGAAAAGCATAGTTGCCGCAGAGGGTATGATGTTGTAGGTGTTTTCTTCAGATCTGCAACCCAAGATTTCCTTAAGACGCAAACCAAGCCCGTGCATTTGCAGTCAGGTTATTCCCCTCTCGGTGCGACAAGTAAGAATTCCAGATCAGAAAAAATCAGAGGCAAAAATGGACACGTGTTCGCCACACTGTATCATTTGCCAATGGAAATCATCATCCGAATATCTGCAGCTCTCATTATAACAAAGATTTGATTGATTGATTAATTAATAAACGTGCAGACTCCGACGTTTATTCGTGTGATTATTAGGAGCTGATACAATCAATACTTTGTTATCATGCGAGTAATGTCAAGGAGACCAACAATTGCAGATTGCTAAGACGATCATTAAAACATACCAGCTAGCGAAGCTCTTCTTGCATGGGTCTGGTACCGGTCCCTTCTCACCAGAATTTGGATGAAAATAATTTGCAGGGCATGGGAAACGATTTGTTTGTTTTCAGAGCCAAATTATCTCTGGTTTGCGCCTATGAACCGGCAATCGTTTAGCGTTTCACTGTAAAAACAAAATATTTTCCAAACGAACTGATAGCAAAAAAATCAAAAACATAGCATCATTTTTTAGATGTCGGGCGCGTGCGTCTCCTTGTGGGTGCCTCCAAGGTCTAACTGGAGTCCAAGTTGGTGGCAGCGTTTGATTGTATCTTAGTAAATCTATATTATTTTCTAGAAAACAAAAGCTGTTGGTGCTCGCAATTAGATCCTTTTGGAGGTCTGAGAATGCTGGTTTCGTATGCAGTTTTTTCTCTTTGCCAGGAAAGCTGCATGTGAGTAATCGAGGAGGAGGAGTTGAGTATACATTCAGTTAAAGCAAGTGTCGAGCCGCCCTATCACTGTTCCACTGTCTCTGGCCCAGCAATACACTCCGCGCCTTTTCTACAGGGACCCTGACGTCACGTTCCGCGATTTATGTTCATTGGTTGTAGAACATCACCGAATTCTTATTTTACTGATGCCGGAGAGGTGTCTGGTCTATTCCTGCCCTGGTGTCTCGTGGCATGCTGTTTGGACTCATCCCTTTGTGGCTGCTGTCGACAAGATACGTTTTGAACATTTTGTAGACGACTTATAGTCAACACAGAGCCGAAGAGAAGGCCTAGGTTGGTTTTTGAACATTTTGTATGCACCTGTCAAAGATTTTGTGCGTAATGCTCTGTTGGACCTTTGTCACTTGTCATCTCTCTCTCTCTCTCTCTCTCTCTCTCTCTCTCTCTCTCTCTCTCTCTCTCTCTCTCTCTTTCACTCTCTCTCTTTCACTCTCTCTCTTTCACTCTCTCTCACTCTCTCTCTCGCACGCACGCACGCACTCACTCACTCACTCTCTCACACACACTCTCTCTCTCTCTCACACACACACACACACACACACACACACACACACACACACACACACACACACACACACACACCACACACACACACACACACACACACACACACACACACACACACACACACACACACACACACCACACCACACATTCTCTCTCTGGACACTTTTCTATGTTTTTCAAGAATGCTGACCAGCATTGCACTCAGGTCTATAGGGCACCTCACCACCTTCATCTAAACCATCTCTTTCATGTCATCCGTGCTGAGTGTTACAGTGTAGGTGAGTTCATTCTGGGACGTCTTTCATCCAAACACCTTGGTGTCTCCCTAAATTATGGTTTATTGACGCATGCTGTGCGATCAAAGGCACACGAACTGTCCAGGCACCTGACTCAGACAATCAGTCATTATTAGCAACCTTTTCAGCCAGTCCCATTAACTATAGCAAAGTGTATAAACATGTCCTTCGCTGTCTATTTCCAACACAATTCGAGAGGCCCAGGCTGAAAATACGTCCCACATAAAGTCGGCCTATAACCTATATATTATTTAAAATAGGGAAGATTAATGTTCAAGGGGTATGACCATTGAAATAAAATAAAATATTAAAGGGTACTTATACATAAGATGTTATGATATGTAGCTTACTGTGAAAGAAAAGTTTACTGAACAACTTTCAGTCAACTAAACAACAAACTACTGCCTTTGAACAAATGCTAATACTTTGTACAATGTTCAACTTGTGCAGAATTTCAATGAAATTCGATGTGTTTTTTTTTCTAGTAGGCTACAACAATAAATACATAAATAGAAAACCTTTCTTGTTAGAAAGCTGGGCCATTTGTTGTTGTTTGCTAATTTTAAATCCGTTTTATTGGTATAAGTATCTAAGTGGGCAACATATATTTGGCTTTGGCCTGCATTTATAACAGTCTGATATTAATTGAGCATTTTGATAGACGTTTCACAAGTTTCTCGAAAGACAAAATATCCATCATCACATTAAGGTTAAATGAAAAATCAAACAAAAGTTAATATGCATTTGTTGTGCACACGTTAATGTCATAGAAATCGCAATGATTAATTTCAATGGCACTCCTGTCGAGACATATCTAGCATCCTCCGTTTTCAAAGCAGTGTTGCGATACGATATATGA
The DNA here is from genome assembly GCA_903064625.1 of Mallotus villosus. Lineage (NCBI taxonomy): Eukaryota > Metazoa > Chordata > Actinopteri > Osmeriformes > Salangidae > Mallotus > Mallotus villosus. The sequence continues at coordinate 288,542 of CAEFZP010005648.1, read as the reverse complement.
CGTTCCTGTCCCTCGCCATAAGCTCCTATTCTGAATCCGCTTCTAATTAGCTCTCTGATCTTAATTGGGAGGGGAGTATGGACTTCGTCATCAGAGAAGGACGTGCCTTGCAGAGGAGGAGAATGGACAACACAAAAGACCTTAGTTGTGTGGATGAGAAAATGACATCGGCATTTGTTTCAGAAAAGAGAGATAAGATTAAATAAAACCATCTGCATGTTTTAACGGCAAATCTTATTTTTTTTTAAGTAAACACATTTTTACGAGCAAGGAAGACCTGAAATTTCCCTGAGCAACAAACCATTTCATTACTTTAAATGAACCACCATCTTTCAGAGTTATGATGTGTAAAACGAGAAAAAAAAATTCTAAAGGTCTAATTTAAATAAAACAATGTATATAGTATATACATTTTCTACAGATAATAGGCTACACATATAAATAGTTTACATGTTTGATATCGACATTTTAGGTAATAGTAGCCTTAGTGACTACATGATATGCTTAGCATTTGGTCACTCTTCTTTCACTCATAGGAGCAGTCGACCAGTGTCCTGAAAAATACCTGTTCCTGGCATGAAAAAGCGAACACGTTTATTTCAAAGTTTTATAGCACAAATATGAAGAGGCATTTTAAGCTCCTAAATCCTATGCAAATAAGCCCCTGTATAATACCGTTAATTGAATACATGCATATTTATCATCTGCCTTCTCTGTCTGGTATAACGCTGGCTTATACATTAAACATTTTGGCACCGGGCATGTCTGCGGGCGTGTATGAAATATGATATCGCGAGGATCAGTTGAGATTAGGAAAAAAAAACAATGTAGTATATTTTTTCGCTTGTTTTTATTTTGACCTAAGATTTCGTCATTAGCAGTTATTTTCAAGTAGGCCTAATGCATTGTAACACAGCTCTCACATTGAACATCAAAATTGTGCACTATTAAAAACAAGTCTTTCAATAGGCTATAGTGACTATGATATCCTTTTCTCTTGTTAAAACCATGTTAATTGTGTTTACTATTCAATTTCACATTGCGCTCCTTTTCTATTCCTATACTGTTGGTGTTACAATATCCTCAAGCGCATGCCCATAATTAAAATCACCTTTTGCATAAACAATGAAAAACACGTTGACGTCTGAATATAGGCTACCTAAAAGACCATGCAGTATTAGGAAACTGCTTTGAGCTTCCCCCATAAGCAATTCTGAATCCAGTATTTTTTCAAAAATGCTAAATCACGATTCAAGAAACGAAGTTCACTGTAAAGTATAGGAGAACACAGACATGCCATGGCTGAATAATTGTTCATGATGCCTTCTTTGTTGCTTCCTAATTAGTCACTCTCAGGCTACCTCAGAAAAAGGGGAAAAATCAGCTAATTGCAGATTTTTAGGCCATGAAATGGGGCTACAGTCTAGTCACTTTAGATTTTCAAACGGGGATTTCAAATTAAGTACACTTAAGTCAATACTGATATGCATCTCACATTCACCATGACAGTAAAACAAACAAATTATCACATTTCTCAATAATGGAGGTAATATAACACACATTTCCATTCTAAAGGCATAACCGTGTGTACAGATATGTACAGAAAAATTACATTTAAATTGGCATTAACTTTCATCATCATTTTGTTTTTTTATGAACTTGTTTTTACAGAACAGGCCAACATTTTGAGATATGACTGTAAAACAATACTTATGAGGGGACTTAAATGAAGAATAAATGGCAAAGAGCGTTGCTTTGTTGTGGAGGACAGAATCTCGGGTTTGTACTTATTGAAAGTGTTGTCACACCAAACTAACTTTAGACCAAGCTAACTTTGGCACTCCTTTGAAAGTCCATGATACGGTTGGTTGTGTGCGTGTGCATGTGGGGGAGGTGTGTGTGTGTGTGTGTAGAGCTTACTAAATGCTGAGGCAGCTCTGATTACCTCTTGTCTCTTAATGATTTCCAAATGGGCAGCCATCAATAACACAATCTGCATTTCCTCAAAAACATCACTCCAGTAAGGTTGTGTATATCTTTTTGATCTTGCTCTATCTTAATAGTATTCTGCATAAAGGTAGAGAGAGACGGCTCGGGTCCACAGCTAATGGGGCTGCTGCTGGAAGCGGGGAGTGGGTTCCTCATGCTCTCAGAGGAGAACCCTTCTGTAATTAAGAAAAGGAACAAAGCAAGGGGAGACTAAAAACACATGAAAGGGGAGAAAAAAAAGCATAAACTAATCGTGGCACGGCAAGATACGCACACGCGCACACACACACACACACACACACACACACACACACACACACACACCGTATGTTGTCACTTTGTCAACAACACTTTGTCTAATCCGAATATGATATAGCTATGTTGACATGAAAACATGATCCGATACAACGTTTCTCTGCCAGCAACAGAACATACCATGCGAGTCATTCTATTGACCGAGGCAAGAGTGACTGTTATGGTATGAAGTCCACGGGTATTACGAAGGATGCATTCAATGACAAGCGACCGTAGCCGTCTCTCTGTTTTAATGACCCCTACAAACACATGGTCATCGTGCGGCGGTGTGACAGGGGAAACCATAAAGGAGTTCAACGCAGGAAGGAAGCCATGAAAACACAGGGTCTGGGTTAGATCACACTAACGCAGACCCCGCCTGGCGGCTTTAACTCCAAACTCACGTCAGATATCGAAATGGAACCGACTCCCGAATCAGGGTCGACTCACTCGTGTCCGTTGAAACCTTTTTGTGAGATCGGAGAAGTGGCGATTGGGCTTCAGATGTCCCATGATCAGTCGACTTCAAAAGTCCAGGGGGAGATTTCTGTCTTTTCTTTAACTGAGCCGAAGAAGCTCAAAATTGTTTAATGGTGACAGTCAAGGAGTTGGAAATGGACCGTCGGCCAGATAAACACAACATTGTGACTGATTCTAGGGTGTCACTATTCGGCGTGCACAGTGCTGACTCTGAAGCGTCACTCCACGAATCTCCAAACTCGCTTTCTGAAGACGGGTTCGAAAGGACTATTATTTAGGACATCATATGTCATCTCTCTTCAGGAGGAGAGCCGTGAAAGGTGTAGGGACTTCCATTGCCGTCCGGGGCCGTCCAGAACCTCTCCGAGCCTCACTCTTCATGCCTCTGAAGGATCGCGGGTTAGGAAGACGGGGGTCAGCTTCGTATGCAGCTCGACAAACCCCCCCTGATCCGTGGGTCTGGAGGCCTCCGAGCACCACACCGATTCAGTGGTTCGGGGGCCCGCTCTGTCCCATTGATGTGGTGTTGAATCCAGGGTCCGCTGCCTTGGCAGTGCACAGTGTTCCAATCAGAGGCGCTGTCAGTCAGAGCCAAACAGCGGGGGACACAAAGGAACCCTGATCGGCCGGGGAGCCCCTCTTTGGAGAGCAATTCTAGAACTTACATGCCTCTTATTTGTTGGGTCAAAGGTTAAATTGCTGACCCTCCCCTCCATTCCTCCTCTCTCTCCTCTCAGTGGTAAAGCTGTACTCAGGGTCCTATATTTACATGGATTAGAGGCCTTTCAGGCTGAAGAAAAGAACTGGTCCACAGTCAAAGCCCGAAGAGCAGACTATGCTGCCCGAGTGGCCACATTATTCACTGGCAGACAATGACCATATTGTGGGTATGTGGAGAAGGAGGGGCGGAGGAGGGAAGAGAAAGCCCCCCGTTTGCCATGGCAAAGGCCCCTGCGCTTGTGCCACGGAGTGGGGAGGGCCAAAGCCCGTCCGCTGTTCCAAGCAAGAGCAAACAAAGCCTGCCCACTGTGAACGAGATGAAGATGTCAAAAGCTTTTAGGCGGGGGGGTGAGACAGGGTTCTGGGGATAAACCAACAAAACAAGTGAAAAGGTCTTTCACTCAAATGAGTAAATCCCGCTAAGACTACATTTCCACATCAGCTTTACTCTCTTCCCCTAAACCCCTCACCCCCCACCACCCTTCAAATTCACCCCTTAACCCGACTAAATAAAATGATGTAAAACAAATAAGCGAGTCTATCGGTGGGGTCAACCGACTGTCTCCTGCATCAAAAGAGCACCGTTCTTACACTGCCGAACAATAAGTCCTTTCCATCAGTCTGCAGTGAACCGTCGAGGATAATCAAACACGAACATGGAAGTGAAACAAGTACTGAGTGAATAAACCTCTCGGAGTAGAGAACACAGTTGGTCACGTGACGCAGCGCGACAGAGCTATGTGCGTCGAAACGATCGCGGCCGATCGCAAGGCCGGACGTGAAGGATTCGTCATATTTTCGTCGATACATTCCCAGCGTGCACACCATCCCTCTGTATTGTGCGGTTTTCCCAGAGCACACCTTTATGGGGGCGCAGGATGCGTGTTTGAGGCCAGTAACCCGGGGCGATGTGGGGTGAATGACAGAGAGGAGCCCTGGTATACAGGCACAGCCAATTGACATGTAAATACCCAGCCTTGCACTGACTCGAATTAACTCCCTGTGAGTTCATAGCCTCCCAGTTAACAAAGATGGAGCCTCTTTTCAGAGAAGCGGTACATTAAGAGGGGAGAAAGGAGGAAAGAGAACTCGTGGTGAACCTTACAGTAAAGCCTCTTCACCACAGAAGGCTCTCTCCGTCTCGCGGGGCTAATCCTCCAGGCAGATGCTGGACAGGAACAGGGGCTCACAGAAGGACTGCGGAGAAAAGACGACGGGAGGACAAAAGAAATCAGGCCTCTTGTTTTTGGCGGCGTTAGCCGGCACCAGAGGTCCTCGGAAAAAAAAACCCAGTGACGACAACTCAAACCGACTGAGTGAATCGAGGCCAGGCCCAGTCATGGCTGTGGCCCAACCCAGGAAGGGTCAGCCTGGTTTGGGATTATAAACATTGTTCACGTCGTGGAAAAATTATGTAGATACGGCATTTTTTGTTTTTGTTTGAATGTCCAGACAGATGTGCCAGTTCTGTTTCCTGTCACACTGCTTTGAGTGGGACTGTTTACGATAAGGCGAAGGGGTGGTTTTGGGTGAGTGACTTGACATGAATGTGTGCGGGGAGTTGACTGGTGTAGGACTGGCGCTGTGCCACCCCCCGCCCCCCCCGCCAGCACCCCCTGCATGGCACAGCTCTGCGAGTGTGAAACCAAGAGAATAGCCTTTGTCAAGGTGTACTCGCTTCAATTCTCACTCCTCTCCCCTAGCTGAGGGGTGTTAAATTATATGCTCTAGAGGACTTCACATTCACATTTTACAAGACTCAGGTTATTAGTCAAACAGGCTCTGCATATGTCCCCTGCTATGACAGTTTTCACAGTCAAGGATTTCGACCTTTATTTCCACCCCTGTTTCCTCCGACCCCCCTCCTCACTTTCACTCTCTACCCCGTTTTCTTTTCTTTTCACCCCTCTCCCACTGTCTCTCTCTCTAACAAGGAGACAGGGGGAGCCTGTGGAGGGTGTGATCATAGCGAGGTTCGTCTGGGTGTAAGACTGGGAGGCTGGGCGGATTGGCGCCCTCACCTCCTAGATTGGCGGCCGCGTTCTCCCAGCCCCGTCACCTTTCGTTTCCAGTTGTATTGAGATAGCTCCTGCGCGTAGTTCAAGGGAAAAACGCTTTTCTGATGACCATTTGTTCCTGAATGGGAGACAAATTACAAATGGGAGCTTCTCCCTTTGTACTTGAAATGGCTTTTTCATAACCAAAAAACGGGCCTGATGAAAAGCGTGGGAAACATCAAAGTGCTTCGCTCTCCGACTGAAAGGTTAGAAGTTGAGCTCGAACACAGATTTCGCCCCGCGTACTCTTTCTAGTTCCGTTCTCATTATCCGCTCGTTTTAATCAGATTCACCGTCAATTAGTGTGACTTTTCCCTCCGTTTCAAGGTTAAAAGTCGGGCCTCAAGGACGTGGAACTTTCTTTGTGTCGTGTGAGTGTGTCGGTGTAAGAGAAGTTGCACTGCCAGCCACTCTCTGGCTGTGTTTTACTGGCACCACAGAGGAAGTGGTTAATTCCTGGACAGCCAGGGTTCAAACCTGTTGTGGTCAGTAGCGGACGCAGCCCCGAAATCTGGAGAGAGGCGGAGGTGGGGGTTGGGCGGAGAGGCGGTTGGTATGGTATTTGCGTGTGTGTGTGTGAGCTTATGTGTGTATTTGTGTGTGTGTGTGTGTGTGTGAGAGAGTACAGAGAACGTGACGACCAACAGAACAAAGAGCTCTAGTTTAGTATTTTTCAAGTGCAGATGATTTTAACCAATGACAAAACACACCAGTCCGAGGGCAGATGCACTGAAGGTCAAAACGGAGCGAAACAGTCCGACACGGTGGGTCCACCCCGCAGAACACGCTGCGAGGAGAGAGAGCGAAGCGGGCCGGAGAGGGAGAGAGAGAGAGAGTTGTGTGAACACGGAGATGGAGACTCGTCGAGGAAGTAATAGTTGGTGGACAGTGCCAGTGTGGAGTGGAGGAAGTGCTAGATTACAATTGAAGGTGGAAAACGAGGTGAGAGAGGGAGAGAGAGTGGGGGAGGACTCGACAAGAGAGGAGGGAGGGGACGAGACTCGACAGAGGAAGGAGGGACGCGGAGCGGAGGGGAGTGAGAGGGGGGAGAGAGCGGCGTGAAGCGAAGGAGTTAACTTTCAGCGGCGGCTGCACTAATCTTCTCAGGGGGGACTTTGGGGGCGCTATCCCGTTAGAGCGGAATGCGAATCTCTGTGTTGCTTACGAGGAGCTGGCACCACGAGCTCTGCTTCTCCACGGCGAGTCTGGGTCACGCCAGTGAACATCGTTACTCCTGGCCCCCGCACCCTATTAAAACCCTCTTCCAACACATGAAACGAGCTCGGACTGAGTGGTGAGATGGCGAGAAAAAAGCCAATCTTTGCCCCGCCGAATCCGGAGACTTTAAACCTGCAATCCGATTCCACTCCAAAAAGAGAGAGCCAAAGTGAGACTCTGTGACCAGATAACGGTCCTTTTCTCGACGTGGACGCTTCACACGTCCTCCTTCCGCCTCCCCGTCTGGCGTTCGGAGAGTGTCGATTTCCAGCTCCGCGTCCTCAGACACGCAGGAGCGCCCCTCCCAGGGGTTCGGTTCGTTCCGTGTATCCAATCAGAATGTTATGCAGTGAGAAGGGGGTTCTAGAAATACACACTCCCCGCAGTTTACTGTGGGCTTGGCTTGGGCATGGCAGATGTCTGCAACACTGCACAGCAAGGAGTTGAGGGCTCCGTTTCAAAGGCCTGTTTACTGGCAAGCCTTAATAGGAAGTGATCTTAAAGTGTTCCTTTAAACATGTTGGAGGCTAATGGTTTAATTTGCTCTGGGCATTGCTCCGTCTAATGAGATTTAACATGCGCTCCCGACTGCTTTGCCACTCTCATCTTTTGGAGAGACGGATAGAGTTCTTCTCATGTCGATTCGAAAGGTTCATGTTTTCTAATTTGTTGTGGGACGGTTTTATCGTCGAATCACAAGATTAATTTGTAACGTGGTGGGGCACAGGGGGTTCGCATTTTGACATTCTGTGTGTGTGTGTGTATGCTTGTGTGTATTTGTGTTTGCCTGTGTATGTTTACAGCATACTTTGGGTGTGTGTGTGTGTGTGTGTGTGTGTGTAGGAGTGCGCCGTGTACATGTGCGCACGTCCGTGTTCACAAACAGACCTTGTTATTGATCGTCACGTAGACCCCGGGATGTACAGTGATGGATGGCGGGTGTCAGTGGCTCTCTGCTGTCTTCATTTGCAGAGTCCCACACTGTGGCCCGGGTCATCTGGAGGCTCAAAGGCTAGCAGGGGATCTCACCCAGATCTCACCCAGATCCCTCCCTCTGGTCCAGGGCTCAGCACAAACACCCAAACCTCTCCCCTCTCCTCTCTCCTCCACGCTCGCCTCTCCGGGTGAACCCCCGAGAAAGTTGTGTTCCTGAACCAGGTGGAGTTCAGCAAGGAGTTCACCGTCCACTTTCAGTTGTTATTATTGATTTGACAGGCGTTGTGCTGGTGGTGTTTGACACTGTTCTACCGTAGGCACCTGACTACTGGTTGAAATTGATTTGTGTTGGTTAGCTGGGGAGTAAGTGGTTTTACATCTTAGGGGAGGACCCCTCTCTGTCCAGCCCCAGCTAATCCTTGGACCTGTTCCCATGCTATCATCTGGAAGATAGAGTGGGACGGATGTTGGGATTAAGCTTTGAGACTGGCGCTATGGGAAAGCTACGTTTAAACTCCATGAAATGGAGCAATGGGATTATGAGAATCCACGGCCAAGTCCAAAGTGATTCTCCTCACTGGCACTCATTGTCCATGTCGGAGTTCCCCAGACTCATCCCTTTTGTTAGCGGCGGCCATCTTTGATAATCCCGCTGTTCTACTTGTTTGTAGTAGTTGGACATACCACAGACACCTTGTCGTATATCCGAACCATTCTTGAGTCTCCCCTCACTCAGAACAGTGGAAACGTGTTGATATTACATCACGGTTACATCAGCCAGTGGTATTCTTGTGCTTTCGAGCCCCCCTAACGAGTGGATGAAGGCCGTCACGTAATCACGTTTGGTCTCGCCGTGGCAGCTGTAACCTGACGAGGCGGAGCAAGGCCAGAGTGTTGAAGAACAGCACGTGTAATCTCATGAGCTGCTGCTGTGAACTGAATGGATTTAGATTTATGAATGGGTTTAGCAGGGCAAGGTATTTTGGAGAGGGATTTCGGTGGATAAGACCATGCAGCCTCTGTGTGCAGTACGATATCTGATGCAATTGGCTATTACCTGTATTGGATACTACTTTTTCTCACTGACGATAGAAATCGTAGCATTTTTGGCGATGATATCAGTTCGGTACGAGCCTTTTCGAAGGTTTGCCCTCAAAGGGCACCAGGCGATCCACGTTTGTTAATGGAAAGTTCTAGAAACGATGCCTTGACCCTCATCTGCCTTCTCGTGGCGTTCAGGGTCATATTTGTCAACATTCAGAATCGGCAGCCTCCTCGTCTTCTCCTCGCAGCATGGAGCACAGCCCCGCTCTCCCATTCAGGCTCCTCCTTAAATTGAAATATTGTGATTATTCCCCAGGTTAGGCGAGGCCGGTTGTAATCGCCAGACAAATGATGTGTAAAAGCAATAAAAAGCGGATCCCGCGGGACTATTAAAGCGAGCAGAGTGACACGGGCCAGGAGGGAACTGTGCTGGAGATGCGACTGCAGAGACCCGGAGCTAAGCAGAGCCCTCCGAGCCGCAGATCTGTACGGCGTAAAGGGGATTTGACTAAACAAATGGCAGCATATGGTAGATGAGAGAGAGGAGAGGAGAGCGAGGGGAGCGGAGGGGAAGGGAGAGGGGGGGCGGAGGGGAAGGGAGAGGGGGGGCACATTGTTTTCAGTGGGGGTCCCGTGTCTCTCCGCCCCTCTTCAATCTTTCATTATGTTGTCACACTCGGGGTGCGTGCCTCCATAACACTTTAATTAGCCTTCGCCAGTTTAATTGTGAGGACGTGCGCGGGCGCTTCTCAGTGAGTCAATCTGGGGTTTTATTCTTTTTTGGGGGGGGGGTGGGGGGTGGGGGGGGTGGGGGGGGTGGAATCAGTGCATGCAAGTTTCTTCGTGTGAGTGATTGTGTCCTTTCCAGGCCCCTATTTCTATTTTGACCACAAATCTTGCCACCCCCCCCGCCCCCGTCCCTCTCTAGCGGGGTGGACATTGGAGGAGGTCATCTCTCTCAGTAATATTATGGGATGTCACACTGTCTTCTGCCGGCTGCCGGAACAGGCATGGTAATAAAATAACAATCAAAGGAGCTGCAAAAGTCCTCCCCATTTTTTTCTTTTCTTTGGTGAAACAACCAGCAGGCAATTTGCTGCCAGTAGGAGGTTAGGCAGGCTAGCAGCCCCAAGCGAACAGGAGCATCAAAACCCCGGCTCAGCTTCTGTGTGTGTGTGTGTGTGTTTGTCTCTGTGTGTGTGTGTGTGTTTGTGTGTGCGTGTTGTCTCTCTGCCTGTGTGTGAATACTTGCAAGCCTGTGTGCACGTGCATGCGTGTGCACATGCATGCATAAGTGTGTGTGTGCATGCTTGTGTGTGTGTGCATGCGTGTGTGTGTGTGTGTGGGGAGCAGGGGAGAGGAGGGCTGCTGCTGCTGCTGCCTCCGTCTCCTCCCTTCTTTGGCCTAATCAACAAAACAGCCTCAGCTGCCCCTTCGGATCCCCTGCCAGGGTCCCTATCATCTTCTGATCAAATATTAATGTGTGATACTCAGCTTGCTCACTAATCCAAAGCCAATTAATATTATCTGTCAATTATTTACAGATCCTGAGGTGCGGAGGCAGTTCCCCGAGGACTACAGCGGCCAGGTTCGGAATGCATAATTGACTTCCTCTTTCACCCCCCCCTTCTCCACCACCCAACCCCCCCCACCCTCCCCACACCCCTCTTTATTCTTTCTTTCTTCCTCTCCCCTCTTTCATTCCCCCCCCCATTTTTATCTCTTCCTTCCTTTTTGGTTTATGTGTGTCTTTCAAGCCTAAATGCTTGTCTTTTCCGTGTTTGGGAGTGAGGGCGGGCGGGACGCGGGGCCAGGCGTTAGCGTTGCTGCTGTCTGTCAGGAGAGAGGGAGGCTGAGGCTGAGGCTGAGGCTGAGGCTGAGGCTGAGGCTGAGGCTGAGGCTGAGGCTGAGGCTGAGGCTGAGGCTTTGTGTTTGACTCCACAGTCCCCAGTCACACAGGGCACGGGAGAAATACCCTCCTCAGATGGCCTCTGTGGTCCATAGCAATATAACATCAAGTACAACACACCACATGATTGTCTGCAATGACCATCTCCATAACACCCATTGTTATTCCAATTCACATTTAATATCGCTGGGCATGCAAGAGTAGGTCGTACAGTCCATCTAACCGAGTAGCGTTCGTGAAACGGATTCTCTGGTTTTCTCCGAGAAGTGACATGCCAGAGGTGTGGTTTTAGCGGGGCCGCGGCAGCCCCCCGTAATCAGACGGTGTGTGTCTGTGTGTGTGAGCCGTGTTCTTTAGCAGCTCTGGGAGCGTCCTCCCGCCCTCTGATGCCACGG